>LPNX010905967.1:10869-179465 GCA_001517045.1 Pseudotsuga menziesii | reverse complement strand
TTCAAAGGCTGCACCCACAAAACACGTACCATTTTCTAGGTTTTCTCACTTAGACAATTATAAAAATATTATAAAATTACTAATTTAATTTTCGAAAAATAATGCTGCACTGGTGATATGGGTTCTCTACATGGATGTCAATTTTTGTAGCTTGATTCGATCATTTAGGCCCTCAAAGGCTGCACCCACAAAAACATATACCTTATAATTTCCCTGAAAAATAAAAAGTGCCTGTTAGGAAAAATGAGATTTGACATAGCTATGCAAATTTTCGATACATAAAAGTTATATATTCGGAAAGGTGATTCAATTTCCTACATTTCATGTTTTTTAGTCAATGCAAGATATTTTTCTTAAGTATCTCAAAAAATCCAAGTAAATTGAGGGATGCCTGATTTTTCAGGTTTCTATTGCATCTAACGTGCACAAAAAGGTCCCTCATCTTCTTGCACACACCCTTGCCAAAATTTATAAATTTGAAAACAACATCGTTGAATGCTGATATAGCAGGATCTTTACCTTAGCTAACCTTTTTTGAATTGATAACCCAAGACTTGGTTGTAGAAATTCTTGCTCTCTGGATATTTCGTTTGATGGATCTTTCACTGGAATCCAAATAGAGTAGACATGTAGCTCCTTTTCTGGATAGGTAAATACTTTCAGATAGGTAAATCCTTTCATATGACTGGATTTGCAGACAGTGATTTCGGCAGTGTTTCTCCACGTTCTGTGTATTAGATTTTTATTTATATGATAATTCAGGGTTATAATAGAATCCTTTGATTTATTTGGCTGAAATTACGATACAGGGATGTAGGAAAAACGATATGAGCTATGGATATTTCGGAAATTAGGGACATATTGAAAAATGTACTTAATGAAATATAAATGTGTCATTTTTTTACAAAAAATTATAGTCCAATGTTGTTTGAATTATGATTTTTTTTGTATAACAAATTAGTTCTATTAAAACCTTAACTATGTCATTGGAGAATAGATTTGGTGGTTGGGAGGTTGTGTTGTTATCCTTCCCATCTAGGTTCATTGTTTTCCCTAGTTGTTGTTGCACCTTGATTTTCTTTGAGAATAGATCTTTGTGATGCGATATACATCTTTTCACTTTAATCTTAACTATGTGAGATCTCGACAAGTTCAATAGAATACACTAACTTCCAATCACTACCCAACCAAATCACACTCAACCACATTTAGTTAATTATCACAATGCAGCAAAGTAACAATGTACTCCAAAGAAACCACAATACTCCAAAGAAACCACAATACTCCAAAGTAAGGTGGCTAACTTTGGGTGCCTAAACCTTGTTAAGGTGAATGTTATATAATGTTGTCCACCACAAAACTACATTTACAAAAACCCACATTGAAAGAAAATAAATATCAACACACAACAAGTCAATGTAACACAATGTATGAAAAAAACAAATCATACTATTTTATTTATTTATTAAAATTACAGTTGGTCCAATTGCAATATAAAAAAATTGAAGAGTTTTGAAGTCATGAAATCAATTATAGTTTTGCACTCCTTATTGATCAAACATAAGGAGTGCAAAACTAAAGCTTGTATTTGTGAAGTTGATGTAAATAAAACATAGATTGAACATTAAACATGGATGACTAAATTTTAGAGGGGGGATGGGGAAGTAAATTCGACTATAGCAAAGGTAATAAAACTTTAAAAGTTTGATGACATGATGAATATTAAGGAAAACTTATAGAATATTAGAAAGGTACTATTCAAATGACTGAAACTAATCAATAATGAATAATTCTCTATAGAAGAAGAGATGAAGGAAACATTCAACTAGAACCCTTTGAGGAAGATGCTAAACATTTCTAACCATGGCTATATGGAGTATCCAAGAACTTAAATCAATCCTACGTGATTTTGAGTTATGAAGTGTAAGTAGATTAGAATTGTATTCTTACAATTCAATATAAATGTAAGAAGGCTTTGGGGATGACTTTGTGATTGAGAAGTAATAGCATGACAACATAGTTAAAGGTGTTCGCTTTTCACGCCATATCATTACATGGATGACCATAGTTAAAGGTGTTCGCTTTTCACTGGAAATATACTGTTAAATATTTTCCTACGTTTCAAAAATCCGCCTTGAATTTTTGAACTAAGTGAATATGGTAATAAAAGAATAATATTGTGAACCAATATTTTGGCCATAATAGTGTAAGATGTGTTACATAAGGAGATAAGAAAAAACCTACCAAATGAAGTTGGATTGAATTTCTTAGGTATCAATGCCAAAAATAATGGTTTTACACATCCTCTTAGTATTTATTTCCACCTTGTACCATTTATCATTCAGCATAATCCATGAATTATTATATTCCAAAGTTCCATATGACCAATCTATCCTTGGCACCTTATCTAAAGAAAGCTCCTAGACTGTTCAAATTACCTCCTCTTCTATAAGACTTGTTAAATCTCAATTATTTAATTATTACATCAAATTGGAATGTTTTTAAGCATGTCCTAAATGACCTCTTCCAAGGATTCAAGAATCAATAATCCTTTAAAAAGGGCATGAATCTATGCATAATTATTTGTTATTTTCCTATTCACCTAGGAAAACTTAATTTCTAGATTTACTCTAATGTCAAAGATGACTCCCACGACTTCTTGTTAGATTTTTATGATTTAAGAAATATGATCTTAGGATCTTAAGTGAGAGAATAACATGCACATAAATAATCACAAGAGACAAGAGAGACAAAGAATTTTCCTCGGGGAAACCATAAAGGAGAAAACCCTGTAACTTCCTCAGAGATAGAATCAACACCAATGGCAGTAGTAAAACCCAAAGACAGAAAAGATGATCTCCAACAGTTGTTATCTCTCTCACTTGTGTGAGCACTTCCTCTCTCACTCATGTGCCCCAGTTGAGTGAGTGTGTGTGACAAATAGAGAGTATCACTCTCTATTTATACTAGTTTCCAACTTGACAATTACTTACCATGGACGACATCTATAGGAGAGTCTAATAACCCTAGTGCCCCTCAAATGTGGGGAGTTTTACCCCCTGATCAACAAGGAGGGTTAACCTCAACTCAATTATGGGTTCTATTGCCCCGAATTACAACGGAGGGTTAACCTCATTGACTTTGCATGAATTTATTATATTAATGACTCTCCCAGTAGGAACATCGGGGTACAATGAAATACAAATGATTCTCCAGATATGAACATTGGGGTACAATATAAGTGAATACATTCCAAAGTTACAAATACATCAAAACTCCCTCTTAACTAGGAAGGTATTCTCTTGATAGAATACATCATCACAAGTCTTCTTCTTTGGATCGTCATAAAAAATAGATCATCACTGGATCATTATCAAAGTTGGATCATCATTAAAACTGGATCATCATCAAAGCTAGATCATCATTGGATCATCATCAAAGCTGGATCAACACTGTATCATCATCAAAGCTGGATCATCACTAGGTCATCATCATTATCTCGATCAACTGGTCCTATCTCTCAATTCTACTCATCGTAAGAAGTTCTACAGAGCTGACCCTTTTTCATGCTGGTTGTAGGCCTAGCCTCCATGTAGGTCTTCATCTTAAGTTAGCACTTATATTTGACCATGGGAGGAACACATCCAACATCCATGTCAGGAAGGCCTGCCCAACACTTACATCTGACCATGCATGGAACACATCCAACATACATGTCAGAAAGGCTCTGCACTTACATCTGACCATGCAAGGAACAAATCCAACATACATGACAGAAAGGATCTACACTTATATTTGACCATGTGAGGAACACATCCATTATACATGTCAGAAAGGCTTTGCACTTACATTTGACCATGCGAGGAACACATCCAACATACATGTTAGAAAGGCTCTGCACTTACATCTGACCATGCGAGGAACACATCTAGCATACATGTCAGAAAGGATCTGCACTTACATCTGACCATATGAGGAACACATCCAGCATACATGTCAGAAAGGCTCTGCACTTATATCTGACCATGCGAGGAACACATCCATCATACTTGTTAGAAAGGATCTACACTTACATCTGACCATGCGAGGAAAACATCCAGCATACATGTCAGAAAGGATCTACACTTACATCTTACCATGCGAGGAACACATCCGACATACATGTCAGAAATGCTCTGCACTACATTTGACCATGCGAGGAACACATCCAACATACATGTCAGAAAGGATCTGCACTTACATTTGACCATGTGAGGAACACATCCATCATACATGTCAGAAAGGATTTGAACTTACATATGACCATGCAAGGAACACATCCAACATACATGTTAGAAAGGCACACAGGCTCATCACTTCCCCTTGGAAGGCACCTCGATCTGGAGAACACCAAGCTTCTCCCTAAAGTACTCAAACTTCACTCTGGCCATTTGTCGCATAGAATCACATCAGGGCTGATTACATTCAAGGATAACCTACGAGCTTCGCGAGGACTGATTACATTCGAGGAAGACCTATAGGACCATTTATGTCTAAGCAACCTACGAGCTTCGTCAGGATTTTATGCTCAGACAACCTGTCTCACCAGCTATTCTAGAACTCCCTCTTTCAAGAGATCTTGATCTGGATCACAAACTGGAGCTTCACTACTCCTCTCTTGGTTGTACTCAGCGCCATGCAGGACTGCTTCCTACTAAACCAAGAGATCACACCTGATCTCATACAAAAGCAGCACCCCGAAGTGCTCTTCCTATAAATGGAACCACCTGCCCAATCCAAATCCACATAACCCTCTAGGTTAATGTTCTGATTCGCCTCATACTGGAGCCCATAATCAACTTTGCCCTTTAGGTTCCTCACTGTATGCTTTGCAACCATAAGGTGAACATGTCTCAATGTGTTCACAACAAAGAAAATATCTAGTCTCATATGTGTCAGGTACATCAAGGAACAAATCATCTAACGATACATCGTGGAATCAACCGACTCTGATGAAGCAACACTTGATTGCTTTAGGTTCGATTCCATAGGTGTGGTCATGGCATTGTAGTCCATCATCCCGAACCTCTTCAGGACCTATACTGCATACTTCCCTTGTCCCATGGAGATTCCATATGTATTCTGCCACACCTCCATGCCTAGAAAGTAGTGCATCATATCCAAGTCCTTCATCTCAAACTCAATAGTAAGTCTCCTTCTTGAAATTTTAATGAGTTCCTCTTTTCTGTCAGGAACAAGTCATTGAAATATAATAGGAGCATCATTGGTATTCCACCTTCAACCTCAAAGTAAAGGTTGGAATACTCTTTACTCTCAGTAAATCCTAGAGTCATCGGTAATCTGTCCATCCTATCATACCATGTTGAACCTCAGGATATTTTGCAGTCACTCCCTCTGAAGCGGAGCATCATTCTCCCTTTGCCTTTTGTACTCTATGCATTGAAACATTCTGTACTGGAGTGACCAGTAGCTTCCTCTGCTACAAATATTCTATGTATCATTCTAGGTTCACTGGATACCAAGATCCTCTATCTTGAAAGTGTTCTTATCGCACCCATCTGTGAGCTTGTCATCCTCTATAGGCTTTCATCTTCAACCTTGTATCAAAGGTTAAGATATTCATCACTCTAGGTGATCTTCAAGATCCTCATGTATGTGTTATCCCATGGGTGCCTTCTGAGCTCGTACAAGGCCTTCTTTAATTTTACACACATCATTCTTCCTATCACATGTTTTAACTTCCAGTGGCTGCAAATGTCTCTTCGTATTATATGCCTTCTTTCCATGAGAAGACTCGTGCCCCGAATCTTGCCTTGTATCCCATAATGTTTCCATATATTGCATGTTGGATCTTGTAGATCTATATGGAAGACATTACATACTTCCCTTCAGGTCTCAATACTCATCCTAGATACATCCTAGACATCATTCTTCTTGAAATCGTACTCTCCTTCCCTTTATTCTTGGCTACTTCTTCATAGCTGGAAGACTCTGCATCAATGATGTCATTGAACAGTGTCACATAACTACACTATGTCTGAGGCCTCCTCATACTATTCTTCATTTTGGATTATTTCTTGAATTGTCGTCACTTGTTCTTCGGAAAAGGTCTCATCCTTCTTTTCTTGTAAGTGATTGTACACGATCTTTCCTACAAGTCAAATGCATTAGTTGTATGGTTACAAACATTTCATAAGGTATATTCATAATGAAAACTTCTTTTGCATCAAGATATAATCATGCAACTATTTTAGTCAATACAACATTCATCCATATCTCATAGAAACTTTCTAGATGCCTTCCATCTCTACCATGACATCATTGAGACTGTGCACTAATCCAATATGTTAGCAAAGAGATTTCATTCTAGATAAGTAGCAATGGAGAGTTGTATAGCACTANTGAAATGACAATTGAATACTTATATTTATTTGTTTCATGGGTAGACTCCTTCTTGAGCCTTCAACTTCATCATCTTCTTCATTCATAACAACATCATTTCTTATACAATTGCTTAAGATGGATAAGAGGTTCTTCAAGAATTGAGTTCTTCATATTCCTCATCGCTTGCGGGATCTTCTTTGAATTGTGAGTGCTTAATATTCAGTTGCTCCCATATTCTCTTCTCTTCTTATGGGTCGAGCTTAATCTTGTGTGTGCTCTTCCTAGAGTCTGCTAAGAGTAATCACTTCCTTATGGCACACATTCCTCGAATGAATGAATCCCATGATCCTAGGAGGCCATTCAAGGTGGTTATCACAACTCCTGCATTCCCCACTTCTTCTTCTACCACTTCAAGATGTTCTTTTATTTGAGAGACCCTCATAAAGTATGACTGTATGGTCTCTACATTCTGGATCTTCACATTCTTCAACTGTTTCTCAAAGTCATCTTTCGATTTATGTTCTTCCCTTCAAATAGCTTGGTCAAGGAATCAAACATCTCTTTAGGTGTCTGTTGAGCCTCATTTTATTATCATTTTTGGCAATTAAATAAGACATTTAAACACATATTTTATTATCTTTAGTATATTTTATGTCATGCAGATCGTTATTTCAGCACAACCTGTAAGAACAAATTTGATGTTATTATAACTTTGGTTATTAATATGATTTTTATGATTTTATTAACTGAAAAGTATATTATTTAAATTATATTTAATGTATTATTTGATATGTATATTCGTTTGCAGATTTTAAAGTTTGTTTGTGAAAAAATAACACCAAAACACATTCAGCCTTCCTTTTTCCTGACATGTCCAGCTCATGATCTAGCTTGGCATTCATCTCGTCATCCAGCTGTTGCGTGAGATTCACTGGTGGTTTTCCATGTTTTCCCTAGATCGATGCACACTATTTCCAGATCACGGTTCAGTGTTTCATTTAGCTCATCGTTCAGCTCGCCCATCAGCCTGCGCACTGTCCATAATCGGTTTTGAGCATTTAAACATAAAATAGCCTGCAATATCCTTCGCTCGCCACCACGCCAACCATCTCTGTGCTTGAGTGATGCATTTAACTCATGCTCTGGAAGATTCACCAGCTAGCTGCTCGCTATCCACACATTCAAAGGGATGGACATTTGCTGTTTACTCACGGCTTCCTATGTTTTAATATTAAACTATCACAAGGCGGTGCCTTTAAGGGATAGAACAACTTGCATTCTAGAAGCCTGCTGTTGTGTACAAGCTTGCATTCAACACCAACCCATCAAACATGCTAAGGAATGGATTGAAGCCATTCTGAAGAGGATCTGCTCATGTGAAAGAAGGAATATCATGCCACGTTCACGCTGTAGAGGTCACACTTGCGCTGAAGAAGGAAGACGTCCATGCACTGGCCTGAAATCAATTATGTGCCTTTAAAGATTGACTAAAATTAGAGAGCAGTCAACCTTTAGGTTCGAATTTCTCATCTCTCATGTAAACTATATATATCAGTCTCTGAATACAAAGCAAAGTTAGTTAGTTAGTCAGGAGAGTTAGAGAAGCATTTTGTTAAGCAGTTCATAAACAGTGTTTCTGAATTTGAATAAAGTGTTGTATGCATTGCTATTGAAGATTGCGTTTGAGTAGGAGTTAGCAGACATCACCCCTGATTGTTGAGATGGCCCCTCATCACCCAAAGGTTCATTTCTTTGTTTAATTCAGTTCTTTCTTTTCTGTTTTAGCTAGTCTAGTTTAATTTCCAGTTTGTTTTCATTAGATAATAGTAAATACTATTTTATTTTATGTATTGTATTAGCTTAGTTTTATTTCAACATTTAAATAAGTAGATTCCCGCACAGCTTTGTTTTCAGTCATTTGTTTTTAGTTATTTGCTTTCAGTTATTTCATTTACAGTCATTTCATTCCAGTATTGTTTTCAGTCTTTATTTCCAAACATATAAAATATTTTGCTTCCATTTGAATTTAGTCTTGTGTATTTATTTCCTATTATGAATTTGTTCATATAGAATAGTTTTCTTTCATTTAGATTTAGTTCTGTTTATTTATTTCCTACCATGAATTTGCTTAAGTTAATTTTTAGTTTGTTTAAATTAAATTCTAGCTTACTAATTAGTTTAACATGCAATGCTTTCTTTTTGTTAAAGAATTAGTTTGAAGTTAATTTGTTGATTAAATAGGTTTGTTTATTGATTCCATGCATTAGGTTTAGATTTGTACAAATTCAGTTGAAGAATTAGTTCATTTAGGTTATTTTTTACCATTTTCAACTATACGGACTGCTATTCGGATTGTGTATCCAGTCTGCCATTCAACCACCCTTTACAGACCTACTGTTCAATCTGTCATCTAACCTTCGGTTCTGTTTTTAGTGTTTTTATGTATTTTAAGATTGTTTCTAGTTTTGTTTTGTCAATATTTGGATTATGTTTGTAGTTGGTAGTTTTATTTAAGCATTACAATTAAATTTTGATTGTTTTAGGTTATTGATTAAAGTTTTATTATTCTTCTTTTATTTTGTTTTTACCTTAAATTAAATATGGATTAAGTTATTCTTATTTCTTGAGTATTATACACTGATTTCATTTTACTGTTGTTTTACATCATGATTATCTTTGTTTGCATATAGAGTTTAGGGTTATATGTATTGTTTTAAAGAGGAAGTTAGATTATTTGTAATCATAGAAATCTTTCTTGTTTTTGGTATGTATTTGTTGAAGAATAGAGTTTAAATATCTTTAGTAAGTTTTCTAGTTGCTTCTGTTTATTATCTTTATTAAGTTTTCTATTTGATTCTTTCAAAGTTTTATTTAGTAAGTTTTCTACTTGCTTTTTCAGTTTTCTATTTTTGTAAAGATAAGTTATCTTTTTACCCCATCCTTCTGCTTAATGAGTAGTTAGTTGGTTATTTGTCAGTTCAGTTGTTATAATTCCTTTTATGTATGAGTTAGTGTCTGAAGTGATACGTATTATTTTTTATATCTTTCTTTAGTAGTTATTTAAAATTTGATATTCTAGTCTAGTCCAAATTATCCAGATAGTCTTAGGAGTTTGACTCGGTTTTTCATTTTGAAAGATCTTTCGATATTTTGTTTATTAAAATATCTCCATGACACCTTAGGAGCCTTTTTACCTTTGCATATATTTTGTATCAACTCTAAGCCTACCAACCGTGGTCGATAATTAAATATTAGGTGTATTTAAGATAGTAGAACACACACACAACATTTTTGGCGTTGTTGCCGAGGAGTTGTTTTATAAGGTAGAATAAATAGGGATCCTTTATGAAGTTTAGATAGATAGATAGATTAATTTTATAATACACAGCAAGAGGGAGGGGAGAATAGTAAGACGCAAAGATGACTTCACTATGAAATTCCTAGAATTTTCATGGTGTAACAGCTAGACGCATCCACTATAGTGGGGTGCCCCAAAGACTTATTGTTCCTTTGTTGTTTTTGTAAGTTTGTTATTTTCTGTATTTGTCATGTACTTGTTTTTGTTTTTCTAGAACAGGCACATATGTTATAACAGGCACCCCTAAAACCACCAACAATAGTAATAGCATAAGTTTCCTTTAATTTAGTTTTCTTTTCATGAACATACTTAGAGATCCTCAGGGTAGATTTATTAAGACAAGAAAATCTATTGACATTTTTACCAACTCTTACAGGGGACATAATACCCCAAATACTAACTCAACAGAAAGGTATCGAAAAACACCTGAAGGGAGTAATTCTGCTTGGAAACCTAAAGAAAATATTCCAAGAGATCTACTAAGGGAACCATAGAAGGAGAAGGAACATTGAATAGTATATATCCTAACAATGAATTTTTTTTGAGTCTAAATGAGACAATGGAGAAGGGTATATAAATGTAAAGTATCCAAGAACTTAGTGCCCTGCATGCGAAGTTGATCATGGCGCAGAGATGAAAGCACATGGTCAGTTGTTGGGGCCTAGAGAATATTTTCTGAGAATGGAATAACAAATTTCATGGATGCTCACAAGCGAATGAGACTTTTTTCACCACTCAATTTCTCAGTATGGATTAGCATTGGTCCTTAACATGAGATTTACACAAAATTAACTAATACCGGTGGTAAAAACCTTAATATAAAAGCAATGGTTCAAGAGATTCATGGTGTAGTAAGATTTCTATGCCAATTCTTTTGATCCTAGCTCTCAGACCCCAAAGTAAGCTGGTGCTATTGTTGATATGTTGCATCATGTTGTGTGCAAGTCTAACATAAGGGTATATGATTGTAATAAGAGGAACACTCTCATGTAAGGAAAATTCAAGGAGAAGATAATTTCTCTAGGAGTAGCTGGCTGCGTTGGTCAAAATTGAAGACATAGATAGGCAGGAAGGTGGATCTCTTGAACAGATCAAGTGGAGTGTTTGGAATATCTCATCAACAATGTGGCTAAGAATGATGACCTTCTCTACACAGAGGATTCTTCCTAATTCATTATCTTTGGTGTTGCATGAAGTAATTTGAATTAAGCAGAAAGGGTAAAGCCAATTAAAACAAAACAAAAATTTCCCCATAGAATCAAGAAAGTTATCTAAAGAAAGTGTATTTTAAAACTGCCTTAGGATTTGTTCCAGGTTGAGTTAGGGAACCTACTGTAGGAAATCCTATGTAGCCAGTTTTAACAGCTAACCCTCTCTAGTAATCCCAAACTTAATCCAACTTACAAATGGGAAGTTCATAAATATCCACCTCCTAAATCCTGGTGGGATTATTGACAACTTTTAGTCCTTGGAAACTAAGAAAAACTGTAAAATTTTAGGCCATAGGAACCCCCATAGATCCCTCACTTTCACTGATAGGTGAGGTGCCAATTCTAGAACACTTTCTACTCCATAAGCTGCTCTACATCTCCACAACAATGAAGCACATGATACTGCCACCAATACTACAAGTTCCCACTTGGAAATTCTGGTGACCCTCAATGTTAATTCATGAATTAAACAAGAACCTGTACAGACCTTGATTGGCCTTACAGGATTCTCTCTACTAAATTTGGTGAATCCCACAAAACAAGAGGGAATATTACCTCTAGAATACATTGTAGGATTTACCCAACTCATCTATGTGTAGTAATAAATTGTGTAATTCCAACAATTTATTACATTCGTTGATCTAGAGGAAAGTTAAAAAATGAGAATTGTTCCACATGAATCCATCCAGAGGGATGTGTGTGTGTGTGTGTGTGTGTGTGTGTGTGTGTGTGTATGTGTGTATGTCAGGTTAATGAACAACTTACACAATTAAACTCTCACATTAAAACTAAACATATATCATGTCAGGGTTATATGCATAGGTTGGGTTTGCCAAATTTTATTACGCCATGTCGAGGTTTACCTATATTAGCTATTAAAGGATAGTAAATGATGTTATAGTATATACCACCACCCATACCTATCATGTTGTACATCAATTATTTGAATTCCAACTTTGTCTTTAAATCCAATGCAAATAAGCTCCATTATTAACGTCGGGTGGTCCTAAACAAAAATGTAGTAGAAACAACATGTTAGAAACTGGAGGAATTGAACAAAAATAGATAATATGGTTTTAAGTATTGAACAAGAACAATGGGAAAAGTTAAAGAGGTATATGTTCTTACCTCAACTTTACTAAATTCTCCCCCATTATGGGGATCAAATAGTACATCACTAGTATCAATTTCAAAGGCCATGCATATAAAATACCACATATCTACAGATGTGGAGTAACCAACTCCAATTATAACTTCTAAAGCTCTATACTATCTTGTCTGAATGACATCGGTAAAAAAATTATAAGTCCAACAAGAGTTTCTAAAGTCAACTATTTTACATCTCAGGCCTATTGATGCCAGTACCTTCCTCCTAATATCAAGTTTCATGATTTTGAGGGGTACAAACTTTTCTACATTGTCCTTTTTTTACGCCACTATTAGCTAGAAATTTTGTCCCAGCACTCTCTGCTGCATTATCTTTTGGTTCTTGGACATCTGTCATTGACTTTGTTTTTGTGTTAGAAAGAGATAAAATTTTGGCTATGTTTTTGTGTTAGAAAGAGATAAATTTTTGGATTTTTTCTTTTTTCTTCAGTAAGATCTCAATTATAGGAAATGCATCTTTTATTTTGATAATAAATGGCCCAACCACCCAAGGAAACTTAATCTTTGAAGCTTTTCTAAAATTTATAAAGTGTTCAGTTTCAACAATGAGTTTCTGTCTAATCAACTCTAGTGAAAATATTTTCGGAGTGACAAATGTAGGTAGGATATATGGTTCATGAGTGAATCCATATACCCTAATGATGGTGTGTTCTCCCAACAAAAATAAATCAGCAATTCTTTTATTTGGTAAAAAATGCAAAGATTGTTTCATGATAGGAAACACTTTTGGTAACTTGTTTTGGAAAAAGACCTTATACACTTTATCCATTAGAAAGTTCATGTATTTAAATAAGTTCTTGTTAATTTCATTTGTCAAAACCATCTCTGGTAACTGAAAATTTTCGTCATTGAAGAACAAAAACATCCTTACTAAATGAGATTGGAATATGGAATTATTTATACTATGGAAATTCACCAACTAAGAGTGAATCTCTCAGCTAGGAATTCATCATACTTAAGGACAACTGACTGGGATGAATGGGGCTCAAATGGACTACTACTGACTTTGAAAAGAAGACCCATTAACAATTCAATGAAATACTTATTAGTATCTAGACGTAATAACTGACTCATTAATGAAATGACCAGCTTAGTTTCTTCATTAAACAAATTGGTATCTACAAGGAAGGCTTGATTTTGCAGAGAAATATCTGGCTTAAAGCAAGTATTGAAAAAGGCATGTTTTAATTCCAGGGATAACTCACGGAAAGATTGAATCGAGTTTTCTTCACTAAAATCCTCTTGGGGCAGGGTAAACAACTAGATCATTGACAGGACATAATATCTTAGACTTAGCTGAGTCCATAATGACTCTTTTAGAAGACGAATAATTTGAAGCACACCACTCGACAAAGTCTAGAAAACCTAGGGTTTTCTCAGGGTAGAAAAAAAATGAAAATAGGACTCTACAGACACCATGCAAGTCTGTACCCTAGTCTTTAAGTGTTTTTATTTTATAATTTAATTGGTTAACTGAACCAAAATATAGCAGGGTATCAAAAAATTCACTATCTTTATCCTCAAAACCTCCTCAATTTTTCGGTATTCTAGAGATTGAACCTCTATTTCCCCTCCACTGTCCATTTTTAAATAGTCTCTAGTAGGTAAAAAGTGTCCTACCTGGTCAGCTGACGAGTGGTTGAGAATCTATCTGAGTTGGATTTTTCCACACAAACTGAGGTCTCTTCTTCTGATGCACAAAAGAAAAATATTCCTCCCCCACGTGCTTTTCCTTTTATAGTATTTTATGCTTCAGAATCCTCCGTTATTCTTAATACATATTTCCTATGTGAATCTTCCTCCGTCCGTAGTTCTAATCTTGTTTATCTCAATCCATCGATGTTGATCACTGTTTTAACCTTACATCCTCGATTCCACTTCCTTATCTAAATTTATCCTCCCTACAATTCTTGTCCGCGGATCTCTTCATAACCGTAGATCTATCACCCCTTTTTGTAATACCATTGATCCTTTCCCTGATTTACTATCATCATCCAGAAAATAAATGACTTGCATCTTTCATCAGTGGATTGAAAAACAACCCTTGATCTCATTATCCATAAATATCAAATGTTTATCAATTTTGACTTTTAAATATTCCGCTCAACTTCATTTGTACAAACAACATGCATATTTCTCCACCAGACTAAATCTCCATCGTAGATATTAATTAGATTGAATCTTAGCCTTTGATTATTTTTTCCTTTAACCGATTTCATTGGGGATCATTAGAATTATATCCGCGCATATTACTGTAGGGGAATATCTCTGGACCATATATCTTACCATCATCAAATATCAACCCTCGATCATGCTGGCCCTTTAACACATTCCTCTGATTTTAACACTTCATTTATCTGCACAACTTCTATCGGTGGAATTATCCATAGTCATTGATCTTGATCAGGCATTTATATTCACAATTGATTTGTGTGGGTTGTACACCTTTTCGCTGATTTCCAACTTCACTTTTCCCGTGCATGTTCACCCAATGGAATGGTTACGGACCATCGATCACTCCCTCTCTCAGATCTTCGTCGTTGATCTATGTAGTATGTAAGCTTTTCCACTGATTGGAAAAGTTTACTTTTCCGTGCTAGTTCCACCAGGGAAATCATTCTCAGCCGTAGATCTATTTTACCTTTTCTGCATGACCGTTGATCTTTGCTTCCCTTTACAACATTATGTCGGCCACCCAAAATTATTCTCTCATGCATCTCTAGCTGGCATATTTACTGACAACCATAGATCATCCCATTGGCATTTATACACCATTAAAACTTGTCATATGATAACATAAGTGCACAATTCGATTTAAACCTATTCCTAAGTCTGAAACCATGATTTTTTAGAATATATAGATTTTAGCTTTAGAAATAACCCCCTTCATCATTTTTCAAGCACCTTATAACATACCTTTTGTCATATTATAAAATTCTTCACACCATACCTTATTTATCCTAAGACATGCCCACCTTTCCAACTGCTAACCAGAAATGGTGCCAACACCAAGCCTGAAAATAGGGATAACATGTGTATCCAAAAGATTGTTACAATCAACAAAAATCATTAGAGGAAATTTGGGGTCTAAAATGGGCCTTATAAGAAAAAGCGCCAACAATAAATTTTGTGAGTTGGAATTCAAGAACCAATAGAATTTCAATAAAATGAGTCAACCATAATGGTTGAATTGACATATTTGTCATAAAAGAAAACTACCTTTTTTGTTCGTATTTTCGACATATCGCCTTGTGGTTTTACTCTAATTTCAAGCGGGAGAGCTCTTTGGATGCGGAATTAAATTCTGGATCCAACGAGTACCCACACTGCATACTTTTGACGGACCTCTCTACCCCAAAAACAAGAAATACCTGAAAAAATGTGATGATGACATCATCATCACATTTTTTCAGGTATTTCTTATTTTTGGGGTAGCGAGGTCCGTCAAAAGTATGTAGTGTGGGTACTTGTTGGATTTGGAATTAAATTCCGCATCCAATGAGCTCTCCCACTCAGAATTTGAGTAAAAACACAAGGAGATATGTCAAAAATACGAACACAAAAAGTAGTTTTTTCATTCTTCCTCCAAAATTAATAACTATTATTTTATTATTTTCCTTAGGAGGCCCATTTTAGACCTCAAATTTCATCTAATGCTTGCAGCTTATACATTAGAAATTTTCAAGTGGATACCTAGATCCACAGGATCAATAACCAGATCGTAAGTACAACTGAATTGATGACAAGAGTGATGATAAAATAATTATTTAACCCCCATGATCCTAGAAGACTACATAATTTTAATGGTACTAGAACCAAGAATAACCTAAAGTTCATGGTAGATTCTATAACTTTGATTATTTAACATATTGCAGTCAACATCCAAAAAAACCTTCGTGGGAGGTAATACACTCTAGGTGCAGCAATGCTAATAAGATAAGGAAACTATGCAAATTACTTGCAAATGACATATTGATATGCATGTGTACCCTACACATCAAAATTGCATTGAGCTGAATAAAAAGGAATAAAATGGGCATGCATGTACATAAAATAACTAAATCAGAACCAATGCAAAGATAGAATGTTTCATGCTATTATTCTTTTCTACAAGTTCTTTGGTTTGTAGCAACAATGAAGAAATACCTCCAATCTCAAAAGTCCTGATTCGCAATTTTCATGAACAACCAATAAAATGGGAATGCATGTACATAAAATAACTAAATTAGAACCCACAATCAATATTTTGCACATTTATGGGAGCACAACTTATACACATGTTGCTAAATATCAGAGAAACCTAAGTTTTCATATAGTGGGTGAAAATGTATCCTTTGCAGTTATGATCAATCAAAATCCTATCAATTGTGAGATATTGATGACTAGACTCTGATCATCAAGGGAGATGTGATATTTGATAATTGAAGTGCAATAGCAGTAGAACCTAGGCATACCAGTGGAACCAAGCAAATTTATCTAGCACACGAAGAACCTAGAAAACAAGAACCTACTGAAGAAGTGGAACCAAAAGAAGAAAGAGTATATTAAAGCAACACAGAAGAAAACAAAATGGTACCAGAAAATAGTTGAAGAATCTAACAACAAAACCAAAGAATAATGAAGCTGTAAAAAGTGCTGAATATTTCTCTGGTCATAGCTGCTCAATGCTAAAAAATTAGTGTTAAAATGGGTTTACAATTTCCACTGCAAGAATGGTGCAGATGCATAGTACTTAGCACAACAATATATGATTTACACCTATGATAAGAAGATATATGTGCAAGATACAACATAAGATATTATGGAACTCTAGGTCCAAATATGGGAATGCAACATGAAGCCTCAAATGCAATATCCATGTGATGACTCCATTAGCAAATCTGCTTTCATGGAAAGGGAAGACTTCATGTAGCGTTCCCAAAACACATGACATGAACCTTGATCATCCATTCTAGATTCAAGGAGAAGAGACATTAAGAACTAATAAAAAAATAAAAAATAAATATGACCAAGATGCATATTCTGGTAAAATAAATCCTAAATTATAAAATCAACGAACTATACTTTCTAATCTCAATGTAGAGAAAAATGAAGCCTCAAAATGTATCCATATTGAATAGTTTTGCAACAATAAACCCCTACCATGTTTAGTGTATGAACAACTAAAAACCAGAGAGTTGGATTTAATGAGCTTAAAAATAGTTGCAAGACAATAATAGCTAGAGTCAACTCTTGACTAGTCACTCCACTCCACTTTGTTATAGCTCTTACACCTTCAAGTATAACCATTTTTGCTTTGTGCCGCAAACAACCCTCTAGGTAGTCATAGAAAGGGAAATCAACTACTTGTGCATTTAAACCTGATTCTTGTATAACATGCTTAAAAAGTAAATGACTATTATAAATATTATGGAGCATACATTATATTACTATCGTTTACCTACTATTCAAACTCAGGTGTATTGAAAAGGAGATACATCCAGCCTCACTAGTGTAACAGATCAAAAGGAATTGAGCTAAAGGTGAACGCATTGATCCTCTGGTTAAACTAGCCACAACTTTTCTCATTTCTTTCATTATTCCAAAAACACTTGATTTTACAACTCTACCACTAGAATAACATATATCTGAAGCCCACTCAAACAAAATTTAAACATTTACAACATGGATATTGGGCAGCAAATTAATTCTTAATTCTCATACATTGAATGAGATGTATAGAAATAAAATGAAAAACATGAAGCATGAAGCATCATGTATAGTCAAGAAGGTTCCCTCAAGTACTCTTTACAGTGTGAAGTGGCATGCAAACCATTTAGCATAGTAGGAAGTGACCTTTTTAGACAAATTTCTGCAAGCTACAACAACAAAAGCATTATACATTTTTCACATAAAAATTGGTGTAGTTGTTACCAATTTATAGGCACATAACTTAGTATTACTAGGAAGTCTCAACGTTTCAGCAAAAACAAAATTCCATAAATTTTAACTTATCATAAAGTATGTCCTCCTTTGTTACAAATCCTATCTTGCAAATCACAACTTTTGTATTAGAAAGTTAATCCTGTAGATGGTTGTAAATATTCCATGGCCTACTGTTTAGGAGATTATATTAGAGGTATAGTGATAAAGACAAAACATGTTAAATTTATGTTCTTACTTGATTATGACAGACCTCTCACTACTCTAGTATATGGCTTTACAAATTTATGTCATTTTAAGTAATCGTACAAGGACAATGATTTTAATTCTCACTTTGTATTGACAACACTATTGAATTCATATATATGTGTGTGTGTGCATGTGTGACAATTAAAATAGGTCAATGGAACTAAAATAAAGATACACCCAATGCAGATACATCAATTCTCAACATTATGCCTCGATGAAAGTACTGGGAAATTATTCAAAAAATCTGCAAATTTCTATTCTACATTTAAATGGCATTATATGTAGAGAAATATAGATATATTTTATTAAAATTCCACAAGGAAAATTAGTGTATGAGAAAAAATTGTTACATATTTCCCATGCAATCATTCGACTCTTATGGAGTAAAATAAGGAAACAATAATAATCTAAACAAAATAAAATAAAAAAAATATTCACACCAATCAATCAGAATTGGTGGGTAGAAAGATTCCAGTCCCTCGCATATCAAGCCGAGTATATTTGAATAAGGAATTCATCAAGCAGAGACATATTGAAAATAGGTAATAGGTAAACAACATCTTCAACTTCAAGGATTCTTTCACTAGCCAAGAATGATTTACTATCCAATACAATTCAAGAGGTATGGATAAGATCAAATTTATTTGTACTACTTAACCTAGACTTAGAGTAATGGATCCAATAGTTCTTGTTGAGTTAATAAAAACACATACAAAACATATGTTGTTTCAAATGGATCCAAATGCCAACTCACACATGTTGTTTCATTAAGAAAAATACATACAAAACATTTAGAAAACACATTTCAATAAACACACATTAAGTAATATTCAATTTAAGTATTGAAATAGAAAAAGAAACTATATGAAAACTCTAACATGGGCATGGGCACCAAAATTTGACATACAAAAACTTGTTTCATCCTTCTAAAAGTAATATTAAATATAATTGTTGAACTATGCAATGCTAAAAACTGTAATATGAGCATGGCCACCAAAATTTGAATAAAAAAACTAAGGAAGATCCATCTAGTTTATGATCCAATCATATGAGTTCCCATTTTTAAGTTATTGTACAAACGTTCAAGAACCCTCAAGAACGATGCTTTAAGAAAGGATAAAGAAATATTTGGCGATCGATAACTTCACATTGAGTTATCCCAACCATTCACTACACCTGAAGCCAATGAGTATAAAATGAGTATGAAATTGATACAAACAAATCAACGATAATAAAAAAAAAACAATCATAAATAAGATATAAGATAATAGTATAAAAGATAAGAGAAATCAGGATGTTTTGAAAACTTCACCCTATTTAAAATTTTAAAGAAATCCTCATAAATTATGTTGTCGCTTTCTTCTAACTTATATATGTCATTCTTTATATTGTATGATAGGTTTTTCGTTGCTATAACAAATTCCAATTGTATGAATATATGATCTGTTGAATCATATATGTACATGCATTGCCCCTTTATTCTATTGTACCAACAACATTGAAGCTCAACACCTTCAGGCCTATCCAAAAGATCAATGTCATTATGGTAATCAATCACCCAATTACCATCCTTATTTCTTATTCTTTGAACTCTTCCAATGTACCAAGTCCTGCAAGAAACATCATTTTTTGTACTTTGAGATACACCTTTTCTTGTCGTACATTCAACTACAGCTATAGACTCACTCTCAAATAACACCATACAATCTAATCCAATTCCAAAACCAATTTCAACACCCTTTTTGGGCGCCCTCTCATCTTGCCTGAGGTATTGTAGAAATAATAGATCAATGCTATGTGCAATGATGCTAAGAAGAAGCACAGGAAATAGATCTTGCTACTAAGAATTCTCACAAGCATACACAGGAAAATAAGAGAGAAGAAAAGAGACTGAATCACATGAATGAAGAGATGAATATTGGTGTGTATCCTTCCATTGAATAATTATGAATAATAGAGTACATAAATAGATCTTCCCTCATAGGAAAGTCGAATTGTATGGAAACAACTCATAAAGCTCACAAAGGTTGACTTACCCAAATATAGCAAACCCCCATAGGTGGATAAAGCACTTGCTAAATCTATCAAGGACCTCACGAGTTGGAAAAAGCATGAGTGAGTTGTCAAGGAGATGGAAGTAACATGCTAATCCTAGAAAATGGAGAAAAACTAATGGAGGATGGGTTGGAAACAAAAGCACCTAGTTTCCTAGTTGACTAGCTTTTATCTTATCCATAGAAAAGCAGGATAAAGCAGAAAAAGCAGAAAAAGCAGAAAAAAGCAGAATCTGCTATAAGGTCCTGTATACTAATTCTAGATGAACCCAGAATCAGAAATAACTCATTCCTAGGATATAGATGGCATGCATTGACTTTAAGGTGCCACCTAATTAAGCTAGTGGGTGAATAATTAATCAAATAATGATTAATTATTTTATCCTAAGTTGTGAGTGGGTTTAATATATTCCAACAGGTATACTCCATTCCTCACTTTAGTCAATCTATCTTTCGATTATTTTGGATTTCCATTCAATTGACTAACCAAACAATATTTGTACATGTCCTTTTCATCGAGCTCCACCACTAGTTTGGTATTTATGTTTACATTTTCATCAACAAAATCTAAAATTCCATCCAACTCATGCATCCACTCACTTTCCATCGTTTGCAATTCACTATCATTGAGTACCATAAAAGGAAAATATTGGAATATGGATGTGGAATTATCCATTGGAGAATTATGAACTACTTCATCCATATCTTCAAATGTTGGATAATTGTGATCCTCTATCCATGGTTTAAACCACCAAGAATCTTCTGTGTGTCTTTCTAGCTGCATGCCAAGACCAAGTAAAATTTCATGTTCATCCTCCAATCCTATCTTGAGATATTCTATAATTTTATTATCTGTGGATATTGAATCATATTGTGATAAGACATAACCTTCCTCTATTGTTTGTTGATGCAATTTATTTCAGATACTCATTTGTTTCTAATGAGATTTATTGAAATGAATCCCTCTGGGATTCGTTTCTTCTTCAGAAACTCTATCAAGGGTTCCAATATCATGAAGTAAGTCGGTGAAATCATATTCCCTCTCTACTCCAACCATGCCACTGAATTTGATATATATATGACCTAGTCAGGTGCAATGCACATGACAAGCTAGAATATTGATCACAAAATAATCACATCAACAAAACCACAAAGTGGTAAGAATTTTTCACATCTTGATATTCCTCTCTACTAATGAAATTAATGTTGACATTAGTATTTTCTTGTTCTCTGACCCAACATAGCCATTACATGAAGAAATGATGGAATCTTGAATAATTTCACACTCTTTCCCAAAGATTCAAACTAGGAAACAAAAAAATATCAATATAGTCAACAACGATTGCTAGACATATATCTGTACCCAATGTCCTCTTTGTCTTGCCACTTGTACTTCTCATTTCCTTCAAGCACCTCTGGACATGCCTTGAAGCAATGGATTTTGCTGAATCCCAGTTTTGGCAATCAATCCTCTTTATATCCTCAATTTTAAGCTTGTGGCCATCCACTTTAAAAGTGTTATAAACCATTCTTACATGGTTAAAACTAATCAAATCTCGTCAACCACTAAACAAATGATTGTTGATCCTCGATTTGTTATCAACTTTGGCAGATAAAATATTCATTTAAATACATATTTTATCATCTTTTGTATGTTTTATGTCACGCAGATTATTATTCAACTTCAGGTATGAGTGTTTTTAAGATTTATATAAAATTATTTTATTATTATCATTTTTTATGGTTTTGCTGATTAAAAATAACATTATTGAAGCATATTTGATGTATTAATTAGTTTGTAGAATTGTTTACGGGTTTTATAATCCTTTTGGGCCAAGTTAATATGCAAAATGCATTCAGTCTGTTTTTCACACATCATGTCTAGCTCATCATTCAGCCCGTTGCACGAAATTCACTGGTGGTTTGCCAGATGTTGAGATGTGTTGTTGTAGACTACAGTTCTAAAGCACACTAGCATATAGATACTCCATTCACCCTAGATCAATGCCCAATGTATCCATATCACATCCCAACCTTCCGTTCAGCACTCCGTCCAGATTTCCCATCAGACTGCGCATTGCTGAGAATTAATTCTATCCATTTAAAACATTGGAATAGTTGAAAACATTTTGTTATCCAAGCGTCTAGGTGATGAATCTGTGTTCTAGATTGTTCTCCATCCTACATTCTCCTTTACTTACCACCACATCAACCATCCAAGCGCTGGATTGATGCATTCAACTCATGCCCTTGAAGGATCACTCATGGACACCTCTTCCTGACTCCAAACTACCACCAGTCTGCGTGTTTAAAGAATAGAATGACCTGCATTCTAGAAGACCCACCATGTATGCTGCCTTGGGTCACCACCATTCCATGTTCACGCTGAAGGAGTAGTTGTGCACCACCTTTGCAAATCGTTTGCGCTGGAGAAGGAACCTGTGTGTATGACGTCCAGTGAAAAGAACTAGACTTGCGTTGAAGAAGGGAGATGTTTATGCGCTGGCCTATGATTAGTTAAACTCCATTATAGTCAACTAAATTTAGAGAGCAGTTGACCTCTAAATGGTTTACTTTCTCATCCCTATAAATTATTTTATAAAGCAACCTTTGTGAGAGAGTTTAAGTTAGCTAGAAAATCAGTAAGTTAGCAGAGTTAGGAGAAGAGTTCTTGCTGTAATTTACTCTTGAACTTTGTATTTTTGTTCCACCATCTGAATAAAAAGTTGTATGCATTGTTGTTGAATATTGCATTTAAGTAGAAGTTAGCTAGGCATCACCCCTGATTGTTGAGAGGGCCCCTCATCAGCTAGAGGTTCATTTTCTTTGTTTATCTTAGTTTCTTTTCTGTTTTAGCTAGTCTAGTTTAATTTCTAGTTTGTTTCCATTAGATTATAGTAAATGCTATTCTATTTGTTTTCTGCAATACATTAACTTAGTTTTATTTCGAAAATTAATTACTTAGATGCGCGCATAGCTTGCTTTCAGTTATTTTCTTTTAGTCATTTTGTTTCCAATTATTTTCATTTCCAACATTACTTTCAGTCTTTGTTTTCAAGAATATAGAATAAGTTTTTTCAATGAATTTAGAATAGATTCAATTCTGTTATTCCCTTTCTTGTTTTGAATTTATGCAATTTAATTTCTAGTTTATTTATTAGTTTAATATGCAAATGATTCATTTTGTTCATGAATTAGTTTAAGGCTAATTTGTTGTTAAATAGGTTTATTTACTGTTCCAATGCATTAGAATTACATCTACATGGCTTCAGCTGAAGATTAGTTTATTTAGGTTAGTTTTTACCATTTTTACTATGCAGCCTGTCATTCGGACAACCTGTTCAGTCTGTTATTCAGCCACCCTTTCAGACCCACAGTTCAGTCTGTCATTCAGCTTTTAGTTCTGTTTATGGTGTTTTTTATGTATTTTAAGATTGTTTTCAGTTCTTTTTTGTTGATGTTTGAATTATGCTTTGTCTGTAATAGTTAAATAATAGTTTTTTTTCACATTTAAGTTAAAGTTTAGTTGTTTTAAATTATTTATTAAAGTTTTATCATTTTCCTTACTTCTTTAACTATGAATGTAGTTTAAGTTATTCTTAAGTTTTGTTTCTGATTTTGTCTTATGGTTGTATAGTTTTGTGTCTATTCCTTTTGAATTGATTTATTTGTTTGCATCCAAGATTCAGTGTTTTCCTTAGTATGTTTTTAGGTTGTATTTTTATGATTGTGTTATTGTTGAAAGAACTTGTAGGACATAACCTAAAGATATTTCTTTATTAAGTTTTCTACTTTTTTTAAAAAAAGTTTTCTACTTGCTTCTTTTTAAGTTTTCCTTATTAAGTTTTATCTATTAAGTTTTCTAGTTGCTTATAAGTTAAGTCTTCCGTGCACTTTAGTTTTCCGTTTGAATAAGTAAGTTGCTGATTATATCTTTTTAAGTCCAAAGTTATAAGATAGATTATTTGTTTAGTTAATCTTTTATATCATTTTAGTTACCTTAATTGCATTTTTAGGAAGTTTGACTCAATTTTTCATTTTGAAAGATCTTTTGATCTTTAAATATTTACACGACACTCTCTACCTTCACATATATTTTGTGTCAACTCTAAGCTTACCAACCCTGATTTATAATTAAAGAATAGGTGGATTAATTTAGAAATTATAACACCCAACAAGGATTCATTGGATTTTTTCCATTATGGATGTAATCATGGTCATGAAGTCCTGATACTTTAAATCCATCATACAACCTAGTTAGCATCCACCCTTCCCTGGAAATTTTATATCTCATGCTTGTCGTTGAGTGATAATCCTTCAACATAAGCATTCTTCTCCTACTATCCCCATCTAAGAAATGACCAATAATAGGTCCTAAAAAATGTTCCACATGTTTCTTCCATAGGTATTATATTTTTTCCCATTGGTGATGGACAAAATTTGCATCAAACCTATTGCACGTTGGATGAACAACCACAACCAAATGAGGAATCTTCTCATGTAAAGGGTTTGCAATAATAACACTTGCATAATGACCAATAACACAATTCTTGAAGGCATCTATAATAATAGCATAGCCTACATCGCCCTCACCAATTGTCATCAATAAATGTGATTGGAACTTATGTTCTTCTTTCTTACGACGAAAACCCACCAATGTGCCACATTTTATACCCACCTGACATATTTTTTCACAACAGTTTCATCTTCAGCAAGGCATACGGGAATTGGGCCCGATATACCATGTTTGTCTTTATAGGAAGCATACACGTTTCTGATTGCTTGAAAAATGTAGTCCTGCTCCCCTGGGATATATGTCAATGATTTTCTCACTTACCTTAAAGTTGTAGATATCGAAGGGCCATCCAGATTCAAGCTAATAAAGCTATGTAATATAAGAGGTCCCCATAACTTAATCATCTCATAAATGAATTTATGGGATGCATTATACCTTGTCCCTGACATTGAATGAACTAGGTTTTGAAATATATCTTGAATAAATTGTGAGACTGCATATTTACCTTGTAATTTTCCTTTCTTTTGAGCCTTGCAAACATCCTTGCAAAAAATGAACACATGCTTCCTTCTTGTAGATTTGAACTGTACTTTTCCCTTAGAGACCCCATTCTAATAGACATTGTACCAACTTTTGTTGTCTCCCACCAAAGAGATCACATTGTTAATTTATGTGTAGCATTTGCCTCTCTTGCAGCAATTTTGAGTTCAGTTTGAGTCAAATGGTCCAACCTTCTCCCTTTCATTGTATCTCTCCCCTGTCTATTGATGTTTCTCCATGATTCATGATGTAAACACATCCAAAATTCATCACAATTAGGTATCGACTTACAAAAATTGTATGTCAATGAATCAAAAGGGATTCTTGTTTCAGAAACCCTCTTGCAATGAATATGTCTGTATGTATCGTTAATACAACATTCAATACCATAATAACATAGTGTTCTCCTATCATGTTTCTCTATGGCCCACAATTTTCCACCACATTGGTCATTAATTAGAACATTTGTGTCCAATCTCTACCCTCCTGTATCAAGATAGGGATATCAATGCCCCCAACATAGTAATATCGGAGGAGGCAATTGTCCTAGAATAATATGAAAAAACACATTGGAAAATGATCTACTAACTACTACTAACAAGTAATAACAAATAAAGTAATGTGCAAATTCAAATTCAAATTAAATTAAAACTTGGGTAATTAACACACCTGAAGTAGAACCTTGCGAACTTGTAGAAACCCCATGTAATAGCGATGGTAGTGATGGGATCAAGAACTTAGTCAAAATTTGTTGGGACTTATCATTGGTATGCTTCTTCGGTATCCCAACTGTTCCATTCCTCAACACAAATGTATCATGTGAAGCCTCATCCATAGTAGTAGTGTGATTCTTTGATTTCTTGTGTTCATTTAGATAACTGACAATATTTGCACTTGTCGGCACCAAAGAAAACCATCTATTGCATCATGTACATTCCACTCTTACTTTTTTCTTGTCCTCGTAGTTTGCAAGTGTTTCTTCCACCACCTTGAACAAATTAGGCTCTTACATTTGGTTGAAATCATGTAGAAGTTTGATTGCTTGATCAATATCAAGTTGATCTCTAGCCAGTGTTTTCCTATTTTCTTTGTTACATGAAGGAATTTCATTAATTCCTAACATTGAAATTTGATTTTGATGGGACCTTTTTTTCATATGATTGTTTTTGAAGGTACGACTACTCACGCTGCCAAATGATACTTCCCCCATTCCATAATCAATGACTCAAATTTCACAACGGATATTTATATTAGATTTTCCATTTTCTGAATATACCTTGAGTGTTATATTCTCATTGACAAAATCTTCCATTAAACTATTCACTTTTTGTTCCCAAGATGCCAATACATTAGGATCAACCACTACAACTTGTTTCGCTGACTCGGACACATGATCAATTCTTGGTTGTTTATGCATAGGTTTCTCCAGATTCCCTTCAATGTTTTCTAATATTGGTGTTCCTTCCATTACATGTGATTGTGATGTTTCAACAATGAACGTGCACACTTTCCTCTTAATGCCTACATTTGTTGTTGTAGGTTTCCTTTTTTTCTCTTGCTTTGTATTTAAAGGAAGTCCAATTGGTCCAATAAAATCAAAAGGATATTCAACAATTTCATCGTCCATAATTTCACAACAGATATCAGCATATATACAACCTTTTCGACAATGGACTATGCTAAGGGCACAATTCTCTTCACGAATAAAAATTGCAAAGTCCACAACATCACTTGGATCCATCTGCATTTCCATGCATGTCTACCTTTTAGTTGGTTAAGAAATGAATAAAATTATAACAATTTTTTCAAAATTTTGGATATAATATGGCTACGAAACAAGGTGAATGCATCCATAAATAAATGAAAAAAAAGATTCAAATTTTATATGCATATTAGTTCATTAATAAAACAAAGATCTAGGAAGCCATGTATGCACTTTCAATTCAAATCTCTAAGAAGGATGAAGAAATCAGTTGCAGTGCTTTCTTGATCTTACTACTGCAATCTCATGAGAGTTGTGTGCATTGTGAGGCTTGCATCTTGTCTTTAAAACTATTGATTGAGAATGCTAAGCTCGATATATCTATAAAATTCACTATGGGGCCTTTCCTCTCCTAATTACTGCTCTACTAACTAAACAAGTGAAATATAAACTTGGTTCATGTTTGTTTATAACATATTAAGTATTAAATGTTATTAAACTTGAAAACTTGGAAAATTTTGCATAATACTATTACATAATTCTAATATTACAGAACCTAGCCACTCTAAATAGGATAATATTACATAACCTAGCTGCTGTAGACATAATAATATTACATAAATCTAGCCAACATTTTTTAGAAGAATTTATATTGTTATTAAATTCATAATGTTGATTCCATGATTATCTAACTAAATTTCTTTGATATGAAGATTGTAAAATGCTTATTCTTCATTAGATTTTTTATCCTCCTAATTCGCATTGAGTTATTTTTAGTGGATACTAAGTGGAATGGAGGAAAATAAATTTTGATTCTTAGTTTATTATCTCTACGATTATGATGGAAATATGGGAGTGATAGAAAATCAGGCTGTAGTATTTTTTCATCCATTTTAGTGTTATTTGATTTCCACATATGGTTAGATTTTATGTTTACCTAGATGCCAAGTATGGTGTTTAGAGAAGAAATTCCATTGTTTTCATTATTGCTTGCTTAAGAAACTATGTAGAACTACATATAGATTGCCAAGTATCACACAAAATACACTGGTCTTTTTAATTTGGCAAATGTGTTTCTTCTTAATGTTTAATATTTACATTTACTTTTATTTCAGTCTCAATCAATGGTGTGTTCCTATTTATGCTCCTTGTGCATTTTCAATAAAATGTGTTAACAATTTTCACTATATGCATGCTTCATTAATATGCCGCATCCCAATTTCCATTGTAATATTAAAGTCATTGATTACTCCAATCATGATTTGCTTGTCATAATCCATGATCTTTAATAAATTCAGGCATGTAGGCATGGGAGCCCTTATTATGATTGTGTCCCATCCATGAATGAGTAATTGAATTATAAACCTCATAAATAAGCCAAAACCTCAATGATGGCCTTGTCAGTGTTAGGATATTTAGACACTTAGGAGTTAGTTAAGATCAACTTGTGTAATATATCCGCTAGGTAAAGTGTGTTTTTTTAGTATGCATTTGTAAATATTATAATCTGACGGTCACAATATGTTCTAGACATAAAGTGATCCTACGGTTCAACTTCTCTTAAATCATACCTACCATTGATTTGTGGCTTAACACCCGATTGGTCCATGATATCTATTTAAAGAGTATGTATGGTCCTTGGCTAGTTGATCGATTATGAAAATCTCATGTAACTTTCTTTCTTTTGCATAATAAATTGCTCCAAGTAGCTATTTGGCTAGAGCCGTGGACTGTTTCCCTCTCAAGGGTTTTAACCACGTGACAAATATCGGTGTATTGATCTGTGATATTTTTTTGTGAAGTGGTTTCTCTAAGTTTTCGGTCTTTTGGGAGTACCCTGTGTACCCAAACATGGTATCAGAGCGTTTATGAAGAGCCGCTTTTGGTTTTGATCAAGATCGGGAACCGGTGTTGCCGAAACTTTGAAAGGGTTTTTGGTTTTAGATTTTCTATGCATTTTTGGCCTATAGGATCTATTCAATTGTGTCCAGAGCACTGTTTCCATTAATAAATAGTTTTTGTTTCACCAAAAACTGTTTCCGTTTGATCTAGAAACACCCATTTCGACAAATCTGAAGGTATAATGTTACAGTGACGGATTTGTTTAATTTTTTTTTAAATCTCTCATATTTTTTCAGTTTTATTATTAGATATTTATTGTTTTAGTCTCGGACTGTTGCCTTCCCTGGCTACGTATGCTCTTTGCTGTGCGCCTTGTGCGATCACGGCGAATCAGAAACAGAAAGGGAAAGTTTTTTTTCTTGTCTTCTTGGCTACGTATACTCTTTGCCGTGCACCTTGTGCAATCATGGAAAATCAGAAAAAAACGAGAAAAATTGAAAACATAGACTTTCCGAGCAAGCTAACCAAGATCTAACCCGATTGTGTGGAAATTTTTTTTTTGTCTTTTGTTTTTCAATTTTTGTGATTTGTAGAAAAAAAAAAGCAAGCACGAAGAACAAGAGAAAAGAGTTAAAAAAAACCCTTTCTCTTTTCATTCATTTATGTACCTTTTAAACTTAGCTCACTTGGTCCAAAGTTGCTTTATTCCTTAATAGGTCTTGATTTCAAGTCTTATTAAGCTACTTTTTAGTGCATGCAATTTCTATTTTCAAGTTACTTTATTGTAAAAGTGCATATCACTTAAATAAAATAAAATAAAAAGTGAGTCACTTAAGTCTTTTAATTTATTGCCGCACTATTTAAAATAACATTATTGTAAAAGTGAACATCACTTATTCTATAAAAGTGATTCACTTAAAAGCAACTTTATTGTAAAGTGATTGTCAAAGGTTGATCTTGGGAAGAGGGGGGTTACTTTTTTTAGTTGGTCAAGTTAATATCTGCCACGTCACTATTGGGGACATCTTCAACATTTTCTTTGATCAAGCATAACTGTAATGTCCCAAATTTGGCATTGGGTCACAATGGCCAAATCACATTTTCCATATTCATGAAAGTTGTCAAATGGATGCTAAAAGTCAAATAATTGCCAAGGAGGAAAATCACTAGTTTCCTAGGTTAGGGGTGGAAGCTTTGAGATTTGGAATAAGGGGATAATAAATGATGTTTAGACATTAGAAGGGGATAAATATTTAATAATTGATCTTATTAAATAAATACAAGAGAAAGTGGAAGTGGCAATAGAGCATGAAGACACATAAAGACTATGGGGCCCACACTAGCTAGAATTCCTATGTTAAATTGTATCTTTCTCTTGTAATTTTGAATCTATGGGAAGCCTAATGTTTTGGGATGGATTATGAGGTTAATATACTTGTCAATATACTTCATAGGTTGAATTTGGGATGAATTGTGTTACCACCTAAGTTGTACTTAGTGGTTTTTTATTGAGTGAGCTTGATGAACTGGACAATGATAACTTGTTCCGACTTAAGAAGACCTCTGATAATTTATGAGTTTTTCACTCCATACCTCCAAAGTTGGGGTGGTTGGCTTGGCATTTAGGCCTATTGAGGTTATTAAAGTCTATGTGTAAATGTATAAACATGCTAGACATCATTTTCGAGTCATATGAACATGTCTAAGTCCCCCTAGGTGTTTTTCAATTTTTTCAATGTTTTTTATTAAAATTTAATTTTTCCAAAACTTAGGCTATTTTTAATAGTTTAATTGGAAAAATTGATTTTGTAATAAATGTGGGCCAAATAATCAGTTTCAGTCATGTAGATGTTCATTTTCAAGCTAAGAGCACCATGTAAACTCATGGACCCACTATTTCCTAGTTTTGAGTGATTTTCCATCACTTAGGTTAGAAAGCCCCAAAAATCAATTATTGATTATTTTAATTAATAAATTGAAGAATAATGGAGCAAATCCAAAATCATAGATCAATGGATTCTCAGCTGATTTGATTGAAATCAGTTAGATCTGAAGCAGATTCACTGGATCTGACAAATCCTTGACTGAAGGAGGTGATCAAATCAGATCCAGAGTTGATCTTCAGCATCCTTTATGGGGAATTTCACCCTCCTTCTCTCCTCCACATGTTTTGGCTCATCTGGATGAGTTTTGGTGGATGCTTCAATCAACAGGTTGAGCTGTCAGTCAGATCAACCCCCTGATTGATAGTTTCACTCAGTGAGACTCAAATCTGGCTCAGTTAGATACAGATTAGGCATTGATGGACTCTCCTTCAGCTAATTTGATGTGTCTCCTTGGGATTTACGCGCCCCCTAGGCTGGATCTCCTTTTTTTGTATATATCCAGGCACAACTCCCTCTTCCAAGCTAGTTAGAATTGGGATTGAGGTGCTGCTACTATTGTACTGTTGTAATTCTTCATTTGAAATAAAGAAAAGCTTTGGAGGCTAGACAGTGTTGTGCCATTACATGTGTGGATGATTATTGCCATTATTTTACTGAGGTAACCTGTATCTGTATTCATTTTTTGCTAATTGCTTGTAGATCCATTGTCAAGATTGATAATAGGCTTATTATAATCTTGATATGAAAGGTGCTTTTCAATAAGTTTATTGACCATCTCCTTCCTTTGATGCATGTTTAGAGATGTAGATTCAACATGTCCTATAAGCTTATATGCATGTTATTTTGAATCTCTGTGTATGTACTAATTGGATCTCACAAGTTTCTTGGCAAGTTATTTGATTTCAGCTGAGCTGCAGGTTCCTACATTGGAGAGGATGCTGATCTAGTTTGCTTCTTCATTCTCTTCAAAACCTTCCAAAGGTATAGTCCCTTGACATTCCACCTGAAAGCTCCACTGTGGATCTTCAAGGAAACCGGCATTTCTCTCCTCCTCTTCCTCCCTCAAAATCAACATTTTTACCCAATTACTTTGTTCATAGCTTTGATTGTGCTTAGATCTATCATCTTAAAAGTAATTCCAACATAGATCTATCTTATCAAAGCCCATATTCTAGATCTTGCAGTTAAAAAGTTTCATAAGCATTCTAGATCTAGCTTTAGGGAAATCATCCTTTTTGCATGGAAATTTGAAGAAAACTTGTAGCTTGCATGCATTAGATTTATTTTTGCTGTTATAAAAGATAAATCCAGAAATCAGTGCATATTTCATTGGCTGCACAAACACCAATCCAAGATCCCAAGGAAAGCTTGCTTTCCTTGGTTCCTTTTTCACTTGTTTAACAAGTTTTAACTCCATCTTTTTTGAGTTAAGGTAGGCTGATACAAAGGTACTCTTAAAGTGCTTTTGGGAATATGTTATTCTAACATGCTCCCTAGTTTTTAACAGGTGTAACAAAAAATAAAGGAAGCTGCTGTTCGGAAGTGTCTTCAGGAGCATTCAAATCCCCCCAGGGGTCTCCCATTTGACTAAAACCTTTGATTTTCGCACCTTGTAATATCTTGATTTCAATCCATATAAGGATCAAGAGGAATTATATTAGTTCTTTGATATTGTAACTATTTTTAATAAAATTATTTTTGAATATGCTCTTTCGAGCCCATTCCCCATCCCCCCTGGGGGGATTTGTGTCGGTGTCCTTTTTGTTGCTTTTTGCTCATTTCTTTTCAAACTAGTATTGATCTAATTTGCAGGGTAGTATAATTTATTTTATTATTAATTTCATATTCCATACTTTATATTTCAAAGTAATCTTAATACTTACCCCACAACTTCCCGATTGACCCGAAAGGGGAAAGAGATTCGTGGTAGGACTAATTAGAAAAGTAGAATTGTGTATCTATTTTCTTTTGAACATTTTTTTTTCAGCTATTATAAAATTAACCCCTCCTCGATTCTCTGATTGAGATCCACTTGGATCGAAAGAGGTTCATGGAGGGTTTTCTTTTAAACAAGAACACCCAATTTAAAACTTACTAAAATTGACAAGACTCCAGTGTGTATGATCTTCACTTGGCTGCAGTTCATACGATCAGTCAAGCTGTATCAAAAGAACTTGAGTGACTAGTATAATTAGGACTCACTCTCCCAAATTAGCAAACCAATAGGTGAAAATCCAACACCTAGAGCGAACCATCACGGTGGCAAAATACCCAAAGGAAGTGGGAAGTTCTGAAAAGTGACCTCGGGGCACCGATCTCTGTCACACCCTAACGGGTGTGTTATGAACAATATCCCCAAAGACTCCATGAAGGTTTAGTTTTGGACATACTCCAAAGTACTCTAGGGTATATCTGGAGTCCCCCCTTTGCCTAATTTTAATCAACTCACACTTCAATTTTAACTTAAAACATACCAAGAGGCAATTGCAAATCACTCACTCCAAGCACATGCAAGTACATTGTTTCTATTTTTTGACTCCATTCTAAGGCACTGGTTATTTTCTTGTTTTATATATATATTGTGTCTCAGCATTGTGCTTTCGTGTGTTCATCTTTTGTATCTTGCCATCTTTGATCATCTATAGTTAAATTGAAAACTATTAAGTAACTCATTCAGTTTAACATCACAACACTAAGTAATTATCCTTAGTAACTTAATAGGGTCTACCCCCCTTGGCTTCGTTAGGAGTTGAGCCTAAACAGAGGAGTCAAGAACAAGGTGACAGCCTTGACTCGAGACTTTCCCCCAAGGACACACCGAGTGGCTTGAAGATTTCTACCACGTGACCCAGGTGTGTGTAAGGCGGCAACACTTTTTGGCGCCGTTTCCAGGGATAAATCTTTTTATTCCTGAGTATGACTTAGCTTAACGTTTTTCTAAACAACTAAAAAGATAAAAAATTTTGATTGATCTAGTCTTTAAAAAACATAAAAATTAAAACTCGATCCATCTGGAGACTCCACTGTCTAACATCCCTGCAAGAATTTCTACACGAAGAAACCACCAAAAATTATTCAATCCTCTCCTTGACCCCGAAAGGTTTATTAGGGAAGGATTGAATAGGCATACTTCTCATAGAAACCTTGAATATTTAGGAGACCAATCCCTCTCAGATATCCATCACATATTTGTAGAGAGTCATGTTCACTAATCTCAAGAAATGGCGTTATTTTTCAAACCGCTTGACTTTTCTCAGATAGCAGGTAGTCCTCATGACATTCCGAATGATTCTATCAAGAAGCTCCCCATATTTCGTGGCAATAATGCCATCATTGCCAAGTCTCACCTTCGAAAATTTGAAAAGCACCTGGTCAGTTATTGCAGTGATGTTGCCCATGACCATGATGATGTCAAAATGACGCTCTTTGCTTTATCCTTGGAAGATGATGCTGAAGAATGGTACTTCGACCTAGATGATGATTCATATAAAACTCTTAGTGAATTCCTAGAGGGTTTTAAGAAGAAATGGGGGGAAAAGAAAGAACCAAGACATCTGCTTGCTGCCCTCCATAACATAAAGAAGATGGAGAATGAAACCATTAATGAATTTAATACTAAGTTCAAGTGTGTGGTTGCGGAACTCCCTAGAAAAATCAAGCCAAGGGATGCCTCCATCCTCATATATTACATTGAAGCTTTCACTGGTGATTTGAGGTACCAGTTAAGGGACAAAGAGCCGACCGATCTAAAAACTGCTCAGGAATTGGCCAAGAAAATAGAAAAGAATATGCAGTCTTCAGGAAAATCCAACATTCCAAGTTACACTAGGGGAAACACTTCTTACAATGAAGAAAAGGGAAAATCCTTTGATTCAGAAGAAGAGGGAGCCTCTAAAGATCCCATGGAAAAGGTAACAGACATGATAAAAGACTTGGTTACTAGGAAAAACCAACTTATGGCAGATCAGTCTGCACAATTGAATCTTATGCACAATAGAATAATCACAATGGAAAGAAATAATGGACCTAGGAACTTTCAGCCTAGGCAGAATCAGATGTATCAAAAGACGTTTCCTCAACAAGAGCCTAGGATTCCAAACCGGTTAGACTCAGCTAACATGGTAGAAGAAGTAATTACATGGTGTAGACCCTGTGAACAATTCCACCAAGAAAGCACTTGTTATGTTGCAAATCAATTCATGGAACATGAACTTCCCGAGGTTAGTAATCAGGAAACAAATGCAAGTGAGCCTGATCATATATACATGGTAGGCCAGGCCTACCCTTTGTCACCATCTAAACAGTACAATCCTGAGAATGAAACCATTGCAGAATCTTATAGTGAAACTTATGATGAAAACTGTAATATACATGATGGGACTCCTATGTGTTCTCCATATAATGATGATAGTCTGGAAGGTTTACTACCTTGTGTCCTTTTCTCTAAAGAAGATGAGTATGAAAATGAGGACAAGTATAGCTTGGAGCATGATACAAGTGACGAATACTCCCTTATCCCCGACAAAGATGTTGATGAGGAGTCCTAGACATTCATGGAAAATCCAGTCCATGACATCAATAAAGAGGAAAATAATCAACCAAAAACTTTTGATGGTTTTTTTGTCTATGGCATATCTAAAGGAGAGAGCATGGACCATGTGGCCTTGGGAAAATTTGATATGAAAAAGGAGCATGCAATTTATCCACATGATCAGCCTGAGCCATATATCAGTATCAGTAATGAAGACAAAGAGAACTTGATATCAGAACCTGATATCAACAATGGGGAATCCATCACATCTAACATAGATGATGGTGATGACTATTGGGATTTTTGTGGATATGTTATTAAGAATCCTATCTATGCTATATCTAGCAAGGGGAGTGTCTATTTAGAAATTTGTGGAAGTCCAATCTACTATACTTCCATAGAGGGAAGCATGGATATGGAGACCTTGGAAAATCCTAGTATGGAAAAGCAACATTCAAAAGTCTTATATGATCATTCAGAGTCATATCATGCAGTGCTGCACAAAGGTGTCAATAATGAAGACATGGAGAAGCAGTGTTGTGAAAAGACAGATGTGATGCAGTTATTAGAATATTAGTCTCAACTATCATCTTCACATATAGAGTTTCCTCATGAATTGGAGCCGCTTGGGGCTTATATAGTGAATTATCATCTAGTAAGCCTTGATGATCAGTATGATGGTGTAGTCAATCTGCCTCATCATTCCAATTTGTACATCAACCCTGTCCAGTCATGGATAGAAGTAGCCTGCACAAGCACTTACCAGTTTGGGAGGAAGTTTGATGACATTATTCATGCCTATGATTTCCCATCCATCCCGCCCCTTCTGGATCATCACGCAGGTTTGCATTTTCTGAATAAAGTATCCATACTTTGGCTGGTAACCAAAGACAAGGAATTTTTTTTTTATGTTAATAAAATTCCTAGGTGGTTACATTGGATTTCTGATTACACTTAACCCTTTTTATATCATGCTTAGAGTAGGAAAATAAGCTCCTTGAAAGAGAGCATTTACTTTCTGCATTTCTATTTTATACTTAGCTATAATAAAACTTTGCTTCTTTTAGTTAGTTACATTTATTTTGTTTAAATAAATCAGCTTAATGGTTCATTTGGTTTTTTATAAAACTTGTGCTACTGAGGTTTTTCTTGTCAGGTTGAGATGTTTTTACAGGGTATATAAACCAGAGATTCTGGTGTTCTCGTATCCTCTCCTTGCCTTAAATACCAGATCGAGCACACGTCCCACAGTTGGAGCCAGAATGTTACCACCTAAGTTGTACTTAGTGGTTTTTTATCGAGGGAGCCTGATGAACCGAACAAGGATAACTTGTTCGGACTTAAGAAGACCTTTGGAAGTACTTCTCGGAAGTGCTTGTTGTACTATATCACATGTTCATACCCCATGGGGGAATTGTAATAAATGTTCTAGCATGATAGTGTCTGTAAAAGACTCGGTCTTTTAGACTTTATTTGTCAATCCGATCAGGCCAAGGTGTTTTTTTCCTTGGTTATTATTGGTTGTTGAATAAACGACTAATAATTTCTGAGTTTTTCACTCCATACCTCCAAAGTTGGGGTGGTTGGCTTGGCATTTAGGCCTATTGAGGTTATTAGAGTCTATGTGTCAATGTATAAACATGCTAGACATCATTTTCGAGTCATATGAACATGTCTAAGTCCCCCTGGGTGTTTTTCAAAATTTTCAGTGTTTTTTATTAAAAAATAAATTTTCCAAAACTTAGGCTATTTTTAATAGTTTAATTGAAAAAATTGATTTTGTAATAAAAGTGGGCCAAATAATCAGTTTCAGTCATGTAGGTGCTCATTTTCAAGCTAAGAGCACCATGTAAACCCATGGACCCACTATTTCCTATTTTTGAGTGATTTTCCATCACTCAGGTCAAAAAGCCCCAAAAATCAATTATTGATTATTTTAATTAATAAATTGATGAATAATGGAGCAAATCCAAAATCATAGAGCAATGGATTCTCAGTCAATTTGATTGAAATCAGTCAAATCTAAAGCAAATTCATTGGATCTGACAAATCCTTGACTGAAGGAGGTGATCAAATCAAATCCATAGTTGATCTTCAGCATCCTTTATGGGGAATTTTTCCCTCCCTCACTCCACACGTTTTGGCTCATCTGGATGAGTTTTGGTGGATGCTTTAGTCAACAGGTTGAGGTGTCAATCAGATCAACCCCCCAATTGACAGTTTCACTCAGTGAAAATCAAATATGGCTTAGTTAGACATAGATCAGGCATTGATCGACTCTCTTTCAGCTGATTTGATGTGTCTCATTGGGATTTACGCCCCCCCTGGGTTGGATCTCCTTGTTTTTGTATATATCCAGGCACAGCTCCCTCTTCCAAGCTAGTTAGAACTAGGATTGAGGTGCTGCTACTATTGTATTGTTGTAATTATTCATTTGAAATAAAGAAAAGCTTTGGAGGCTAGACAGTGTTGTGCCATTACATGTGTGGATGATTGTTGCCATTATTTTACTGAGGTAACCTGTATCTGTATTCATTTTTTGCTAATTGCTTGTAGATCCATTGTCAAGATTGATAATAGGCTTATTATAGTCTTGATAGGAAAGGTGCTTTTCAATAATTTTATTGACCATCTCCTTCCTTTGATGCATGTTTAGAGATCTAGATTCAACATGTCCTATAAGCTTATATGCATGTTATTTTGAATCTCTGTGTATGTACTAATTGGATCTCACAAGTTTATTATAAAGTTCTTTGATTTCAGCTGAGTTGCAGGTTCTTACATTGGAGAGGTGCTGATCTATTTTTCTTCTTCACTCTCTTCAAAACCTTCCAAAGGCATAGTCCCTCGACATTCCACCTGAAAGCTCCATTGTGGATCTTCAAGGAAACCGGCATTTCTCTTCTCCTCTTCCTCCCTCAAAATCAACATTTTTACCCGATTACTTTGTTCATAGCTTTGATTGTGCTTAGATATATCTTCTTAAAATTAATTCCAACATAGATCTATCTTATCAAATCCCATATTATAGATCTTGCAGTTAAAAAGTTTCATAGGCATTCTAGATCTAGCTTTAGGGAAATCGTCCTTTTTGCATGGAAATTTGAAGAAAACTTGTAGCTTGCATGCATTAGATTTATTTTTGCTGTTATAAAATATAAATCTAGAAATCGGTGCATATTTCACTATCTGCACAAACAGCAAGCCATGATCCCAAGGAAAGCTTGCTTTCCTTGGTTCCTTTTTCAGTTGTTTAGCTAGTTTTAACTCCATCTTTTTTGAGTTAAGGTAGGCTGATACAAACGTACTCTTAAAGTGATTTTGGGAATATGTTATTATAACATGCTCACTAGTTTTTAGCAGGTGTAATAGAAAATAAAGGAAGCTGCTGTTCGGAAGTGTCTTCAGGAGCGTTCAAATCCCCCCAGGGGTCTCCCATTTGACTAAAACCTTTGATTTTCGCACCTTGTAATCTCTTGATTTCAATCCATATAAGGATCAAGAGTAATTATATCAATTCTCTGATATTGTAACCACTGTTAATAAAATTATTTTTTAATAGGCTCTTTTGAGCCCATTCCCCATCCCCCCTAGGGGGATTTGTGTCGGTGTCCTTTTTGTTGCTTTTTGCTCATTTCTTTTCAAACTAGTATTGATCTAATCTGAAGGGTAGTATAATTTATTTTATTATTAATTTCATATTCCATACTTTATATTTCAAAGTAATCTTAATACTTACCCCACGACTTCCCGATTGACCCGAAAGGGAAAAGAGATTCGTGGTAGGACTAATTAGAAAACTAGAATTGTGTATCTGTTTTCTTTTGATCATTTTTTTTCAGCTATTATAAAATTATCCCCTCCTTGATTCCCATATTGATATCCACTTGGATCGAAAGAGGTTCCTGGAGGGTTTTCTTTTAAGCAAGAACACCCAGTTTAAAACTTACTAAAATTGACAAGACTCCAGTGTGTATGCTCTGCACTTGGCTGCGGTTCGTCCGATCAGTCAAGCTGTATCAAAAGAACTTGAATAACTAGTATAATTAGGACTCACTCTCCCAAATTAACAAACCAATAGGTAAAAATCCAACACCTAGATCGAACCATCACGGTGGAAAAATACCCAAAGGAAGCGGGAACTTCTGAAAAGTGACCTCGAGGTGCTGATCTCTTTCACACCCTAACGGGTGCGTTATGAAAAATATCCCCAAAGACTCCATTTCAGCCCACATATTCCTTGCGGGTAGCCATGAAGGTTTAGTTTTGGACATACTCCAAAGTACTCTAGGGTATATCTGGAGCCCCCCCTTTGCCTAATTTTAATCAACTCACACTTCAATTTTAACTTAAAACATACCAAGAGGCAATCACAAAACACTCACTCCAAGCACATGCAAGTACATTGTTTCTATTTTTTGACTCCATTCTAAGGCACTGGTTATTTTCTTGTTTTATATATATATTGTGTCTCAACATTGTGCTTTCGTGTGTTCATCTTTTGTATCTTTCCATCTTTGATCATATATAGTTAAATTGCAAACTCCTAAGTAAGTCATTCAGTTTAACATCACAACACTAAGTAATTATCCTTAGTAACTTAATAGGGTCTACCCCCCTTGGCTTCGTTAGGAGTTGAGCCTAAACGGAGGAGTCAAGAACAAGGTGACAGCCTTGACTCGAGACTTGCCCCCAAGGACACACCGAGTGACTTGAAGATTTCTACCACGTGACCTAGGTGTGTGTAAGGCAACAACACTTTTTGGTGCCGTTGCCGGGGATAAATCTTTTTATTCCTGAGTATGACTTAGCTTAAATTTTTTCTAAACAGCTAAAAAGATGAAAACTTTTGATTGATCTAGTCTTTAAAAAACATAAAAATTAAAACTCGATCCATCTGGCGACTCCACTGTCTAACATCCCTTCAGGAATTTCTACCCGAAGAAACCACCGACAATTATTCAATCCTCTCGCTGATCCTGAAAGGTTTATTAGGGAAGGATTGAATATGAAGACTTCTCATAGAAACCTTGAATATTTAGGAGACCAATCCCTCTCAGATATCCATCACATATTTGTAGAGAGTCATGTTCACTAATCTCAAGAAATGACGGAATTTTTCAAACCCCTTGACTTTTTTCAGATAGCAGGTAGTCCTCATAACATTTCCAATGATGCTATCAAGAAGCTCCCCATATTTCATGGCAATAATGCCATCACTACCAAGTCTCACCTTCGAAAGTTTGAAAAGCACTTGGTCAGTTATTGCAATGATACTGCCCATGACCATGATGATGTCAAAATGACGCTCTTTGCTTTATCCTTGGAAGATGATGCTGAAGAATGGTACTTCGACCTAGATGATGATTCATATAAAACTCTTAGTGAATTCCTAGAGGATTTTAAGAAGAAATGGGGGGAAAATAAAGAACCAAGACATCTGCTTGCTGCCCTCCATAACATAAAGAAGATGGAGAATGAAACCATTGATGAATTTAATACTAAGTTCAAGCGTGTGGTTGCGGACCTCCCTAGAAAAATCAAGCCAAGGGATGCCTCCATCCTCATATATTACATTGAAGCTTTCACTGGTGATATGAGGTACCAATTAAGGGACAAAGAGCCGGCCGATCTAAAAACTACTCAGGAATTGGCCGAGAAAATAGAAAAGAATATGCAGTCTTCAGGAAAATCCAACATTCCAAGTTACACTAGGGGAAACACTTGATACAACGAAGAAAAGGGAAAAGCCTTTGAATCAGAAGAAGAGGGAGCCTCTAAAGATCCCATGGAAAAGGTAACAGACATGATAAAAGACTTGGTTACTAGTCAAAACCAACTTATGACAGATCAGTCTGCACAATTGAATCTTATGCACAATAGAATAATCACAATCGAAAGAAATAATGGACCTAGGAACTTCAGCCTAGGCAGAATTAGATGTATTGAAAGAAGTTTCCTCAACAAGAGCCTAGGATTCCAAACCAATTAGACTCAGCTAACATGGTAGAAGAAGTAGTTCCATGGTGTAGACCCTGTGAACAATTCCACCAAGAAAGCACTTGTTATGTTGCAAATCAAGTCATGGAACATGGACTTCCCAAAGTTAGTAACCAGGAAACAAATGCAAGCGAGCGTGATCATATATACATTGTAGGCCCGGCCTACCCTTTGTCACCATATAAGCAGTACAAGCCTGAGGATGAAACCATTGCAGAATCTTATAGTGAAACTTATGATGAAAACTATAATATACATGATGGGACTCCTATGTGTTCTCCATATAGTGATGATAGTCTGGAAGGTTTACTACCTTGTGGCCTTTTCTCTGAAGAAGATGAGTATGAAAATGAGGACAAGTATAGCTTGGAGCATGATACAAGTGACGAATATTCCCTTATCCCCGACAAAGATGTTGATGAGGAGTCCTAGACATTCATGGAAAATCCAGTCCGTGACATGAATAAAGAGGAAAATAATGAACCAGAAACTTTTGATGGTTTTTGTGTCTATGGCATATCTAAAGGAGAGAGCATGGACCATGTGGCCTTGGGAAACTTTGATATGAACAAGGAGCATGCATTTTATCCACATGATCAGTTTGAGCCACATATCAGTATCAGTAATGAAGACAAAGAGAACTCGATATCGGAACCTGATATCAACAATGGGGAATCCATCACATCTAACATAGATGATGGTGATGACTATTGGGATTTTTGTGGATATCTTATTAAGAATCCTATCTATGCTATATCTAGCAAGCGGAGTGTCTATTTATAAATTTGTGGAAGTCCAATCTACTATACTTCCATAGAGGGAAGCATGGATATGGAGACCTTGGAAAATCCTAGTATGGAAAAGCAGCATTCAAAACTCTTATATGATCATTCAGAGACATATCATGCAGAGCTGCACAAAGGTGTCAATAATGAAGACATGGAGAAGCAGTGTTGTGAAAAGACAGATGTGATGCAGTTATTAGAATATCAGTCTCAACTATCATCTTCACATATAGAGTTTCCTCATGACTTGGAGCCGCTTGGGGCTTATATAGTGAATTATCATCCGGTAAGCCTTGATGATCAGTATGATGGTGTAGTCAATCTACCTCATCATTCCAATTTGTACATCAACCTTGTCTAGTCATGGATAGAAGTAGCCTGCACAAGCACTTACTAGTCTGGGAGGAAGTTTGATGACATTATTCATGCCTATGATTTCCCATCCATCCCGCCCCTTCTGGATCATGACGCAGGTTTGCATTTTCTGAATAAAGTATCCTTCCTTTGGCTGGTAACCAAAGACAAGGAATTTTTTTTATGTTAATAAAATTCTTAGGTGGTTACATTGGATTTCTGATTACACTTAACCCTTTTTATATCATGCTTAGAGTAGGAAAATAATCTCCTTGAAAGAGAGCATTTACTTTCTGCATTTCTATTTTATACTTAGCTATAATAAAACTTTGCTTCTTTTAGTTAGTTACATTTATTTTGTTTAAATAAATCAGCTTAATGGTTCATTTGGTTTTTTATAAAACTTGTGCTACTGAGGTTTTTCTTGTCAGGTTGAGATGTTTTTATAGGGTATATAAACCAGAGATTCTAGTGTTCTTGTATCCTCTCCTTGACTTAAAGACCAGATCGAGCACACGTCCCACAGTTGGAGCCAGAATGCTACCACCTAAGTTGTACTTAATGGTTTTTTATCGAGTGAGCCTGATGAACCAGACAAGGATAACTTGTTCGGACTTAAGATGACCTTTGGAAGTACTTCTCGGAAGTGCTTGTTGTATTATATCACATGTTCATACCCCATGGGGGAATTGTAATAAATGTTCTAGAATTATAGTGTCTGTAAAAGACTCGGTCTCTTAGACTTTATTTGTCAATCCGATCAGCCCAGGGTGTTTTTTCCCTTGGTTATTATTGGTTGTTGAATAAACGACTGATAATTTTTTAGTTTTTCACTCCATACCTCCAAAGTTGGGGTGGTTGGCTTGTCATTTAGGCCTATTGAGGTTATTAGAGTCTATGTGTCAATGTATAAACATGCTAGACATCATTTTTGAGTCATATGAACATGTCTAAGTCCCCCTAGGTGTTTTTAAAAAATTTCAGTGTTTTTTATTAAAATTTAATTTTTCCAAAACTTAGGATATTTTTAATAGTTTAATTGGAAAATTTGATTTTGTAATAAAAGTGAGCCAAATAATCAGTTTCAGTCATGTAGGTGCTCATTTTCAAGCTAAGAGCACCATGTAAACCCATGGACCCACTATTTCCTAGTTTTGAGTGATTTTCCATCACTCAGGTCAGAAAGCCCCAAAAATCAATTATTGATTATTTTAATTAATAAATTGATGAATAATGGAGCAAATCCAAAATCATAGATCAATGGATTCTTAGCCGATTTCATTGAAATCAGTCAGATCTGAAGCAGATTCACTAGATCTGACAAATCCTTGACTGAAGGAGGTGATCAAATTAGATCCAGAGTTGATCTTCGGCATCCTTTATGGGGAATTTTTCCCTCCCACTCTCCTCCACATGTTTTGGATCATCTGGATGAGTTTTGGTGGATGCTTTAGTCAACAGGTTGAGGTGTCAGTCAGATCAATCCCCCGATTGACAGTTTCACTCAGTGAGACTCAAATCTGGCTCATTTAGACACAGATCAGGCATTGATGGACTCTCCTTCAGTTGATTTGATGTGTCTCTTTGGGATTTACGCCCCCTCTAGGCTGGATCTCCTTGTTTTTGTATACATCCAGGAACAACTCCCTCTTCCAAGCTAGTTAGAACTGGGATTGAGGTGCTTCTGCTATTGTATTGTTGTAATTATTCATTTGAAATAAAGAAAAGATTTGGAGGCTAGACGGTGTTGTGCCATTACATGTGTGGATGATTATTGCCATTATTTTACTGAGGTAACCTGTATCTGTATTCTTTTTTTGCTAACTGCTTGTAGATCCATTGTCAAGATTGATAATAGGCATATTATAATCTTGATAGGAAAGGTGATTTTCAATAAGTTTATTGACCATCTCCTTCCTTTGATGCATGTTTAGAGATCTAGATTCAACATGTCCTATAAGCTTAGTATGCATGTTATTTTGAATCTCTGTGTATGTACTAATTGGATCTCACAAGTTTCTTAGCAAGTTCTTTGATTTTAGCTGAGTTGCAAGTTCCTACATTGGAGAGATGCTGATATAGTTTGATTCTTCACTCTTTTCAAAACCTTCCAAAGGTATAGTCCCTCGACATTCCACCTGAAAGCTCCACTGTGGATCTTCAAGGAAACCGACATTTCTCTCCTCCTCTTCCTCCCTCAAAATCAACATTTTTTCCCGGTTAATTTATTCATAGCTTTGATTGTGCTTAGATATATCATCTTAAAATTAATTCTAACATAGATCTAACTTATCAAATACTATAGTCTAGATCTTGCAGTTAAAAAGTTTCATAAGCATTCTAGATCTAGCTTTAGGGAAATCGTCCTTTTTGCATGGAAATTTGAAGAAAACTTGTAGCTTGCATGCATTAGATTTATTTTTGATATTATAAAATATAAATTCAGCAATCAGTGCACATTTCATTGGATTCACAAATAGCAAGCCATGATCCCAAGGAAAGCTTGCTTTCCTTGGTTCCTTTTTCACTTGTTTAGCTAGTTTTAACTCCCTCTTTTTTGAGTTAAGGTAGGCTGATACAAAGGTACTCTTAAATTTATTTTGGAAATATGTTATTCTAACATTCTCGCTGGTTTTTATCTGGTGTAACAGAAAATAAAGGAATCTGCTGTTCGGAAGTGTCTTGAAGAGCGTTCAAATCCCCCCAGGGGTCTCCCATTTGACTAAAACCTTTGATTTTCGCACCTTGTAATCTCTTGATTTAAATCCATATAAGGATCAAGAGGAATTATATATTTTCTCTGATATTTTAACCATTTTTAATAAAATTATTTTTGAATAGGCTCTTTTGAGGCCATTCCCCATCCCCCCTGGGGGGATTTGTGTCGGTGTCCTTTTTGTTGCTTTTTGCTCATTTCTTTTCAAACTAGTATTGATCTAATATGCATGGTAGTATAATTTATTTTATTATTAATTTCATATTCCATACTCTATATTTCAAATTAATCTTAATACTTACCCCACGACTTCCCGATTGACCTGAAAGGGGAAAGAGATTCATGGTAGGACTAATTAGAAAACTAGAATTGTGTATATGTTTTCTTTTGATCATTTTTTCTTCAGCTATTATAAAATTAACCCCTCCTTGATTCCATGATTGAGATCCACTTGGATCAAAAGAGGTTCATGGAGGGTTTTCTTTTAAACAAGAACACCCAGTTTAAAACTTACTAAAATTGACAAGACTCCAGTGTGTATGCTCTACACTTGGTTGCGGTTCATCTGATCAGTCAAGTTGTATCAAAAGCACTTGAGTGACTAGTATAATTAGGACTCACTCTCCCAAATTAACAAACCAACAAGTGAAAATCCAACACCTAGATCGAACCATCACGGTGGCAAAATACCCAAAGGAAGTGGGAACTTCTGAAAAGTGACCTTGGGGCACCAATCTCTATCACACCCTAATGGGTGCGTTATGAACAATAGCCCGAGAGACTCCATTTTAGCCCACATATTCCTTGTGGGTAGCCGTGAAGGCTTAGTTTTGGACATACTCCAAAGTACTCTAGGGTATATCTGGAGTCCCCCCTTTGCCTAATTTTAATCAACTCACACTTCAATTTTAACTTAAAAAATACCAAGAGGCAATCGCAAAACACTCACTCCAAGCACATGCAAGTACATTGTTTCTATTTTTTTACTCCATTCTAAGGCACTGGTTATTTTCTTGTTTTATATATATATTGTGTCTCAGCATTGTGCTTTCGTGTGTTCATCTTTTGTATCTTGCCATCTTTGATCATCTATAGTTAAATTGAAAACTCCTAAGTAACTCATTCAGTTTAACATCACAACACTAAGTAATTATCCTTAGTAACTTAATAGGGTCTACCCCCCTTGGCTTCGTTAGGAGTTGAACCTAAACAGAGGAGTCAAGAACAAGGTGATAGCCTTGACTCGAGACTTGCCCCCAAGGACACACTGATTGGATTGAATATTTCTACCACATGACCCAGGTGTGTGTAAGGTGGCAACAAATTGTAACTTACATGGGAGAGGAAGAGCCAAATGGGAGTTTCATGGACACTTGGCTAGATTCCCCTTACATTTATGACAGCAATGACACCAATGATGGAGATTCTATGATAGTTATGACCCAAGTCAGATATGAAGGCTAACATACTGACATACTGACATGTCAGGCCTAAATAGATTTTCTTGGAGGTCGAAATTGGGAGTTGGAGAAGGCCAAAAGGCTCCTACTCAAATTTAGGAGAAGAGGGAAGGTGAGGAGAGAGGCCACATGGCATAGCATGAGCAGCCACACCAATTCGACTTGGATTTGGTTTATGGATGGATTTATAACCTTATAATACCAATAATTTTTATGAAATACAGGGATCATCCATGAGAAGAAGCTTTTTCTCATTTGTGAAATTGTCATTTGTGAATTGTGAGAGCTAGTGGATGACTAGTTTTCTTGCTTAAGCCAATTTCGAGGGTGAAAGATTCCCATCCTAGTTGTTGTTTGGAAATGCCACTTAGGTATTTCATGGATATTTAATGGAGTCTTATTTGTAGGTGTAAGATATAGGAAATAATTTATATTCTTCTATTGCAGCACTCTCTCTCAACTATTTCCAATTTTCACACCATATTCATGCCAATGGAGGGATTGCGCTTTGGGTGAGCTATTGATATCTTTGGGGAAGATTATAATGATCATTATATTATTTTCTAATGTATATTCTCTGTATTTCATGTTTAAAATACTCTCAGGTCGAAATACCCAAAATAATTCATGTAAAAATGTTGAACAATGAAGAAATAGTGTCATTTCCCCACTATATTGTTGTGAACCATTTTAATGCTGATGATTTCAAATTGGGAGAGCCTTTAATTGTCCATTTATGATTGGAATCAGTTCAATATTCTCTATTATTCATTCTCATAAATTTTCAAGTCTAAATTCCCAATATTTGTATGTCAAAATGACTTTTAATGAGCAAACAATGACCACTTCCACTCCATTTTGATATATGCCATGGTAATTCTTATTATTTCGAATGGAGGAATGTATATATGATAATTGTATGATGGATGGAATTTAATTAATGTGTATTTCAAGTCTCGTGTTTGGTACTTAAGCATTGGAAGCCATTTTACTCATTTTTATTGCATTGGGAGAAGATTTGGTGCATTTCCCCAAGGGTCGAAATTGTGACTTGGGAGTTGTTTGGAAAGAGTCATAACAGACTGTATAAATATAAACATGATGCATATGAGAATTTTAAAAGGTCCCTTACACATAACCATCCTCTTTTAAGAAATTCAAGTGACTTTGGGATCATTTGTGAAGCCATTTCCGGCGATTACCCAGGGGGAATTGGAGCCCCAGTTTGCTAGTAAAGACTCCTACTTTGAACAGAATATTAAACAAGTTTTCATAAGTAATTTGGAGGTCACAAAACATACATGAGTATGATATTTAAGTTATATTATTAGTAATGTACCTTTAGATAAAATTTGGAAGCATTTGGGTCAATTTGGAGGTCTAGACATCAAAAGTAGTAAAGAGCCAAAATTGTGAAAAAATTGGAAAATTGGGCATTTTAATAAAATTCCCAAAAAGGGACATTACAGTGGTATCACAGCATGGTCTTGGAACCTATTGAATTTATGGATGGTATATATGAATTTAATAAATTCATTAAGCCAAGTGGTGATGATATGTCCAGGGAGGTTAATCAAGCATTCAAATTGGCACATAAAACTATTCATTGTGAATACCTTAATGATTGGTTGAAGTAATTTATAAAAAATAATTCAAATAAGAACTCATTAAAGAATAATAATCAATTCACAAGTAGGGAGGAGACCAAGGAGCTACAAATTTCTGTGGGTGATGAAGAAGAAAAGGCATTACATGAAGAGGATCGAAATTCACTCCCAAATGACTTTGAAAAAGATGAGGAAACATCACATGAGAAGGAAGAACAGTAACTTGAAACTATTGAATATCATTCTGAAACAAATTCTACTATGGACATGGACCAAATAGCATCTACTGATGGATGCTTGAACTATGAAGGAGTACCTACTGATGGGTGCTTACACCTCTATGTTGGTGACATAGAGATCAATTTTGGAAGTGTTGCTACAAGCCAAAATTCCATTAAACCTGAAAAAATGAATACCTTGTAGCATTTGAAGAAGAAACAATATCAACTTCCCCATCACCACTTGAGCTTCATGAAGTTGGTCCAAGCAAGAAGGAAGAAGATGAGGATGTTGATTTGCAAGAGCCTCATTTTCTTGAAGGGTCCTTAAAGATGAATGAAAAGAAGATCCAAGAGGTCCTTAGCATACTCCATGACACTCAAGCATTGGTATCAAATTCTTGTTGGAGAGCTACTTCTTTGGAGGAGCCATCCTTCCTAGAAGACATGGAGAAGATCCAAAGAGCAATGTGCAACATCAAAGGTAATTTCATGTCTTTGATTTTCGATAGAAAAAATGTCATTGAGCTTAGTGAATGTTTACATGAATCCTACTTGAAGAATAATGAAGTTATTCATAAGCTCACAATTCAGAATGAGCAACTTCTTGAAAAGTTGCAAGACACTTGTTTTTCCTCGTATGTTTTAGATTGTCAAATGGTAGATTGTTTGGAGGATTCTCATGACATGGTGGATCATGAGAAATTTGGAAATTTTAATTTACTTGATGCATTTTAAGATGTACTTGAAGATATCCAAACACTTGATGTGGTTGAATAGGATCTTGAATTGTCTCTTGATGAAGGGTATGCAATTTTTAAAGAAGAACATGATTCCTCTACATTGGAACCAATCTATGAAAAAGGTTTCACACTCTTGAAGGAGTTGCATAATCCTACCCCTATGGATACTTCACATTATGACAATTTTTCACTTACTGATCATTTGGGTGAGTTGGTTCTTTCTCCTACATCCTACACTTCTAAATTTTGTAGCAATCATCCTAATGAAGTATGGGTGAAAGGTTTCTTTTTTATGGTGCCACATGAAGAGCATGGACATTCTATTTATCCTTTAGATGATGGAATTATTAGAGAACCATCTTATTTACATTTGCAGCAGCATCCTTGTTTACATTATGATTATACACATCTACATGGGTGCACCTATGATGTTCATTTGAGTCACTTAAAAACTCATGGTTATTCTTGCTCAACACTTGGTTCATCTAATGTTGGAGGAGCTTCATTCAACACCTGGATGAAGAGTAATATGATTGAGGAAAATTATTATTGGTAGCAACATCCTCTATTATTTCATGATGATATACATATTCATGGGTGTATTGATGATACTTCTTTGAGACACTTGAAGTCTTCATGTTTTATTTGCTCCTTATTTGGTTCATATTTTGGTGGAGGTTCTTCATTCACTTCTTGGATGAAAGAAAAAATGGTTGATTATTATGTTGATGTATATTAAATACTTTGGAAGCAGGATTATAGGACATGGGATCCTCACCTATGTCATTGGAGTAGATTTTATTGGTCACTTGAAGCATGTATGCACTTGGAAAATGGTAGTCTACTCACTGGGAGGTATAAGAACTTTCATGATTTCTTGGTGAGGCACCTCCTTGATGTACGTTATTATTATGTTGTTATATAATTTGATGATATATATTATGCACTCATGATGTTTGGAAGAATGCATACAATAAAATGGGATCCAGGAATTCTCTTTCCAAATGTATGGATTGGAGAGCACTCTTAATTGTTGGAGTGCAATGCAAGCAATGGGACCCTGGGATAGTTTTTAGTCCCATTGATTTCAAATTATTTGGGAAAAAAGAAGTATGGGAGATGGATTCCCCATTTAATAAGGTGATTTTAATCATAGTAGTGCAGCAGCAAGCATGGTGGTTCCTCTCTGAAATCTTCATGAAATATCAAAGACTCAAGGTGGGCAGCTCAGTGGCAACTTCAAAGAAACATACAGAAAGCAGGTTCTTCAACAACCATGTTTGAAATTGCTTGAGGAAAAGCAATATTGAGAAGGGATAATTTGTAATGTCCAAAATTTGGCATTGGTTCACAATGGCCAAATCGCATTTTTCATATTCATGAAAGTTGTCAAATGGATGCTAAAAGTCAAATAATTGCCAAGGAGGAAAATCACTAGTTTCCTAGGTTGGGGGTGGAAGCTTTGAGATTTGGAATAAGGGGGATAATAAATGATGTTTATACATTAGAAAGGGATAAATATTTAATAATTGATCTTATTAAATAAATATAAGATAAAATGGAAGTGGCAATAGACCATGAAGACACATGGAGACTATGGGGCCCACACTAGCTAAAATTCCTATCTTAAATGGTATCTTTCTCTTGTAATTTTGAATCTATGGGAAGCCTAATGTTTTGGGATGGATTATGAAGTTAAAATAATTATCCATATACTTCATAGGTCTAATTTGGGATGAATTGTAACTTACATGGGAGAGGCGGATCCAAGACGTTCCTACTCAAATTTGGGAGAAGAGGGAAGGTGAAGAGAGAGGCCACATGGCATAGCATGAGAAGCCACACCAATTCGACTTGGATTTGGTTTATGGATATATTTGGAACCTTAGAATACCAATAATGTTTATAAAATACAGGGATCATTCATGAGAAGAATCTTTTTCTCATTTGTGAATTGTGAGAGCTAGTGGATGACTAGTTTTCTTGCTTAAGCCAATTTCGAGGGTGAAACATTCCCATCCTAGTTGGCGTTTGGAAAGGAAACTCAGGTATTTCATGGAGATTTAATGGAGTCTTATTTGCAGGTTTAATATACAAGAAATAATGTGGATTCTTCTATTGCAGCACTCCCTCTCAACTATTTCCAGTTTTCACACTATATTCATGCCAATGGAGGGATTGCGCTTTGGGTGAGATATTGATCTCTTTAGGGAAGATTATAATGCTCATTATCTTATTTTATGATTTATATTCTATTTATTTGATTTTTATAATACTCTCAGGTCAATATACCCAAAATAATTCATGTAAAAATGTTGAACAATGAAGAAATAGTGTCATTTCCCCACTATCTTGTTGTGAACCATTGTAATGCTGATGATTTCGAATTGGGAGAGCCTTTAATTATCCATTTATGATTGGAATTATTTAAATATTCTCTTTTATTCATTCTCATAAAGTTTCAATTTGAAATTCCCAAGCGTTGTATGTCAAAATGACTTTTAATGAGCAAACAATGACCATTTTCACTCCATTTTGATATATGCCATCGTAATGCTTATTATTTCGAATGGAGGAATATATATATGATAAATGTATAAAGGATGGACTGTAATTAATGTGTATTTCAATTCTCATGTTCAGTACTTAAGCATTGGAATCCATTTTACTCATTTTTATTGCATTGGGAGAAGATTTGGTGCATTTTCCCCAAGGGTCGAAATTGTGACTTGGGAGTTGTTTTGGAAAGAGTCATAATAGACTGTATAAATTGAAACATGATGAATATGAGACTTTGAAAATGTCCCTTACACATAAACAGCCTCTTTTCAGAAATTCAAGTGAGTTTGGGATCATTTGTGAAGCCATTTCCGGAAATTAGCCAAGGGGAATTGGAGCCCCAATTTGCTAGTAAAGACTCCCCAATTTGCTAGTAAAGACTCCTACTTTGAACAGAACATTAAACAAGTTTGCAGAAGTAATTGGGAGGTCACAAAACATACATGAGCATGATATTTGAGTTATATTATCATTCATGTACCTTCAGAGAAAATTTGGAAGCATCTGGGTCAATTTGGAGGTCTAGACATCAAAACTAGTCAAGAGCCAAAATTGTGAAAAAATTGGAAAATTGGGCATTTTAATAAAATTCCAAAAAAAGGACATTACAATAAATTCATCATCCAAAATCAGTTTTCAGTGGCATTTTTTTTTTTAAATCGCATATTGTTTCGATCTCTTTGCATCCAGATAGTTAGTTTATGTTCTTTCAGTCATTATTTTACAGTATGGCTGCCCCTTGTGATATTATACTTACAAGTTCTAACTATTTCTCAAGGAAATATCGTATGGAGGATGTTCTGCAAAGTAGGGGACTTTTCAGGATAAACTCAAGGAAAAGAATAGAACCCACTGATGATGATAAGAAAATTAAATGGGAAAATAGATGTGATGAAGATCATGGATTGATTGGGATGCCGATCTCTACTGATTTGCGATTCCACATATATGGAATTGATGAACCTGATCAAGCTTGGGAAAAGTTGGAATCTGTGTTTGGTAAGCACAATGAAATCCGGGGTCATCAACTTGAGAATGAGTTGATTTCCTTGAATCCAAATGCTTTTTCATGCATTCAAGACTATTTATCTAAGTATAAAACTCTTAGACTCTTATGTGCATAATGCAAGATTAAGAAAGAAGAAAAACAATATATTTATCATATTCTTTCCAAAATTGGACCTACATATTCTATTTCTATATCTACATTCTACTCCATGAAAGAATCCTTAACGGCAACTAGCTATTAAGAGCCTAGTATTGAATCCTTTTTTTATTCCTTAATTAGAGAGCAAGATAAGCTCATTTATCTTGGAATAATTAACAATGCAGATACATCTGGGAAAGCCTTATTGTCCCAAAAGAAAGAAAAGTCCAAGCCTCCAAAGAAAATAAAATTTCCTAATAATAATCCAAACAACAAAGGTCCCAAACCCTCCCAATCATCTCCTTCTTTAAAAAATGACAAAGGATCCAAGCCAAAAGGAAAGAAGACTGAGCGTCATTGCAATTTTTGTGGGAAAGATAATCATGATGAATCTAAGTGTTTCAAGAAGATGGCAGCCTTGGAAGCAACAATGAAGAAGCACCACATCAGCCTAGATTCGTCTTCAGAATCTACCTCTCATGGACATGCACTTTATGCTTCTAGTTACTCTTATACTGCATCTTCTTCTTCTACTTCAATTGAATGGCTCATTGATTCTGGAGCATCTTATCATATGGATAAGGATCAAGCCATCTTTCCTACTATGCATGAGTGTAACACTAAAAAAATATTTGTTGGTGATGATAGATCTCTCAGTGTTGTAGGATATGGAACAATTCCAGTAGAAAATGGTCATTTCAGTGATGTACTATGTGTTCCAAAAATTTCCTGCACTTTGTTATCAGTTTATCAAATTACTCATCCAGGTGAAGGTAAATATGTGATGCTTACACCTCACCAAGTTGTAATCAAGGATTTTAAAAATACTCAAAATGTCCTTGCTATTGAAACTATTGATGATATTACCAGGTTGTACACATTTAACAACTTTGGGTCATCACCTTTTCTTTCAGTTTTTGTTGCTCATAGTGATAACTTGAGAAAACTTTGGCATGGGCAATTTGGTCACTTAAATGATCACTCATTGCAACAACTATGTGAAGACCATATGGTGATTGGTCTTTCGATGGTATCTTGCAAGGATGGTGTTTGTTCCGGCTGTGTACTCGAAAAACATCATCGGGATAGTTTTGAAAAACATGCCTCTTGGCACGCCTTGATTCCCTTGGAGCTTGTGCATAGTGACTTGTGTGGCCCTCTTCCATTTTCATCCTTTTCTGGTTTCAAATATTTCTTAACTTTCATTGATGACTACTCCAGACGCACTTGGGTTTACTTCCTAAAACTTAAGAGCGAAGTATTTAACATATTCTTGTCCTACAAGGCCCTTGTTAAAAAACAATCTGGTCATCAAATTATTAAGTTAAGATCTTACAATGGAGGAGAATATGTTAACAACAATTTCACTACTTTCTGCACTGAACAAGGAATCCAACAACAACGCATTGTTCCATATACACCACAACAAAATGGTGTAGCTGAATGGAAGAACCACACTTTAAAAGAAATGGCTAATTGTATGATCCAATCTAAGGGACTATGTCTTCAATATTGGGTTGAGGCCATAAATTGTGCAAATTACATAGTTAATCACACACCCACTAAATTTTTACAAGGTATAACACCAGAAGAAGCATGGAGTAAAATTAAACTAGATGTAAGTCACTTTCATGTGTTTGGTTGTGAAGCATGGGCTCACATTCCAGATGAAAAACGGAAAGCATTGCAGCCTAAAAGTGAAAAGTGCATATTTGTTGGATATTCTGAATATGTAAAATTTTATAGACTTCTTCAGCCCCATTCACATGATATAATCATTAGAATAGATGTTAAATTTGATGAAAATATCTTAGCTTGCGAGCCTAACTTGGCAGGTGTGCCATCTTTGGCCTGCAAGCCTGATTTGGTGATTGTGCCTTCTTCTTCTTCTTCTTCTTCTTCTTCTAACTTCCTTGATAGGTTTCCAACTCTAGTTTTTTATGATGACAGTGAGGATGAAAATCCACCTCCACCTACTCATGCTCCACCAATTGCACCAGCACCAATGCTTCCTCGATGGATCCGTTCAACATGTGAAGCAGCTGGTGATCTTGCCAATGATCCTAGAGATCAACGCTGAACATGTTCTCAGTTTCAGGGAGCCTCTTCTCTTTTGGCTCAAGTTTCCGAGAATCATGATCCAGAAACTTTTGCAGAATATTCAGGAAATCCATATTGGGATGCAGCTATGTATGAAGAATATCGTTCCTTAATGGTGAACGATACCTGGGATCTTGTTCCTCTTCCAAAAGGAAGAAAAATTGTTAGATGTAAATGGGTCTATAGAACTAAGTATGCATCAGATGGAAGTGTTGAAAGACTTAAGGCAAGGCTAGTTTCCAAAGGTTTTTTCCAAGTTGAAGCGATTGACTACAATGAAACCTTTGCTCCTGTCGCAAAAATGAATTCCATCTGCCTTGTTGTTTCCCTTGCAGCCTTACATAACTGGGAATTCCATCAAATGGATGTGAAGTATGTCATTTTACATGGTTATTTACAGGAGGAAACTTACATGGAACAACCTCTTGGATATTTTCAGGATAACTATAGCCTTGTCTGTCTCCATAATAAATCCTTATATGGCCTTAAGCAAGCTCCTAGAGCTTGGTATGCCAAAATGGATAGCTTTTTCCTCGAAACTGGTTTTCCTAGATGCCATTCTAACCCCAATGTCTATACCAAGAAAGTAGGAAACCATCTCATCATACTTGTTCTTTATGTTGATGATCTTATCCTTACTGGTGGTGACCCTAAACTTATAACCCATGTGAAATCCAGTCTTAAGCAAAATTTTGAAATGTCAGACATAGGACATTTGCATTATTTTCTTGGTCTCCAAGTCTTGAAAACCAAAGAAGGAATATTTCTTTTCCAATCTAAGTATGCTTGTGACCTTCTTTGTTACTTCCACATGGAATATTGTAAACCAGCCCCTTCTCTCTTCTAGTCTGGAATCAAACTTTCTGCCACTTGTATTTCCCCTGAAGTAGATGCCACCTTGTTGTTGAAATATTGTAACTTTGAAGAATATTCTATATGTATGTTTTTTGTGGTCTCCAATGGTCCTACCGGGAGAACCACTTGTATTAATTTGTACCTCGATGCTTCTAATAAGAAGAACTAATAAGAGTCACGAGGTAGTCCCCTCTAATTGTAAAGGTGGGTCATTAGCACCCCAGTGTGGTTACTTGAGCCTACATGTGTAACTCCATCCTACATGATTTAACTCGAGCCTACATGTTGGATGAGTTAATTAAAGTGAATGGATGAATATAAATAGAGGTGTAGTGCTCCTCATTTGGAGCACACACATCCTCACTTGTGTAGCGCATTAGTTGAGGAGAGAGAAGTAGCTGGAGAAGGAGGAGGATCAGGCTTTGATCTCCTTATTGGTTTTATCTTTTATCTTTTGGGGAATCTATATTGAGGAAGCTTTTGTTGGGTTTTCCCTTTAGGGTTTTTCTAGGATAAATCTTTGTGTTCCTTTTGTATGGCTGTGCTTTGTCTATCTTTCAGGATCCTATTTATATGCTTTTGTTATGAAATTGAAATGAAATACTAATGATCTAGCTTAGCATATGAAAATTTAACATGGTATCAGAGCCATCTTGAAAGAAGACATTGTGTAGCTACAGAATCTAGGGATTCTTACTTTTTTGTTCTCTCTCCACAATTGATCAGCAAATGAAGGCTAGGATGACTCTCCATTGAAGGGTGCATCTTTCTGTCGAAGCGAAATTCGATTCCGAGCATTTTCAGTTTTCGGTGCAGGAAATTAGGGCTTCTTGCGGAAGAAGAATTTTTGAGTGAGCCCAGCATAGGATTTCTCTCCTCATCAAAATCGAATTTTAGAGACCTGGATCAATATTTTTGGTTCGGTGAAACTCCGGGAAAGTCAAACCCTAGTTTGACTCTGAGCTAGAGAAACCCTAAATACTAAAACTGGTAAGTTTTGGTAAATTTGTTTTATCCCAAGATTGGCAAAGGATCAAGAGCTGAAAATGGCAGTGGTTGATGATAACATCTTGATGTCCACTGTATCCAAAATTCAGCCTTAGATTTTCTATATTCTGGGAGATATGATCCCTCCATGTTAGGGTTCCAACCTCTTCCAGAATTCATCCCTAAACAGGACACCTAGGGAGAATTGCTATATCTTGAGCTACACAGGTCCAAATGCAATTTCTGAAGATGTTTCAGAAATTGTACAGACTTTTATTTCTATGGTCCAAGTTTTAGACTTATAATATGAACCAGTGACATGTGGAATTCCATACAACTTTGTTGTTCTGAACAGTCCTGTAACAAATCACCTTGGGAAAATGACCATAAGTCCCAATTGGTGAAACCAATTCTAATGAAACCTATGGTGTTGGAACAGGAACATGCAAGGCTACCTCAATGACAAAAGTTAGACATAGAGGAGTAGTAATTTTTAATATACTACAGAAATAGCAACAGGTATTTCTGCAGAAGAATTTGGAAAACTAGGGCTTCCTGTTCCGGGAGCTTCCCTCCACTGTTTTCAAAAAAGGAGTACATTGGACAGCTCAACTTGAAGAGATATATATTTCTGTCCAATCAGATCTGAAATATTCCAATTTTTGAAAATTAGGGTTTCTCTGACAAACCCTAGTTCAGCCAGCTCCGGAACCAGGACGGACACCTCAAATCGGTAAGATCTAATGTTTTGCTATTTCCATTTGAGTTTCTCATCAGTTTGATGATAAGCTTGGTGAAGTTGACAACTTCCAAGCATGGAAGTATTTGATCTCTCTGAAGAAAATGAATTGGACACTTACATGAGTAGAGAGGTTCCAGTTCCAAAGGGAGATGAGGCTCAAATCCTTACACAAGAAGAACTTGATCAAGGCCAAGAAGATCATTGTTGATTCAATCACAGATCAACTTGTACCACAAGTGTATTCCCTAAAGACACCGAAGATGTTTGATTCCTTGATCAAGCTATTTGAATATAAGAACATAAATCAAAAGATGGCTTTGAGAAAACAATTGAAGAATGTGAAGATCCAAAATGCAGAACAACTTGAAGCGGTAGAAGAAGAAGTGGAGAATGCAGAAGTGATAGCCACCTTGAATGGTCTCCCAAGATCATAGGATTCATTCATTCAAGGAATGTGTGCCTAAAGGAAGTGATTACTTTCAACAGACTCCAGGAAGAAGAAGAAGCTTGACTCATAAGAAGAGAATAAGAAGATGGGAGCAATTGAAGATCAAGCTCTCACCATTCAAAGAAGATCCCTCAAGCAATGAGGAATATGAAGAACTCAATTCCTGAAGAACCTCTTATCCATCTTATCATTTGCATAAGAAATGATGATGTCATGAATGAAGAAGATGATGAAGTAGAAGGATCAAGAAGGAGTCTACCCATGAAACGAATAAAAGATAAGTATTCAATTGTCATTTCATGATATTGTTTTGTTATACATTTGATTATATTTAGTTGATGTGTCATGCATGATAGACTGGTTGCATTAATGACAGTAGTGAGATATGGATGAATGTTGTGTTGGCTAAAAAGTTGCATGATGCATAAGGATTAGTTGTTATGCATATGTTTTATGAAATAGTTCTAACCACGTAACTGGAGCATTTGAATTGTAGGAAAGGTCCTGTACAACCACATACAAGAAAACAAGGATGAGACTTGTTCTGAAGAACAAGTGATGACAATTCAATAAACATGAATCTAAAGCTCCCAGGGTCAGAGACATCAAGACGAAGGAAAGAGATTCAAAGAGTGGTAGATCCACCTCGAAGGATGAAGACCACCATGGCTATGAAAGAAGCTATGATCAAAGAGTAACAATTGATCATGAGGAATGATGTATTCGATATGGTTTCGAGACATAAAGGGAAGTACGTAGTATCTTCCATATGGATCTACAAGAACAAGTGTACAAAGTAAGGTTTTCGTGATTTTCCTCAGAAAGAATAGACTATGACATGACATACTCTATTGATAAGTATATATCAAGCATACAACCACCTATACAGAATGAAGAGGGAAGATGATACTCCACTTCAGGGGGAGTGACTACAGAAGATATCTGGTAGGACATGATGGACAACTTCCTGATGGATCGAGACTTTACCAAGAGTAAAGTGGGTTCCAACCTTCAAGGTTGAATGCAAAATACTAGGATATGTTGATGACCTAACAAGACAAACTCATGGAAGATGTTATGATGAAAGAATACTAGAATGATGTTTGGGATATAGTACTCAAACCAGAAAGCAAGAATGCGGTATCTTCCAAATGGATTTGCAAGATAAAATATGTTGTAGATAGAAGTAAGGAAAGACTTGTGAATTAATTCTGAAGAGACACTTACTCTAGGAAGCAAGGTACACTTCCTTCAGAACTATGATGGTAGTTTCTTCCATGATGAAGTAAGGACAAGCCTTCCTTAATGGTATGATTGAGGAAGTCAAATAGTCACAAGGATTTGAAGTTGAAGATAGATGGACTCACGTATGAAAGTTGAAGAAGGCCCTCTATGGCCTGAAGCAAGCTCCCAGAGCTTGGTATGGAAGGATAGATAGTTTCCTAACGAAAGTCGATCATAACCTTTACTTCAAGGTTATAGAAGATGAACATGTCATACTATTACTATATGTGGATAATCTCTTCCTGACAAGGAATGAGAAACAGATTGTAGAATGCAAGAAGAAGCTCGTTGAAGAATTTTGAAAGACCTTGGGTCAATGGATTATTTCCTAGGTATGGAAGTATGGAAAAATTCAAAAGGAATCTTTCTCTACTAGGGAAAGTATGCAGTAGAGATATTGAAAAGATTTGATATGTTGGAATACAAAGCCATGGCCACACCCATGGATTCCAACTTGAAGTTGTTAGCTGATGACTCATCAAAGTTAGTGGATGTGACTCAATACAGACATATTATTGGGTCATGAAATATATCTAACAAATACCAGACCAGAAATTTGTTTTGCTGTGAACACCTTGAGTCATTATCTAGTTCAACCTAGACGTGTTCACCAAATAGCTACAAAACATGTGGTGAGATATCTGAAAGGAACTATAGAATTTGGTCTATACTATGATGGAAACCATGACTACAGATTGTATGGCTATACAGATGCATATTGGGCTAGAAGTATCTCAGAAAGGAAAAGCACATCAGGTAGATGCTTTTGTTTGGGGTCTGCTATGAGTTCATGGTTTATCAGGAAACAGTCCAGTGTTTCTCCTAGAATGACAAAAGCAGAATACATAGCAGATTGCTCTGCTAAGTTGTGAAGCCATATGGCTTTGGAAGCTGATATCAAGTCTCCTTGACCTGAATATGGATACTACATTGATTCTATGTGATAACGAGAGTTGTGATAACAAAGAACCCTGTGTTCCATCGTAACACATAGAAATTTGGTATTTCTACATACGAGATAAATATGCAGATGATGATGTTTCAGTATTTACATACTGTAGATACAAATGATTGTGATTCAGTATTTCTATACTAAATATAGAGATGATGATGTTTCAGTATTCCCATACTGAAGATATAGATGATGATGATTTTAGTACTCCCTTACTGAAGATATAGATGATGTTTTAGTATTTACATATTGTAGATGCAGATGATGGTGACCCCGTATTTCTATACTGATTATAGAGGTGATGATGCTTTCAATATTTCTATACTGAAGATATAGATGATGATGCTTTCAGTATTCACCTACTGGAGATATAGATGGTGATAGTTCAGTATTCACATACTGAAGATGTAGATGAAGATGGTTTATATGATGATGCGTTGACATTGCCTCTGTCTCAGGTAAAGTTCGAACACTTTCGAGACAAGCTTGGTGTGTTTTGGAAAGACCTTCCTCGAAAGGGGGAGTAGTGATGTTGCAATGGGATTGTATCATCCCTGGGAAATTGCCCTAAAGTGATCTGGGGACCTTGGTCCTCGAGAATGTAGCAGGATTGTATAATCCTTGAACTTTGGTTCAGAATGGATACAGTGAACTTTGGTCATCGAGAAGGTGGCAGGATTGTATCATCCTTGAACTTCGATTTAGAATGGATCCAGTGAACTTTGGTCATCTAGAAGGTGGCAGGATTGTATCATCCTTGAACTTTGGTTCACAATGGATCCGGTGAACTTATGTCATCAAGAAAGTGGCAGGATTGTATCATCCTTGAACTTCGGTTCAGAACGGATCCGGTGAACTTCAGTCATCGAGAAGGTGGCAGGATTGTATCATCCTTGAACTTCAGTTCAGAATGGATCCAATGAACTTTAGTCATCGAGAAGGTGGCAGGATTGTATCATCCTTGAACTTCGGTTCAGAATGGATCCGGTGAACTTCCGTCATCGAGAAGGTGGCAGGATTGTATCATCCTTGGACTTCGGTTTAGAATGGATCCGGTGAACTTCAATCATCGAGAAGGTGGTAGGATTGCATCATCCCTAGAATTTAATTCCAAAAGATATCCAAAGACTTCTTTGTCTTTGTACTGTGATTTGTAGGTTGTTGCTGATGATGATGATGTTTCTGATTGAAAGATCAGAGTGTGATGATGATGATGTTTTCATGATGTTTTTGGTGATGATGTTTCTGATCGAAAGATCAGAGTGTTTTGATGATGATGTTTTTTTTTTGGATCGAAAGATCAAAGTATGATGATGATGATATTGCTGCTAAAGTTGTTTCTAATTGAAAGGTCAAAGTGTTGAAGATGTTGTTGCTGATTGAAAGGTCAAAGTGTTGAAGTTGTTGCTGATCAAAAGGTCAAAGTGCTGAAGTTATTGCTAATCAAAAGGTCAAAGTGTTGAAGATGTTGTTGCTGATCGAAAGGTCAAAGTGCTGAAGATGTTGTTGCTGATCGAAAGGTCAAAGTGCTGAAGATGTTGCTGATCGAAGCGGTCAAAGTTGTTGCTGATCGAAGCAGTCAAAGTATTGATGATGCTGAAGACTGAAAATTGAAGATGAAGACTACATGATGTTGAAAACATTCCAATGATTTATAGATGTATTACCCTGATGATGTTGATGTCCTCTATTTCTCTCCTATCATTGTTGTTTTTGATGTTGTTGTAGAATTCCCTTTTCGTTAAGGGGGAGTGTTGAAATATTGTAACTTCAAAGAATATTCTATATGTATCTTTTTTGTGGTCCCCGATGGTCCTACTGGGAGAACCACTTGTATTACTTTGTACCCCGATGATTCTAATTGGATGAACTAATAAGAGTTATGAGGTAGTCCCCTCTAATTGTAAAGGTGGGTCATTAGCACCCCAGTGTGGTTACTTGAGCCTACATGTGTAACTCGAGCCTACATGATTTAAATTGAGCCTACATGTCGGATGAGTTAATTAAACTGAACGGATGAATATAAATAGAGGTGTAGAGCTCCTCATTTGGAGCACACACATCCTCACTTGTGTAGCGCATTAGTGGAGGAGAGAGAAGTAGCTAGAGAAGGAGGAGGATCAGGCTTTGATCTCCTTGTTGGTTTTATATTTTATCTTTTGGGGCATCTATATTGAAGAAGCTTTTGTTGGGTTTTTCCCTTTAGGGTTTTCCCCAGATAAATCTTTGTGTTCCTTTTGTATGGTTGTGCGTGTCTATCTTTCAGTGATCCTGTTTATATGCTTTTGTTATGAAATTGAAATGAAATACTAATGATCTAGCTTAGCATATGAAAATTTAACACTTGTATCATCAGCTTGTTGGTAGTCTTTTATACTTGAATCATTCTCATCCTGACCTTTCCTTTGCCATTGGTCGTGTTTCCCGTTATATGCAAACTCCTCATGAAAGTCATTGGAAAGCAGCAAAAAGAATACTTTGATATATTCGAGGTACAATTCAGTTTGGGATTCATTACAATACAGGGGGAAACCTTTGTTAGTTGGTTTCACTGATTCAGATTGGGTCGGCGATCCTGATGATCGAAAGTCTACTGCAGGTTATGTTTTCAGCAGGGATGATTTTAAGGAACCATACTTATTTAAAAATGAATAAATGTTGGTGAATATTAACAATTCTTAAAATGCCAACTATAAAATGATTGGCGATATTTTTCAAAAAATATTTTAATTTTCAAGGATTTTATATCGTTTATATAATAATTTGGTGATTTTTAGGGTGAAAAATTTTTACCCCATCAAAATTGGGTGAAATAGGGCTTCAAAAAATGCAAAATGGCGAATATTTTTTGGGAGAAAAATATGGAAAAATAGCCCACTGGGATAAAATTTGCCCCTAAAATTATCCCTGGTTTTTAGTCTAGGATCTGGACTTGTCACTTGGGCTTGTAAGAAACAATAAGCTCTGACTCTTTCTTCAGGAGAAGCAGAATATCGAGCCACAGTTAATGCCAGTCAGGAAGCTGTATGGCTTCGGCAGATCCTTTTAGAGTTTGGATTTGAGCAGCAGCAGCCTACTCCACTTTGGTGTGACAATCAAAGTGCCATCAAGCTTTCCAAAGATCCAGTTCTACATAAACACAACAAACACATTGAGCTACACATGCACTTCATCAGAAATCTTATTCATGGTTGTGTTCTTGAAATGCTCTATTGCCCTACAGATGATCAAGTTGCAGACATCTTCACCAAGTCTCTTACAGAAGCAAAGTTTTCTAAACTTTGATCTATGTTAGGAGTTCAGGAATGCGTCCTTAAGGGGGATAGGCTCTAATGCCTCCTTCCTTCTCCTAATAGTGTCACTTTTGTAAATCCTTCAATCCTATCCCAAGTTGTTCTTAAGGGGGGATGTTAGGATATATAGACACTTAGGAGTTAGTTAAGATCAACTTGTGTAATATATCCATCAGGTAAAGTGTGTTTCTTTAGTATGCATTTGTAAATATTCTAATCTGATGATCATGATGTGCTCTAGACATAAAGTGATACAATGGTTCTAGTTCTCTTAGATCATACCTAACATTGATCCGTGGCTTAACACCCGGTTGGTCTATGATCTCTATTTAAAGAGCATGGAGGGTCCTTGGCTAGTTGATCAATTATGAGAAGATCATGTAACTTTATTTATTTTGCATAATAAATTGCTCCAAGTAGCTATTTGGCTAGGGCCATGGACTGTTTCCCCCTCGATGGTTTTAACCACGTGACAAACATTGGTTTATTAATCTATGATCTTTTTGTGTGAAGTGGTTGCTCTAGGTGTTCGGTCTTTTGGGAGTACCCCGTGTACCCGAACAGTCAGTGGTAGTTAAATGCAATTTTTTATGTGTATGTATTCATAAGTGATGTTTTTCACCCCCCACTTGGTGCACACTAATTCACCTTGAGGATATTGAACTCCTAGTTTCTCATTGTTAGGAATACCTTTGTGGGAACATTGTCCACAAATAAATTAGCTCCATCCATTAATGAAGTAAATAATCATAGATTATCAAAAGGGGAAATAGAAAGCTTGGCGAGAGGAAATATTCCAAATGGATCACACATTGGGAAAATATAGTAAGCCTTCAACAAATCTGACAATGCTAACAACTGCTATTGTTCCATCTTGTAGATAATCATGTAGTTGTTTCAATGCCAAATACTCTTCTAGGAAATGAAAGAGGCATGAATCGAGTTCTCTAGATCATGAACCATGAAAGCAAAGTTAATCTTCTAATTTAATTAATTACAACAACCCAATTCATGGTGTTAAATACTCCAATAATTCTCAAGCAAGAAATTGTTTAAATTGAATGAAGGTGTAAGTATATAGAACATATATTAAAAAAGGGGAAATTTTGAAATCTTAAACCAAAATTAATTTACACTGGTTAATATTTTAAACCTTAAAGAAGTGCAAACTTTATATTATAATTAGGTTATTCGAACTCAACTAAATTTTATCTATTACACTCCCAAGATAAATCAATAAATTTTATTTATGGCCCAGGGTGTTGATGAACCCCTAGCTTGTGACCTAGTTATCACTTGTTTACTATTTTTTTCATGATACTATTTCTACATGTATATATTAAACTTAATACCTCTTAAGCATTTCCATTTTCCAATGTCCAATTAGATGTTTGTTAGAAAGTGTTTATTAATAAATAGATTTTGTTTATTTTAGAAAGTTGTGAGTAATGCTTGATGTCTAAAGTGTCGTGGGTGAATAATTATCTGGTTTGATTTTTAGATATATAAATGATTTTTGGAAATAGAGAAAATTTCATTTCAACATCCAAAAAATCTCGAACCATGCATATGAAGAGGATCAACCCAACATGCTTTCGTTTGAACCTAAGCACTTAGATCAAGGGAACCAAGGATCATAAATGTGACTCTGCAATATTACTGAAAGGGATTCAAAAAACTACCACAGTATGGAGGACCAACATTCACTTTGAAACCCACTCTTCTTCAAATCTGTTTTAAATTCAAATTAAATCCAACAACAAGAGGAATAGAAGGACCCAATACTCAACTACACCTCGGTAAGGGGAATAGGGTAGGTAGTCCCCTCATCAATCATGGAGTTGATTGATTGAGTTAGTTGGGGCTCTTCTAAAAGAAAACTTATTTGTGTAGGAAAGAAGAGATGAAATATTATTCCTAATTTTCCAATTCAAATTTCCATTTGTTGTAGTAATATGGTTTGCTCTTGAGAGAAAAGTTGTAGCAATTATTTCGATTGTGTAATTTCTAAATTAAAGCAATAAATAGTTTATTATTGTGTTCTTATAAGTTTTTCCCTATGAGGGATTCAACCCTTTGGTTTGAATCCCCTCTCTACATATATTATATTGGTGTTGTTTTAATATTTCTTTAATGACCAACTCTTTTCCTTCTAGGTTTCCCTTTGTTTACTTGTTATTTTATTTGCTTTGATAGTTGTAGATTGAATCCCTGGTTTTCTTAAACATTGGGTATATTTCTATTAATGGGTTCTAAAAGGGAATTCCCTTTATTTACACTGCAAGGATGTTTGATCTAGTAGCTAATGGTTGGCTTTTTCCATAACTATTTTATTTTATGGCTACTAAGGTTATCCTTAGTTTTGGATGAGTTATTGTAAATTAGATTATCTTAATTTTGCATACAACAATAGGTTGTGTTAGTTTTGTTAATGGTGGTTGATTAGTTGCATATTATTTATCTAATTTTAAAATAGATCTAAACAATTTAAATCCCCAGAACTAGCCTAGGACTAGAGATTTCTTGTTGTTCATCGTTGATTTGATGCACAAATTTGGAGGTTTCAGGTTGCTCTCACACCTAGGTTTTGCCAGACTAGAAGAATCAAACTTTTTGTTGTTGTTTCACATGCACATGACCATTGAGATTGAATAAATAGGATTGCTTACATGTCTAGAAATACCTAGAAGTCAAAATTTAATGTTGTAAGGGGGTAGGACAGTCCTCAAAATTGCCTAGATTTCTTAGAAACTAGCCCAAACCTGATTTTATTTACACATGTTTCCTAGGATAAGGTTTAAGGCTGCTGCTACTATTTTTATCTCCCCAAAACCACCCAGAACTCACCAAAACTTGTTTTTTCTTTTGATTATCACTTATTAGGGATGCTTTGACCCTGCCACCTGCCCAGAACTACATATGAGGCTCTTTTACTATTGATTTAGGGTAGAGAAGTGCCCATAATCCATGGTTTGTGGCTGCGGTTATTCCTAGAATTCAAGGACTATTGTTTAAATGCTTCAAAAGTTCCTAGAAAAATAAATATTAATGGTTGGTTTCACCAATAAATCTTTCCCAGAGTTGAGATTTATCCCTTTTGCTGATATACGAAGGCAGAAGAAAGCCATGACATGCCCAGAGGTACCCAAAAAACATCCAAAATTACTTTTCATCCCTCAAAAATAGCCATGAATGCCCCCTTTGTGCCTAGGTCAACCCAAAATTAGTTTTGTAAAACTAACTGAACACCCTATGCAAATAAAAGGAAGATAATATAGAGATGTTACATACTAAACAACCGATTAAGAAAAGGTGGGCGGGTTAAACTCATAGAAAGATAACACATAAGTGTTTAAACATGTAGTTTAAACTGTCGTAAATGAAAGAAAAAGTTTATTAAACATGACAGATAACACATGGAGAAATACATACCTGTGGTGTTCAAGTTAAGGGTTTCAAATGGATAAAATTCATAGGAGGAGGGTTTGGAAGGACTAAATCATATTGAATGCTCTTCTTCCATCCCATGGAGGTTTGTATATGAACATAACATAACTCCTTATTGAATTGATGTTGCTTCACCTAGTGTTAATGGGAATGATCATGGAATTTCTATGGAGACTGTTGATTTAAATGATCCTAAAACTGCTCTGGTACATTAGGTTGGTAATCCCATTTCAACTGCTCCTGATGCGGTTGTTGCTCATTCTAATGCTTCAACTACTGCTGCTGAAAAATAAGGACGCTAGGGATCTCTTGACCAAAGAAGGGAGAGAATGGTGAAAATGCTTCCTTTGCTACTTAAACTGCTTATTTAAATTCTCTTGGAACTGTTGCTACTAGGGATGCTAGGAATAATGATTATGTAGGAACTTCTAGTTGTATTGCTACTAATAATTGTGATTCCATTGGTGTTTCTAGGAAGGTTGATTAAACTGGTGCTTTGAATGAGACTGCTAATGTTTCTATTTCGATTGCTAATTGAAATGCTTATATAAATTATCCTAGAAATAATGATCCTTCAAATGTTCTTGGAATTGCTGGAACGAATGTTGCTTCTAATGATTTTGGAACTGAAGCTAGGAATTATGCTCCTTCAAATGTTGAACCTGAAATATTTTCCATCAAATTTACAGAATGAAAGGAGGATTTGCATGCCAATCCCTTCTGCAACTATGGTGGTCAAGCTCTGTCAAAACCCCAATGCTCCCCCACTCATGTTTTTCACACCGATTCTCCACTCCTTTTGATGATAAAACCCCCTAAATATTGTATTTTTTTTAGCACATAGAATAAACCCCTCAAACCTAAATATGACCCCAATATAATGTTTCATTTTTGGATAATTATTAAGCCCCGAATATGAATGGATGTGATATGGTATTGGTCCGTCAACAACACCCCCATGCTTCTCTCCCTCTTCCCTACTAGGGTTGTTTTTTTTCCACTGCATGCCCATTTCTTTTTCCTGCCTAGGAATTTAATAGCTAATAACTAACTCCTTCCCAAGGATGGCCACTTGTCTTCATAAATATAGATGAGGGTTTAGTTATTTCTATATACTTGGGCTCTATCAATTAATTGCATGGATGCCTAACTCCCGTATCCATGTTTTCACATCTGTATTAAATAGATTAACTTTTACAAAATTATTAATTTATGTTGCATGAGTAAAACTTAAATAAAGTTACTTTAATGTTACGAGGGGTATTACAATCCTCCCCTCCTAAAACCTTGTCACTATCCTCGTTGATTATTCAAGTATATCAAAGCCTTAAAAAAAGAAAGGATAATCTTGTTTCATAACATCCTCTCTTTCCCAAGTGGCTTCCTCTGGAGCATAATTCCCCCATTGAACTTTAACATGTACAATAGTTTTCTTCTGAATCACCGCCTATATCTTGTCTAGAATGCACATTGGTTCCATGTGAAATTCGCCCTCTAATTCCACCTGTGCATTATTCCAATCACTGCTATGATATTTATCAGCAATATTTTTTTTTTTAAAGAGACATGAAAAACATCATGAATTCTTATATATGGAGGTAGAGCTAGTTGATAAGCTACATGCTCCACTCTATCCAATACTTCAAAGGGTCCCACGTGTCTGGGTGCAAGTTTAGCACATAAACCTATTTGTAGGGTATGTTTTTGTTTGTTTGACCCTTAGGAATACATGTTCTCCTACATTGTATTCTTTAGCTGTTCTCTTTCTATCGGCATAACTTTTTTTTCTGTCCTAGTCAACCTTTAAATTCTGTTTTATTTGTCGTACCATTTTTTCCATTGGTTCCAACATGTCTGGTCCCAAATCCATTCTGTCTTCGATATTACCCCAACTTAAGGGTACTTTACACTGTCTGCCATACAATACCTCAAAATGACTCATTTTGAGAGAAGCTTGATAATTATTGTTGTATGGAAATTCAACTAAATGAATATAGTCTTCTCACTTACCCGATTGATTCATTACATACATCCTTAGCATATCCTCTAGTATTTGATTTACCTGTTCAATTTGGTCATCAGTTTGAGGATGGTATGATGTACTAAAATTCAACTTTGTATCCATACCTTTAATTAGTGATGTCCAAAAATTTGAGGTAAATTTTTCATCTCGATTGGTGATAATTATTTTCGGTATCCCATGAAATCTAAAAATCTCTCGCATGAATATTTCAACAATGTTTATAGCTTTATAAGTTGATTTCACAGGTATAAATGTGTTTCTTTGCTTAATTTATACACTACCACCATAATGGACTCATTTTGTTTCTTCATTTTAGGCAACCTGATTATAAAATCCATGGGTATAGTTTCCCATTTCCATTCTAGAATGGGTATAGGCTACAATAATTTAGCTGGATGTCAGTGGACAACCTTGACACGTTGACATGTAAAGTACCTAGCTACATATTTAGTTTCTTCCTTCTTCATATTTTGCCAATAAAAGTCTTTTTTTAAGTTGTTATAAATTTCTAATACCCTGGGTGTCTTACACAAGGATTATCATGTAGCTCCCTGAAAATTATTTGTTTTATACTAGACTGATTAGGTACATAATGAATGGATTAAGAAAGGACATCATGATCTTAAATGAAAACAAGGGTAACACTATCGTAATCATGAATACTGAGGATTACAACATGAAAATGAATGATCACTTAGAGAGTGGAAGCTACAAAAAATTACGAGGTAACCCTATGAGAAAAACTATTAGGAAAATATCATCAACGACTAATAACTCCTTGTTGGGAAATGATCTAAGAAGAGACTCATTCCAAAGGATGTTGTGTTACCTTGCATATATGGCTTACCAAAAATTCATAAGGCTAGAGATCCTTTGAGACCTATTGTCAACACAATAGGTTCACTCACTTATGCATTGGAAAAGTATCTCGCGATGAAGCTTAAATCTCTCATAGGAAACGACTTCTCCCTTATAAAAGAATCTACACATCTCGTGGAAATGATGAAGGATTGGAAGATTTGTGAGAACGATACCTTAGGCAATTTTGACATAGTATCCCTCTACACCGTGATTCCAATTGATAAAGAAATCGATGTTGTGAGAGAAGTCTCTAATGACGAGATTACCAAGATCATGGAAATATTCCTTAGATCAACTTTCTTTGTCCTTAGAGGGGTAATATATGAACAAACACAAGGAGTCGCTATGGGTTCACCTTTCTCACTTGTGGTCACAAACCTTTTTATGGAATATCTAGAAAAAAATGCAATTGACTCTTCCCCTCTCAAACCAAAATGGTGGTTGAGATATGTGGACGATGCATACAGTAATTGGCCACATGGCGAAGAAAAGTTAATGGATTTCACAAATAATTTGAATAGTCAATGCGATAGCATCAAATTCACCATAGAGAAGGAGGAGAACAATTTCCTTCTATTCCTTGATGTACTCACCACAAAGAAGTAGGATGGTTCCCTAGCCCATCAAGTGTATAGGAAGAAAACACACACAGGCATATACTTACATGCAGATTCCCATCACCATTTGGCACAAAATATTGGGATAATCAACACTTTGGCCACTCGAGCACTAAGAATATCATACAAAGACCATCTAAAAGACAAATTAGAACATATAAAGTTGGTCCTTCTAAGTAATGGGTAGAAAGATAAACAAATCACTGACACCTTTCGAAAATCATGTAGCGCTAAAACAAGAAATTAGAGGGAAGAAAACTTTGTAACAAATACCATTCTCCCTTACATCCATGGCGCTACGGACAATATTTCCAAGATTCTAAGAAAGAGAAACATAAATGTTTCTTTCTCCCCTCCAAACTCCCTCAGAAACATGCTAGACTCATCCAAAGATCCCATTGATCTGAAACTGCAAAAAGGTGTGTTCGCAATCCCCTTCTCATGTGGAAATAAATACATGGGGGAAACAAGATGTTCCATACGAATAAGGTTGAAAGAACATACTGTTGATGTCCATTATGAATGGATTGAGAAATATGCCATTTTTGACACTGTTATAACATGAAACATTATATGTGCTTCGAGAATGCAGAGGTCCTTACATATATTCCTCATTACTACAAAAGGAGAATAAGGAAAGCTCTTGAGATCAAGAAATTTGTGGATAACCTAAACAGAGATGATGGCATGAAGCTTAATGAAGCTTGGATACCATTTGTACAGGTCATAAGGGATAACCCTAACTCTCACACTATCAACGAAATTCAAAACCCAATTAATTAATTAATTATAATTGGGGCCGACTTATCTTGACATTAGCACTATAAACTATATATGCTCCAGAAATGCTAATGTAAAAATTGTGAGCCTCTCTCTCCTGAAGATGGACCCGCATCTAGGGTTTGAAACATCATCAAGACATTCCTCACTAATGCAGCCTCCTCTTAATGATAACCTTTAAAATCCTCATAGTTTCTAACATTTTGTATTGTATTTCAGCGTTACATTTCGCCTCAAGTTCTATGTAAAGATTTGCATTTCTAATATTGGCATTCCCTCAGGTACTGGTTCTTCCTTCATAATTTATCCTAGTTCATCCATTGATGGTTCTATGTGCAACAATATTGGTTTTGTTATTTTTTAGAAATTATATCATCTATAAATTATCATTTAACTATATATATAACTAGGTAAATATGTGATGTCCCATTAGGTCCAAGCTTTATCACCTCGATCTAATACCATTTGTAACAAACGTACATGCTAATTTTATAAAATACAATAATTAAAAAAAATATTTAACTAATTTACTTTCTATCTAAAGCTCCAATGAAGAGGGTAACACTTTAACCTTACAGTTTCTTTTATATTCCATTAAACTTGGTGTCCAAGGTTTTAATAGTTCATTGAGATAGTGGACTTACTTAGCTGGTTAGCTAACTCATCACTTAAATAACTTTATACAAGAACAAACATCACACTTGCCCAGAAAATGAAGGGCCCATCAAGAGCGCCCAAAGAATGACTCGAACCCAAATCCTGTCAAAGTCATGCCCACCAAGTGAGTGACCACAACATACGCTTGGACAAGGATAATATCTTGGTACTTCGTATTGACAGTTTGGTTTATGGTCCATCATTGACATTTAATGTGAAATTACATTTTGGATGCGAGTCACTTGCAAATTATGATGTCCATGTTTGAACGTACTCTTTTTCAATGTTTAATGGATTACAACTAATCTCCACTGATCTGGCTTTTACTCGATATTCATGAGATAAAAGGGATTCTACCCTCCTATATTAATTTTTTTTTTTCTGTATCTTAAAAAATAATATTTATTAGAATAAAAAGTATCACTTTAATTAAATTAAATCATATATTTAAAAAATTGCAAACACCTACTATGTTCCATGCTAGCGTTCTTCCTTCAGGTTCCAGATTTTGTTATTTCGGATCGAGGCTAAAATATATGGTCTTCTAAATTTCTTAATCCTCGTTATTAGACTAGAGTTATTTTTCTTTATAAACTTTCTAACTCTAAGACCATTATTCTTGCGGCTTTTGAATTTATCCATTGCACATCTTTCATTTATCCTTCTATACAAAATAATTGAGCGGTTTCATTATAGTTTACCTATTATATTTTGTTAATCAAAATATAATTTTGTATAATTTATAAGTGTTCTTTTTCATAATACAACCACATAATTTGCCCTAATTTTCATCACAAATTCTAATTGTGACATTTGGTCTTTGTCCGAAATAAACTACACTAAATAATCTCTTAATAAAATCACAATCTTGGGAGAGGTGCTCAATAAACATGGTTTGGGTGCTTGCCATGTAGGAGCATCTTATACATTTAACACAAAAATGTAGATTATTGTTGACAAGATAAAAAAAGGTGTTAAATTGTTTGAATATTATCCAAATGAAGTTCCAATGCCTTCCAAGCAACTGCACACCCTATCTTTGTACATTTTTACATGTGACAACTTTGTTTTATAGTCTTTCTTTTTTCCACAAAATCAGGTTGCAATCTAGGGGACATTGCCACTTCGTGGCTCTTGCTTTATGGAGTGATCTCGAATGTATATTAAAGTATACAAATGGAATGCATTACTCAAACTTCCATAGTTTGGGAGTGTTTGCCACAACTTCCATAGTTTAGTGTATAATTTTTGTGAAAATCCTTCATTGTTAGGGATGGGAAAGGACATCCACATCCATCCTTATCTTGGCACGTAGAGTTGAATCCTCGTCCTTAGTATTTCCAAAGTTATAATGGAGACAATTTTTGAACTTCCTAACTTTTATTTGTGTTGCGAACAAACTATGTTGGACACATACAATGGAATTGAATCACTTAAGTTATCATTCTATAATGAGGCCATGTACTTATCATCAATGAGATGCTTCAGGATCTCTTCTCTATTAGGAGTGCTAGGGTTTTCACGGTACTGCAATGGCAGATAGGGTTTTCAGGATATTTTTATGGTAGTAAGGAAAATGTGTATAAAGGTTTACAGGTTGTTGGTCACATGTAGCAGATTGCATAGAAATGACTGTAGAATACATTATTCTCCTCTTTATTTATTATATGCCATTTGTGATGGTTGTCTGACGGTATTCTACCATTTTTTATGGGTTTCTAATGTTATTCTTCCATTTTTTATTGTTGCATTAATCTATATTGGTCTATCTATGGATTTTTAGTCTTAAATGACCATGGTACATTCATGTATTCTATGTCCTATATCTCATTGTTCCATTTTATCTATCTATCTATCATGTTGTTTCATCTTGTAGATAGCAAGAAGCCAGCACTTCTTTCGAAGGCCCTGACCTCAGTCGAAGGTCATGTACCTCTTGTGGTTACTGGGACCAACTGCACTCATATCAATAGCCTTGGCCTTGATTGAGGATCCATATTGGCTCCCACTGGCTTCCTAGTGCTTCCTCATGAAACCCTCTAGAGAACACGTGACTCTTAGGGCCTCTCCCTATTATCTTTCCCTGGCCACTTGAATCAAGCTTCATTTCATCTCCTATCTTTCGAACCAATTCACTACCTGTGCCTACAGTGGAAGGTAACCACAAGAAGGTATTTGAGGCATACTTTCTTTACCAACCTCCTCATTCATCTTCCTTTTTAGGATTATAACGTGGAGAGCCTTCATCGGATAAGGGTTCAAATTACAGATCCATCACCACTCCTACTGGACGCAAGCAAAGAAGATGCATCAAGAAGACACTGAAATTTAACTTTTCTTTGGGAGATGCGTCCACTTGTATGAAGTTTTTTCTATGACTGAGAGAGTTATCATTAGACATTTCCAAGGCAGTAATATGGGTTTCCAAACTTTCAAGAAATGGGTAGAGAAGCAATGTATTTTTTGAACTACTCTCCACAATGTTTTATCCTTGCAAAAAGTTGTCTTGGCGCCATACTCGGAACTCCTGAAGATGTCAAAAGAATACTTGAAGGAATGTGGTTTTGGGAAAAACTAACCTTCAAAGTCAAAAAATTGGTTCCCACTTTTGACTCTAGAAAGGAATATATATACTTCCATCTAACCTAGGTGAAACTCCTGGGGCTGCCTCCCGAATTATGGGCATTGGAATTTTTCTCCCTCATTGGAGACTCTCTAAGAGAATTCTTCCTAGATGGTGAGAATTTCAAAGCAACATGTGACCTGGAAGTTTCAAAAATCCTAGTTGAATTGGATATTAGGGACAACCTACTAGACAAGATACATATATCTAAAGGAACATACACCTATTCACAAGACTTAGATTATATTGGTCTCCATTTTAGATGCAACTGGTTCCATGTGTATGGTTATCTAGTTCAGCACTATTAATTGTCATTCACTTGGAACTTTTGGAGGAAAAAGAGAAATGTTGTTAGTGAGGATGAGGATACTTTGATAGGTCAATTAGACTAGGAGGTTTTGGAGCTGTCCAAGGTGGACATTAATGTTAAAGAAATATAACTACGAAAGATATTCTATTTTGTATTATTATTGTTACTACCCCTTTCAGAGATGTTGTTCCTCTTATTAGGGATGTAATTGATGTATTTGGTCATGAAAAGTATTGAGGTAAAACCTCTGTTGTAAGTCAAGTTAGCAATACCCACTAAAGTATTATTAAAGTGTATTTTTTAGTCTTCCAAGGCAATTTGGCCCTGACAGCAAGGAGAAGTCAGCCCAGTTGGGTTGTTAGGACTCTCAACTGATTTGTATAAATAGGAGAGGTGCCTCCCTCATTTGGACAAGTAGAACACTCAAGCAATTGCATTAGAGAGAGAAGAGATAGTCCATCTGGAGGAGAGGAAGCAGTCTAGTCTTTTTCTTAGGTCTTAGACTATACTTGGTTGAAGTCTATATAGAGGAACTTTTGTTGGGTTTTCTTCCCCATGAAGGTTTCCAAGGATAAATATTTTGTTCTCTTTTATTATGTTGTTCTTGTTATTCTTTCAGAGATCCTCGTGTTTTGGTATAACAAATTTTAAAATCTTAGCATGGTATCATAGCAAACCTAAAAGAAGACATTGTCCAGCAACTCATCTGACAATCCGACAAGCTAGGGGTTAATTCTCCGGATACCTGCCTCCACAAATTAGATGAAAAATAAGGTCCACTCAACTCGCCCTAGGAGGTTGCATCTTTCTATCGAAGCAATTTTTCACTCTAAGGATTTTCACTTTTTGACCTACCATTGCTATCAGGAGAAACTAGGGCATCTGATTTTTCAAGGTTCTATCCTCAAATTCCAGAAAAGAAATATAAAATCTACATCTCCTTGGGGAGAAACATACTTTCCTCCTCTCATATCTACAAGTGACCGGAGTTAGAAAATTAGGGTTTCCTAGCCAAACCTTAGGTCATCCTGAAGATGGTTCCAGAAAACGTCATCAAACTAGTACTAACTCCTATATTTCATTTGAGGTTCTCTTTCATTAAATATGACAAATAGTACCAAGATTGATGAAAATGTTCAGGGATGAGATAAATTCATAGCATGGAATTATAGAATCATGCTCATCCTTGAAGAACATGACCTAGATGGATTTATCAAGGAATATGTTAAGGAACCAGAAGGAGAAGAGGCAAAGGCAAAACACAAAAAGGATATGATCAAAGTAAAAAAGGATAATATCTGACTCTATCAAGGATCAGTTGATATCCCAAGTATCTTCAAAATATAATCCTAAAGAAATGTTTTATGCACTAACTAATATGTTTGAAGGTAAGAACATCAACATAAGAATGGCCTTGAGAAACCAACTCAAGTGTCTGAAGATACAGAAGACATAAACCATACAATCATGTTTCTCTAGAGTATCTAAGATCAAATAACAATTAGAATCCATTGGTGATATGGTTGAAGAAGAAAAAGTGGTGACGACCACTTTGAATGGCCTCCCCAGAGAATGGGATTCCTTCATTAGAGGAATATGTGCTAGAAGAAAGCTAACCAATTTCAACAAACTATGGGAAGAATGTTTACAAGAATAAGGAAGGATAATCAATAGAGAAGAGAAGTTAAATTACAATGAATATCAGGCTCTATCTATACACACCAAGAATGGAAGATTCAAAAGGAAATGTTAAGGTTCATCTCCATGAAGATCGCCTGAATTCAAGAAGATATATAGAAGGGATTACTCATCATTTGAATGTTACTCGTGTCATAAGATGGGACACATTGATAGATATTGTCCCTCAATTTAAGAAGAAGAAACGAAAGTACCATTCCCTTGCAGCTGAAGAAAATGAATCAGACAATGAAAGAACCACGGAAAATGAATACTCTAGTGAAGAGTATGTCCTAATTTCTGCTCTCACGGGTGCAAATACTCATGGAAGTGACACTTGGCTCATAGATAGTGGTGCTTCCAAACATATGATAGGACACAAGGATTCACTCTCTTTCCTTGCCCAAAAAGACTATTCTCATAAGGTACAACTTCGATATGACTATCAGTACCCCATCAAAGGAATGGGAAAAGCCTCTTACAAATTAAGAACTGGAAATCTCATGAAGATGAAATAAGTCTTATATGTTCCAGGTTTAAAGAAGAACCCTCTTTCCATCTCAACTCTAGATAAGAAAGGGTTTAGAGTTGATTTTGTATATGGCGAACTCCTTATGTGGCTGAAATGGAAAACAATAGATGATGCTACTGTAATCATGGTGTCAAAGAAGGAGGACTCTACAAATTGAAAGGGCACACGGATTCATCTCTTACAACTAGTACCATCAGTCCATGTGAACTATGGAATAGAATACTTTCTCATGTAAACTACAAAGCATTACCAATTGTGAGAAAGGTACTCACAGGTCTGCCAGAGATCCAGATTAACTATGAAGTAGTATGTAATGGATGTGCTCAAGGAAAGAACACCAAGAATCCATTTCCACGTAGTAACAACAAAGCAAAGGGGATCTTGGACATTGTACACCCAAATGTGTGCGGAACAATATTAGTCACTTCCTTAAGTGGGTATGTATATTATGTCTCCTTTATTTATGATTACTCTTCTAAGAATTGGATATACTTCTTAAAAGTAAAAGATGAATAATTTGGAAAATTCAAGGAATTTAAGGTTCTTGTGGAGAACCTATCCGAAAAGAAGATCAAGATATTAAGATCATATAATGGAGAAGAATTCACTTCAAATGAATTCAAGGACTTTTGTAAAGACGTTGGGATTAAGAGGAAGCTTACCACACCTTATAATCCACAACAAAATGGAGTGGATGAAAGAAAGAATAGATCCATCATGGAAGCAGTCAGAGCAACGATCCATGATCAATAACTACCTATGCATCTATGGGAATACGCAGCAAGAACTCAATTCTATGTCCAGAATAGAATATCTCATAGTGATCTTGAAAACAAAACCCCAAAAGAAATGTTCACTAGTAAAAATCTCAAAGTAAGCCACCTAAAGATATTTCTTTGTCTTGTGTACCTACATGTTCTGAATGATAAAAGATCAAAGTTGGACCCTTCAGGAAAGAAGGGAATATTTGTTGGATTCAGTGAAAAATAAAAAGCTTATAGAATATATATTCCATATTCCTTCCTTATCGATATCAATAGAGATGTTACATTTAGTGAATATGTAGCCTTCACCAAATATAGAAAGAACCTTGCAGATGAAGATCATGAAAAAGAGAAGGAGGCTCCTAGCGCCACAGAAGACATCATACCACCAGTTAGAGATATTGAAGAATATCCTATACAAGAATATAATGACCTTTCAAAACCTCAAGGACTTATGGAAACACCCCAGAATATGATCCCAACAAAAAGAAGACCATCATGGGCTCGTGATGTAATCAGGGCAGCAGAAAGATATGCTGCACCAACAAGAATCAAAAGGAAAAGAATCCACTCAAACTATGTAGCACTAATGAGAAATATTGTTGATGAAGAAACCACATGTTTTGAAGAAGATTCGAACAAGAAGGACTGGATGCAGGCCATGATCAAAGAATACCAGACAATAATAAAGAATGATGTTAGGGATGTGGTGCCAATACCAAAGGACAAATCAGTAGTTTCTTCAAAATGGATTTTCGAGACAAAGCATTCAAAAGATGGCGGTATTGAAAATTTTAAAGAAATATTTGTAGCACGAGGTTTTTCAGAAAAGGAATGAATCGATTATGAAGTAAATTTTGCACCAATAGCAAGATATACTTCTATCAGAACTATCCTTTCCTTGACAGCCAAGATCAAATGGAATCTACATCAAATGGATGTAAAAAAAACTTTCCTAAATGGAGTAATAGAAGAAGTATATATTGAACAACCACCAGGATTTGGAACCCACTACAAGCAAAAACATGTATGTAGATTAAAAAAAGTTCTATATGGATTAAAACAAGCACCCAGAGCATGGTATGGAAGAATTACTGGGATTCCTAATGAATTTGGGATTTACCAAGAGTAAAGTTGATTCAAACCTTTATTATAAGGTTGAACATGATGGAATCACGATATTACTATTGTATGTAGATGACTTATTCTTGACAGGGAAGGAGATTCTTATCAGTGAGTGTAAGAAGAAACTTGCAACATAATTTGAGATGGAAGAACTTGGCACAATGCACTATTTCCTAGGTCTTAAAGTATGGAAGTTTCCTGATGAGATTCTCCTAAACCAAGGAAAATGCATGGTAGAGATTTTGAATAGATTTGGGATGTTAGATTGCAAATCAATTAACACTCCAATGGTGAAAAAACTGAATCTACTAAATGATGATTCTTCATAAAGATTAGATGTCACATTATACGGACATATTATTGGCTCACTGATGTATTTGACAAATACAAGACCAGATATATGTTTTACTGTGAACACCTTGAGTCAGTATATGGTGGAGCCCATATATGTTCATCTAGTTGCATCAAAACATGAGATGAGGTACCTGAAAGGTACATTGGACTATGGACTCAGATATACAGCCGACAGTGAGTTCAGATTGTGTGGCTATATTGATTCAAGTTGGGATGGAAGTGCTGAAGATAGAAATAGTATTTCAGGATGTTGTTTCAATTTGGGATCAGTTGTGATATCATGGATTAGCAGAAAGAAAACAAGTGTTTCCCTTAGTACAACTGAGGTTGAGTACATTGCAGCATGTTCATCTTGTAGCGAAGCAGCGTGGATTTGAAAACTATTGGAAGGATTGTTCGTTAATGAGATGGATGCTACTGAGATCTATTGTGACAACTAGAATTGCATAAAGTTAACAAAGAACCCAATGTTTCATGATAATTCAAAGCATATAGATATAAAGCATCATTACATTTGGGATATGGTGTAGAAAGGAGTTGTGAAACTACAGTATGTTCCTATGGAGGAACAAGTTGCTGATGTGTTGACTAATCCTTTGTCTTGTGTAAAGTTTGAACACTTTTGAGACAAGCTTGGTGTAGTTCGAAAGGACCTCCCTGGAAAGAGGGAGTGATGATGAGATGAAAGTGATGGAAATGTAGAAAAGGAAGGTGTGCCTGCAGATGTTGATGAGATCTGACATTCACTTGTGGATGATAGTATCCTCTCTTGAGGATGGTCTTTCGGACAAGAACACTCTCTCTTGTTGAGAGTGCTCCTAGTCCTTACCAGCTAAGGATTGTCCCGCAGATGATGGTACTCTCTTCTGGAGAGTGATCCTACATTCACTTGTACGATGGTGTCATAAACAAGAAAATCCTCTTGATAGTGGTCGTAGCACTTATAGGCCGACGATGGTCTATGATGATAGTACTCTCATATGTAGAGTGTTCCTGTTTTCAGTTGCAGGTGAGATCTGCATTCAGTTGCATACAATGGTATCCTCTCTCAGGATGGTGTCATAGAAAAGAACACTCTCTTGAGAGTGGTCCGATCACTAACAGGCTGAGGATGGTCTATGATGATAGTACTCTCATATGTTGAGTGGTCTTGCATTCAATTGCAGGCGAGATCTGCATTCAATTTCAGACAACGGTATCATCTCTAAGGATGGTTTCGTAGACAAGAACACTCTCTTGAGAGTGGTCCTAGCACTGATAGCCTAAGGATGGTCTACGATGATAGTACTCTCATATGTTGAGTGATCTTGCATTCAGTTGTAGATGATATATGCATTTAGTTGCAGACAATGGTATCCTCTGTGAGGATGGTCCCATAGACAAGAAAAATCTCTTGAGAGTGGTCCCAGCACTGATAGGATAAGGATGGTCTACGATGATAATACTCTCTTATGGGGAGTGGTCATGCATTCACTTGTGGACAAGTTCCCGCATTCAATTGCAGATGATGACGTTCCAGCATTTAATTATGTTGTGGGTGATTTAGCTTAGTATTTATATACTGATAGTGTAGGTAATTCTCAAGATGATGGCAGAGATGATGATGCTTGAGATGATACCAGATATGATGCCCGAGAAGATGCCTGAGATGATGATGCTCAAGATTATGCCAGAGATGATCATGCTCGAGATGATGCCAGAGATGATGATGCTTAAGATGATGCCAGAAATGATGTTGCTCAAGATGATGCCATAGATGGTGACAGATATTTCAATGATGATGATGTTCCATGGATGATGATGATATTTATGTAATTGTGAAAACTTCCTATGGCATATAGATTCACCAGTAAGTTGTAGAAATTTGTTTTTGTATGGTAGAATATTTTCCTTGTTAAGAGGGAGTGTTAATGAAATGTAATTGTGAAATATATTCTATTTTGTATCATTATTGTTATTACCCCTTCCAGAGATGTTTTTCCTCCAATTAGGGATGTCATTGATGTATTTGGTCATGAAAAGTATTGAGTTAAAATCTATATTGTAAGTCGGGTTAGGAGTACCCACTAAAGTATTATTAAAGTGTATTTTTTAGTCTTCCAAGGAAAGACGGCCCTGACAGCAAGGAGAAGTCGGACCAGTTGGGGGTTATTAGGCCTCTCAATTCATTTGTATAAATAGGAGAGGCGCCTCCCTCATTTGGACAAGTATAACACTCAACCAATTGTTCTAGAGAGAGAAGAGACAGTCCATCTGGAGCAGAGGAAGCAACCTAGTATTGTTCTTGGATCTTAGACTGTACTTGGTTGAAGTCTATATAGAGGATGTTTTGCTGGGTTTTCTTCCCCATGAGGGTTTCCCAGGATAAATATTTGTGTTCTATTTTGTTATGTTGTGCTTGTTATTCTTTCAGAGATCCTTGTGTTTTGGTATAACAACTTTTAAAATCTTAACAATTAATTTGCAATCAACTTCAGGCCTGGTATCTTCTTTATCTAGTACATTGGATCCTTCTCTCATGGTGATCGAGGATAGGGTAGCTCCTTTGCAGAATATTACCAAGCCCTCAAACCCTATTTAGTTCTCTGCACTTTTGCCATATCTCAGGGAAAAAATTTCGTCGTTATCTTCTTTAGCAGTTTGGCTTCCCCTCTTGTGTACTCTAGCAATGGAATTCCTCCTTACATATATGCTGCAAAGAGTATAGCCATTATGATTAATTTTCTTTAGACCCAAAAGGTCAACCATTTGAGAAGGATTGATACTGTGCAATGTGATAAATGTAAGTCTTAGTGATTTTTTCATGGTATTACTCAAGGAAGTCCTACCAGAGGGGGCGCATGTGGAATTTTGTAAATATATGGAAATCATTGGTATAAACTTTCCTCAAGTATTGGTTTGAAATCCAATAACAAGGTAGAACTAAATGTTGTCATGAAAGTTCTGAAATTAGCTTCATTCCAAGGGGTGAAACCCTACAACTTTATGGGTATTATCTACTTGTTATTGATCGGATATCCTTGAGAAGGCCACCAAAAAATATATATTTCAGTCCTATATATGATGAAATCTACAAAATTATGGAATGCTTTGATTCACTATCTTTTCATCATATATAGAGAGAGCGGAATGAATAAGTAGATTAACTATCAAAATACAGGCCTTTTCCTATGGAAGGCATAACATAGGTGTGGGAGTTAACAAAGACACCATCAAGGAGATTGATACGAGACATAGACAACTATAAGCTGATTTCCTGTGATCCATGGGACTTATGGATGATAGAGGAAAAATACATTACACCATTTGTGAAGGAATACTAAGTGTAGTGAAAAGACATATATAATGAATAGTTTGTAAGGATAATCTCCTGAACATGGTTCACCATTTGCTGAAATACGAAATGATTAGAAAAATGGAAGAAGAACAATGTAAACACAAGTGATATTCACTTTAAGAATATGTAAGACATTTCTTCCAATAAACAATATGATTAAACTTTTCAATCAAATTTGAACTATGATATTTTTTTAACGGAAAAAAATTCAATAAGATACCTCAAGATTATGTATTCTTAATCACATTATAACCTTTATGCATATTGTTTTCTTTAAATTTTGATGTGATAAATATATTTTTACTTTTTAAAAACATAATGTTTTATACTCGAAGTGTTGCCATGGTCATTAACTAAAACAAAAGAAAGTAATAATGTCCTTTTACATCGTATACACACTAGTTATTTATTTGAATTACATTACATATAATGAATATTTGTTCAACGTAAACCTAAAGTTGTATAAATGGATCCCATTTTTAAGTTATTGTGCATATAGTGAGCTTTTTTTTTTTCCATAGAAAAATATGCACTTTTCATTATATTTATAATAAAATGGCATTCACCCATGCATAATATTTACATCAAAAAACCAAAAATATCGCTAAGTAGAAGCATATTGTAGATATTCATCGGACTAAGTCCATAATAAACTACCAATACACATTAGGAGATGCAGAAGGGCGAGGGTTTGATGGCACCTTCTCGCTCGGCTTCTCTGCTCCTGGGGGGCATTGATGGTGACCTACCCTCTGTTATCTCTTGCGCCAGTTACTGGCTTGTCCACCCCTTCTGCTTATCTTACCGGACCCTCCATCTGTTGTGTTGCACCTGGCCTTGCTCAACGGTTTCTATTCTTTGTCCATGATAGGTTATCTCTGGTTTCTTCTTCTGTCTCTGTAGGTGACTTATTGGAGTCCCTCCCCCTTCAAGGGGGACTAGTACCAACCAATCCAAAAAAGTGGGAATTCATCTTCTTGTTTTCATCTGGTCGCGTCGACATTTTTGTTGTCTCCATCTGCGTTTCTGGGGGTTTTCTGTTTTCTGGGGTCTGTCACCTTTCATGTTATTATTTGTTTTTTATTTTATCGTTGACATGGATCTTGTTTACCGACTGCAGACAGTTAGTGCGGGGTTGACTTCTACTTAGCCCAGCGTTCACATGGTCTATTAGGGTTATGTTCCTTATTTCTCGGGTACCCACTGTATCTTGTTCCCCTCCTTGTCTCGATTTTTGGTGGTTCTCGTCCCTCACCTCACGTACTTGTGGGGTTTACTGTCGGTCCGTGTTTTATCATTTTGAACCCTCATTGTCTGTTGTGGTTTTCTAATCTCAGGGCCCCACATCTGACTGAATTTTAGGGTGTCGTTTCTCGGTATACCCTGTGGTCACTATTTCGCCTATGTTTTCGGATTGGGTCACAGACACTTGATGGGGGTTTTCTGTTGGGTTACCGGTCGGTGGTTATTTTTTCCTTTGTAGCCCTCTTTTATCGGTTTTGTTTTCCCACTTCTGGGTTCCACCTCCGGTCTGTTTTGGGTTTCCTTGTTTCCGGCTTGTGGGGTGTTTGTGTCCAATTCCCTCTGTGGTTAGGCTTTTTATGGGCACTGGGGGTTGACTTCTTAATGGCTGACTTCGGGGCTCCCTCGCGTTCTCGATGTAAACGTCATGCAAAGAATATCAAGATTCATGATGGCAGGTTTCGTTTTGTACTACGGCACGACATATATATGGACCGGGTTTCTTCTCTTTGGTCCCGTGCCCTGGTCGGACGTCTGGAATACTGTAGACTGGGGAAAAAATCTTGGATGGACTGGGCTTCAGATTTCTGGAAACCGATCCTGATGTACATTCCTACTATTAGCCTCCTATCCAACGACTGGATAGTCTTTGTATTTCTAGATGCCGAGCATGCTACACTTATTCTGGACCAGATATGGCGTATTGGGCCTGGGTCGCTGGTGCTAGGCCGCTAGCATGCACACTTCGATCCACTCTGGGAGAGGGTGACGAAACGCTATCTCTAGGTTCTTCTACCACACCTTCCTTTCCCACTTTGGAATTCCAGTGTCCTTGAAGGTATCTCTAATACAATAGGGTGGTACGATGACTTTCATCTTGCTTATGACAAAAGGGTGGCTAGGGTACTGGTGGAGTTCAATGTTACTCTTGGGATACCTACGGAGGTTGAGATTTTATGTAAGGATCGACTCTTGGTGCAAAAATTGGACTATCTCCATGTCCCCTTTCGATGTAGCAATTTCCACGAGATTGGTCATCTCAGATGGACTTGCCCATTGCGCTTGCATGCTCCCACTGGTTCCAGTCTTGAGGGTTCTCCTAGGGCTTTTGCACACCCTACTTCCTCTCCTCTGGAGCATTCATCAAAAGGTATGTATTCTCATTCTATCTCCCTCTTTGGTTATGTTACTAACTCTATGCTTCAACATATCGATATTTGGGGAAAGTCCCCTATTGTGCCATGTCCCCCTTTTGTGGACTCACTGGTGACCCCACAAAAGACCACACCTGTTGTTTCCTTTTCTGTGGACTCCTTGGACCCTGCACTTCGGTCACCTTCTAGGGCCTCATTGAACCCTAAAGCCCTATCCTCTGTCTCACATGATCAAGACTCTGCAGAGAACTCTACACCCATCATCTCGTCTACGGATATCTCTTTCAAGGTCTCACCTGAACCTCTCCATTGTCTTTCTTCTTGTATAAATGACCACTCTCTGGTGCCTCCACTCACTTCACTCGCGGACTTCCCTCCTCTTCCTACTGCCTCCCCTTCCCCCCCCTTACCAACTGCTCCACATAGTCCATTATCTTCCCCTTCTTTCTCTGACCCCTCACTGCATAAGTCATTGTCGATCTTCTCTGTGACTACACCCACTTCCCCTTCCACTCTCCACCTCAATTCCATTTGTTTTGAGAATGTCACCATCCGCAAGAAGAAGAAGGAAAAGAAGGGATTGTATGGGGAACTTTCCTCAGCCTCTTCCCCTTACATTCCTCTCTCTATCCGCATCAAAGATGCTGCTAGAAGATTATCTCCCCAGGGACTTAGAGCATCTCCTCCCCCACCCTCTATTCCTTAATGCTGATCTTCTCCCTTAATGTTAGAGGTCTTGGGGGCAAGACCAAACAATGTGGCCTCCACTCACTTTTTCTCTCCATTCGTCCTGATATTATTCTCCTTCAGGAGACCATGTGTAGTACATACCCTACTCTTCATGCCTTCTCTAAGCTCCTCGCCAAGTGGGAGTTCTATGCCACTAGTGCATCCGATATTTCTGGGGGGATACTCACTTCCTGGAACCCACAAAAAGTCAGATGTCTAGCATTTGAAACCGTTGCTGGCATCCTTGTTAAAGCTGATTTTTGTGGATTGAATACTCAACTAGATATTCTTAATTGCTATGGGCCTTATCATGACCGGGACTTATTTTGGGATAGGGTCTTCAGGGGGGGTCTTCTCAAATATCCTAACCTTATCCTGGGTGGAGACCTTAACTTGACCATGAATGCATCAAAAACATGGGGTAAAAAAGCTGTACTGGACCCCCTTGCTTCACATTTCAAGCATCTCTTTGATTCGGTGGGACTTACTGATGTTGCTCCACCTTGTACTGAACCCACTTGGAGGAATGGTTGGGCTGGGGAGGAGGGGATTAGCAAAAGACTTGGCAGGTTCTTTGGTTTCATCCTCCCTGATCCCTCACCTTTCTGTACACTGCATGTGGACACACCTTGCTAACATCTCTGACCACTACCCCATATGTTTTGAGTGGAACCGGTCCTTGGGATCCTGTAACTATGTGTTTAAATTTAATAGATCCTGGCTTAAGGATCATGATTTCACTTCTTGGGTCACCAACGAATGGCTTGGCCTGGCCCCATCTTCTTCAGTTTCTGATCTGGTCCTCCTCACCCACAAGCTTAGAACCCTTAAGTTGGATACTAAAGTCTGGATCAAGGAAAAAGGCTCTTCCATGGAAAGTAATTCCCAAAGGCTGGACAAGTACATTTTCTCCATCCTCTCCTGCTCTCACTTTGGTTTTCTATCACATGAGGAACAGAGATCCTTGGCTCACCTTCGATCATAAAATAAGAATATTTTGGATCACTTCCTCTTGACCTAGCTGTTGAAAATTCGTACTAAGTGGGCTCGGTATAGAGACTCGAATACCAAGTATTTCCATACCCCTGCATCGAGAAGAAGGAATCAAAATTCCATTTGGTCCCTTATGGATGATGAAGGACACACTATTGATGATGAGCATGCACTCAAGGAGATGGGACTTTGCCACTTTGCTAACATTTTCAAGGATGACAAATAGACTTGTTTGTTGGAACAACTTCGGGTTGTTCAACTCTATCCTAAGATGATCTCTCTGGATGATGCCCATCATCTCACCCAGCCGGTTACACTAAAAGAGGTGGAAGATACCTTACACACTTTCAAAAAAGAGAAGAGCCCTGAACCTAATGGATGGCCTGTAGAATTTTACTTGCATTTTTTTGACTTAATGGGTAAGGAGCTATTGTCCACTGTGGATGGTGCTAGGACTTCGGGCTGCATACCCCCGTCCCTGAATGCCACCTTCCTTGCATTAATCCCAAAAAAGGATAAACCCATTTCCTTTGCTGACTTTAGGCCAGTCTACCTGTGCAATCTTCTTACCAAACTCATATCAAAGGTTATTTCTGTGAGGTTAAAACCTTTCTTGGACTCCAATATATCCATTGAGCAATATGGGTTTCTGAAAAACTGCCAGATTGTTGCACCTATTGATATTGTACAAAAGACACTCCATACTGTGAAGACCAAAAACACATGTGCACTCATTCTCAAACTGCACTTGGTGAAGGCATTTGACCATGTTAACTGGTCCTATATCCATCTCATTCTTATTCAGATCAGGGTGCCACTATTGGCTGTAAATTGGATAATGGGATGCCTTACTTCTGCAAATTTTGCAGTCCTCATTAATGGCACACCCTCAAATTTCTTTACTACCACTAGAGGCATCAGACAGGGCTGTCCCTTGTCGCCATTGCTCTTCATTTTTGTTATTGAGGGACTTAGCCTACTAATTGTTGATGCTAGGGATCATGGCCTCATAAAGGTATCAATATCTCTTCCACTCTTGCTCTTACACATCTCCTCTTCATAGATGATGTAATCTTACTTGGCTCAGGAACATTATCTGAGTGGATGGCATTTGAGGTTATATTGAGCTCCTTTTGTAAAGCCTCAGGAATGAATATCAGTTTGGACAGATCTTGTTTTCTTTACAATAATGTGGATGTGGATATCAGGATGGATATTGCTAGGGCACTGCCTTATAAAATGGAACCTATCTCCTTGGGTTTTAAGTACCTTGGATATTTCCTCAAGCCCCTGGGGTATAAAGTTAGTGACTGGAATTGGCTGGTTCAGAGATATGAAAGCAGAATATTTCATTGGGTGCATAAACTCCTTTCTCTTGGAGGGCGTTTGATTCTTGTACAAGCTGTGCTCTCTAGCCTTTCGGTTTACTGGTTGGGTCTTACTCCCATCCCTGTTTTTGTTTTAAACTAACTCAAAAGTCTTACTTTCTCCTTCTTATGGGGTTCTTAGGACAACAAGCACAGATACCATTTATCAAATTGGAAGTGTCTTTCTTGGCAGAGAGAATTCGAGGGATGGGGCATAAAAAATATGCAATAGTTCAGCATTGCTCTCAGACTTAAAAATCTATGGTGGGTTCTTCAGAGAGATGGATTATGGAATAAATTTATTGTATGAAAATATCTGAAGATGAAATCTGTAGAGAATTGGCTCCGTGGCAAGTGTTTCAATACACGTGGTGTCTCAGTTATATGGAAGGGTTTCTTGCTTACTCTCCCGTGGCTTGGAAGAAACCTTGCTTGGCAGGTAGGAAATGGAAATAGTGTACGCATAGGAATCGATCCTATTATTGGTTCTCCGGCATTGATCACCTTCCCTGCTGATTTCTGTGACTTTCTTGAAGATATGGACATTGTTATGCTATCACAGGCACATAATTCCCTTCCAGGTAAATACAATTATTGGTATTCTGCTAAGGAGCTCTATATTGGAGGAGATTGGAAATTAATTTCGGACTCTTTTACGAGGAACCTTGAAATGGGGGGCATCCGGCTCAACACCATGTCAGATTCCATGATCTGGGATTATAACAAGTTTAATGGATCTGTCTCTGCACATTTGGTATATGACAGTATTGTCCAATCCTTCACACCCTTGGCTAGTTGCAGACTCCATAAAATTGTTTGGAGAGGTATTCTCCCCAAGAAGATAGGTTGTTTTATCTAGTTGGCCTTGATGAACAAGCTGCTCACGTGGGATAACTTGTAGAAGAGGGGACGGATTGGGCCTGGTATCTGCGTGATATGCAATAATGGTACTAACAGTGTGTAACACCTCTTTTCTCACTGTTTATTATGGAAGACTATCATAGGTAACATTTTGGACCAGAATCATGTGACTATTACCTGTCAGTCAGATGATCTTAGCACCTATCCGGAGAAGTGGACAGACTGTTTCTCAAATAATTCTACCCTCTACCATATCCCCTTTCTTGCTATGTGGGTTGTATGGAGAGTAAGAAACTCTGCTTTGTTCGAAGAAAAAAATACTCCTATTACCAGTATTCAACATCAGCTTTCATACTACTCTCAGACATACTGTCCATCTGTCATCAAATAGAAAAAATCAAGGAACACTGGTCTTGGACCTGTTATTGTCTATCCTTGTGGATACTTCGATGGGGCTTCAGCTCGTGGTGTCGGTGGAGCTGGATATGTACTGATACTGAGCGAGACACATACTCTCGAATTTGCATTAGGGGCAGGTCCATGCACCAACACCAAGGCAGAATTGATCGGACTCCAGGCCCTACTGCATACAACCCAAATGATGGGGATACCCAAGCTCAGTATTTATGGTGACTCTTCAGTCATTATTAACTGGGAAAAGGGTTCAGCTTCCCTATCACCACCAGAACTTTTACACTGGTGTAGGGACATGAGAAATCTTTTCACATGCTTTCTAGAACTGACTTTCTACCATATCTATCATGAATTCAATAAGCATGCAGATAGCCTTTCTAAAAAAGCTCTTACTTTGGCTCCTGGTTTGGGAAATTACTCTGAAAATTTCGATGGTCTTATGACCTCTTTTGATAGTTTTGAGCTCTTTTGAGCCTGGTGCCAGAGCATACACTCATTTTCTTATTGCACCTTTCTTCCTTCTAGTTTGGAGCAGACTCTTTTAGACTGCAGTTTCATGATCTTTGATCCACGATAGATATGGTATCAGTGACAGCTTTTTCTAATGGGAACTTAATGTGGGAAATGCCCATATCCCCTAATGCATCTTGGCTATGTATGTGTCTCTCTCTGATGCATCAATTGTATGGTTTCCTCTGTCCCAACAACATGTATGTAACCCATTTTATGGGAAGGCGTTTCAGATGCCCTTTGATTCTTAATAAGAATATCAAGGATAGGTTTTTTTCTCCTGAAAAAAAAACTGCCAATACATGACAAAGAAAAAAAACTACATAGCATCCAATACTTTTATCCATCCAATACTTTTATCCAGTATATTCCAAATACAATGCCCAAAAAGAAACATAAATATAACACAGGGATATATCTGAGCATCCTGCAAAAGGGATGAATATTGAGGGGTAGCTCCATATGCCAATTAATAAACTCCATCAAGTGATCTATCATACAATGGAGGTGCATTCTTAGATATTCTCATAACAAAGAATGGCAATAGCTCTTTGGTTCATCAATTTTATAGGAATAATTCTCACACTAACATATATTACATGCCAAATCACATCTCTATCCTATCTAGAAAGTAAGTGTTATAAACACCCTAGTGATTTAGGCCATCAAAATCTTTGATAAGAATCGTGTAGAGCAATAACCAAATCATCTCATTAAGGTTTTGAAAATGTGGTGCAATAGGTGGATCTCTCATGGAGGTAGGCTTATACTCATCAATTCAATCCTTGAGGCCATTCCAATTTACTAGTTCTCATTGTCCACGGTCCCTGCTAGCATTCTTCAGAGAATAAGAATCCTCTGCAAGAATTTTTATGGGCAGGCATGGATAAACAACATGCATTCTTGTGGACCTCGTGGAAATCCATTGCTTGTCCCAAAGTGATGGGAGGTTGGGGACTGAAGGATCTACCCTCATTTACTAAAGCGTTGGTTGCCAAATGTGCCTATAACATCATCAATGTTGATGGTTTATGGAATCGCATCATTTATTAGAAATATATTGCTCCTCTGTCTATCATCGATTGGATCCGAGCTCCCAACAAGACCAATCTACATGCCTCTATCTTCTGGAAGGCTACTGTAAAATCATTTGACATTGTTGGAGGTTGGCTTTCCTGGAGGATAGGAAATGGCCAAGCTGTTAGAATTGGGCAAGATCCCTGGGTGGGAGGACAGGTCTTTAATTTTTTTTCCGGATGATATGATTCAACATATAGTAGATCACGGCTTCACTCATCTTCACCATATACTCATCCAGAACGCTCCAATTTTATCCCACCAACGATGGTTGTCGGCTGCAGATCTCGAACTTTTTGCTAATGATGAGGTCTCTTGGAATAAATACATTCAAAATCTATAGAAAAGTATGGTTCTTTTGTCGGATAAACCAAGCTGACTCTTATCAACGAAAAATTCCATGAGAGGGACATACTTGCCCAAACTGGGATACCTTACTATCAGAGAACTAGAGGATCCCCCTGAGCCTGACTGGTGATGTAACACCTTGGTTTTGACCCCGTTTGCATGATGTATGTAATGTAATTAATCGTGGTGAGGAACTAAAGGAAAAAGCCCCACCATCAATTTGGTTGTGTATGTTACGGCAATAGGGATAGTTGCCGATGGTATATCATGCTATCTGGCACATTATAGTTTGGCATCATGTAAATACGCACATCAATTAAAAATAAACCCACAACCAGCTATGACAGTGCAACGTTAAAATGAAAAGGGCATGATTCCAAAGGATAAGGGTGGGGGGGGGATGTCAAACCTTGGTCTATGGGGGGGAAATCCATGTGTTACCACCCTCTTTGATTTTCCATCTTCCCTTGTCTCATCCAACCACTTTAATGTCTTGTTGAGTAGTTGAGGCAGTTATGGCTGGGAGTGGAGTGTGGCAGGACTGTTAGTCCTTGCCCACGCGTACACTCCACCAGCGAGTTGACCTCACGTTGGCAAGCAACCTCCACCGCATTCTCTCCATTGCCTGTTCACTCTCACGCAGGGATGTGCAGGAGGAGGCCGGTCCATCTTCCTCATGCAGAGCTGAGTTAAGAAGGGGCATGATTTCTTGTTTGGGGGTTCGTTTTCCATCTCTCACGTTGTTCGTCGGTTTGTGGTGCGAGCTGGAAGAGCGGCCTCAAGGGCGCGATTTTCTGCTGTGTATGTGAAATAACCATGGTCTTCATCCACGATTCACGTTTGCTATCAGTTTAACCCGAAATTTGGGTTGCTATCGTTCTTCCCCTGATTTTTGGATGCCGTCGAGAGTCTGATTTCTTCTTCCATTTTGGACTGCGTGTGTGTTTCTTTCTTCCATGTTTTGCCTGGGCTGTGTCTTTTCCTTTGCGCATAGGCTGGGAGTATGTTCTTTTCCCTTTTCTTCCTGTGTAAGTTCTCCAGCCATTACATTGGGGAACTGTGTGTGCTGTGGGCTCGTGGATGTTTGTTGACTGTTGATTGCCACATCCCGCTAGCTAAGTTTTCCTCTGTCCACGCTAGGAGTTTGGCTTCTCCTTTGTTTTGGGATTGTGTGATGTTGCCATAGTTTTCATTGTGAGGTTGGGTTGTTGATGTACCCTGGTTTTGGGTTGTTGCTGAGTTGTTTTGGCCACGCTAGGGCCAAGAACAACTCTGAGTTGTCTTATGGCTTGAGCTGTGTTTTGCCTCGTGGTTGGGATTGTCACCCGGTTGTCTTTGCCTCCTTCATAGAGCTGTGAAGGGATTGTTTTGCTGCGGTATGCAGTGGTTGGTATTCGGACTATTGAGAGTGGGATTATAGGCTGGTTATGCTTGAGAAGTTGGTGTTGAGGCCACCATCTTGGCATTTAGCCTATCCTAGCTCCTTGATGACCTGGTAAACCCTACTGTGTGGGTTTGGCTGATTGGAAAACTTTGGCTATGTGTAAGCCTGCATTGACCCTTATTCCTTGAGGAATCATGCCCAGCTCAGGGGTGGTAGTGTTGCTAAGAGATTGATGAGCACGTTGGCTTATGGTTGGGTGGAGCATTGCAGCGACATAGCTGGTTGCGGGGCGAGTTCTTCATCTCTGTAATTATATCTATTGTTTCATGAATTATGATGAACATGTTGAATGCTGAAAGGTATATGTTTGCTTCCGCTGAATGTTGAGTAACTGTGTATCCTTGTATGTTTTATGCATCTTAGTATGCATTATGTTAAGTTTTTAATATAAGCATTGATGCCTGTTCGTGTTCATGGGGGTTGTTTCCCGTTTGTATGGCGTTACGAGTGTCCTCTTCGCCGGTCGGAGGTTTGGGGACATGACAGATTGGTATCAGAGCAAAGGTTGCAACATGGGCTTGAATGGGCCGTAAAGATGTAGTGACAAAGGCAGGATTTATTTCTGCCCAGCAAAAATCAGAAGTTGATGACAACAAACTTCCACAAAAATGATCTAAGTGTTTGAACAGTCGGCTCATCGGAACACTTAGTGGGATGGACTTCCAATGTAGCGGAGAGCTAGGTGGAAGCATACCCGATGGAGGACAGTTGGAAGGAAAATCATGGAAAATTTTCTAAGTGTTTGGCGTCCGTCGGCGGAAGAAGTTGATCGAGTGCCTGCCGTTGCGGATGGCTAGACAACTACGCGTCTAACAGGCCAAAAGTGTCGACTATCGGAAGAAGATAGTGTTCGTGCGCCTGCCGTTGTGAAATTCTAGAGCACTAGACTTCCGACGAGAAGAGACTGCCGATACCAATCAGGTTATGCCATAGTAGATTGGGCCACCGATCGGGAGAAGATCGAAGATGATGAGTCGCTGTTGCGGTTGCTGATGGAACTATTTCGTCGACGAAAAGAATACAGTTGAGCCAATCAAGCGGCGAAAGGGAAAATTCTGAAAAAAATTTCTAAGTCTGAAAATCATCGAATGAGCTAGGCGGAAGTCCACCCGATGCACACGGACAGAACCTAGAGATGGAGCCATAGCAGCAGCGGAAGAAAGATGTTTAGGGTGCCGATACGTCGGTGGAAGAAAGTAGAAAGGGAAAAAAAAAATTTGAAAAATTGAAAATCCTCCAAGTATGGAAACTATTGGAAAAATTTAGTTGATTGAGCAGCCGATGCGGTGGCAGAAGGAAGAAGAAAAAATTTTCATAATTTTTTCTAAGTATAGAAAACATCGAAAAAATTTAGAGGATTGGACCACCGACACGTCGGAGAAAATTAGAGGATCAGTCCGCTGATATGTCGAAAGCCAAAGGAGGATTGGCCCAAAACGTTGGAAAAATTTAGTTGATTGGACCGCCGATGAGCGTTGGATGAAAGATGAAGATCAGACCACTGGAGTGTCGAAATCTTAGAGAACTAGTCATCCAACAGTTAGAGGATTCGATCACCGACAAAGTCCGGAAGCGTAGATGAACGGACCGCCAATAGTTTGGGAGAAATTAGTTGTTTCAATCGTCGATGATTCGTTTAGCTGCGGAATCCACAGACGGTTTACTGCCCAACGTTGCGGATGCCTAAGGAACTATCCATCCAATGGATAGTGGTTCTGGTCGCCGATGCAGCGGAAAGGATTGTGGTTTGGATCCCCGATACAGCGGAGAAGTTAGTTTTTTTTACAGCTGAAATGTCGGACTGATATTCAGGATGAGACCTGATTCTGCACAAGGAAATTTTGAGTTTTTCAAGTGGGATTTTCCAGCAGATTTCGACTATTTTCAGTGGGATTTTCAGTTGTCTTTCAGTGGATTTTCAGGTGGCTGAAGTTGACACCCCGACCAAGATATAGTTGTGTGTAAAAATGCAAAGATTTAGTGAAAATCGTCATTTTTAGAAGTGTGGTTTTCACACCCGAGGCCGGAATGAAGCACGTGGATAGGCGTTGGAAAGCTTATCCAGTAGGGAACAAGGGAAAGTCACCAGAATCTGAGCATGGAGTAGCAAAGTGCTAATGACAACCGCTGCTATCAAATGGACAAATATGGAAAATTGCATGCCCAGAGGTAGCAAGGACTATGAAGGCTAACCAGTTGTTGTGTGGAAGAGGAGTTCCATGCGAGGATGTGGGACTTGAAAAGGGAAGTTCCCTTAAACCCTATCTTGCTGATTATAACTACATTTCCTAAGTTTTATAGCTGAAATGTATGAGGATATGCTTTGCGTACATAAGATAGTAAGGATTATACATTTATAATGAGCCACTAATGATAACTATTGCATTGGTGTTGGCATTAGTGGAAAAACCAATGACAACCTAGACATGGTTGGGTATGTTGCTGATGCCGATGAATGTGACCAGCAACCCTATGAAGAAAGGGATAAGGCAACCAGTCCATAATCAAAAGTTGGTGAGCAAAGTCTGCAATCCTCTACGAGATACCGACTAAACTGGTAATGCCAAGGGTGTAAGTAGGACCCATGAAGGTAAGAGTTTGATTTTGTCAAATTCCATGGAGTGGTAAAGGTAAGAGACCTCATACCATGTGGATATTTGAATGATATACTACGTTCATAGAGAAAGGTGTCATGCCTGTATATATTGATTGAGCTTAGTAGCCCAAGGAAGGTAAGTACTAATGATCTTGATTATAGTCGTGCATCCTATATGAAGTAGACATGGTTAGGCCATGCATGGTATGTTGAATGCATAGTATTCCTGAATCAATTCAAGGTAGCATTGAGTGGATATGCATTAAAAAGATTTTATGAATCTTGTAGTCATGCATTGAATGGATGCATATGAAGGGTGTGAATGACTGATTGCATAAGTAAAGGTGTAAACGTTGTGATGCATTGCATGAATGCATTGAGATGAGTACCTATGATATTATGAATAACTAATGGCTGAAATGATTAATTGATGACAATTCAGGAACCATTTCAAAGGCTGTTATGAATGCAGGATAGTAAGTGCATAAAGAGGATAGTCATGACAATTTGGCTGCCGGAAATGCTCTATGGAAGAGCAAGGTGGTACAAATTATACGCTTGTGAAGTAAGGAGTATCTAAACATTTCATTTAATTGCATGAATGATGTGACTATGCCTTGCAAATGTTAGTATGATAATGATTGCATGAAGTAAATGAGTTTTGGTAATATTGATGTGATTAACAGCCGGAAGTATTTGAATTTTATAAATTCTGAAAATACTTCAGTGATGGTTGTAGCAATGAAAAGGTTATATGCATCCAGACTTACCAAGTGTTTGGTTGATTGAAGCTCAGGTTTCAGGTAGATTATTTAGAGCATGGAAATGAGAGTAAGACCATGACAAATGCCGGAATCTACCGTGTGAAAGAGCCAAACCTTATGAGAAGAGTCTCATGGCTGTGAAAATAGTTGGTATGCATAATGGGTTGTTAAATTTGAATTGTGAATTTCAGATTTAAGGAATTGCTGACAACTACTAATCACTGTTGGCTTGCATAAGATTGTGTTAGGAGGATGCATTATAAGTGGGTATTCATGTTATGCTAGTAAGCATAAAATTATAATGGGCATAGTGGTGCTGTTTACAAGAGACCCACAAATGAGGATCACCTCATTGCTAAGCAAATCAATTTCTGTAGTGGATAGAGTTGTAAATTCTTATTGAATTTAATTACTAATGTCATTGCTTGGTTATGGAACAATCAATTTGGATTGTATTAGCAGATAATGATTGACTGTTTGGCTATTTGATGAATGTGCCAGGGTACACATTGCAGGAACATCATGTGCGATGGCCTGCAGGAGCCAAACTTCATGGGAAGGTTTTCCCTTATCTTGGAAATGGGTTTCGGGTGAAACTCCATTGGGAATTTTGAAAAATGTCTCATTTGCACTACATGTTTGGTAAGAAACATGAGTGAGATGGTATATATTATGTCGGTAAGACATGTGTGGATATGAAAGGTAAAAAGGAGTTGGGATGGCTAACCGAGGGACTGTCAACTCAGAGAAGGGAGCCCCATTCCTCCTTAACGAAGGAATACTGCGTCGGCAAATGGATAAGTGTTCTGTGACCCTTGCTAAGAATACGCATGTCAAATTATTAAATTCCATATGCATAACATGTTTTGATTTTATTTCCATTATGACTGATTGCTTGAGTATGAATAGGGCCTACATGGCACACATCAGGAAACGGGTGCACACTTTCCCGATGTTGGATCATGAAAGGGTTTTCAATATTGATTACACCCTAGGGGGTGGACGCAATCCTGGTGTCTCAATACTTGATAGTGAATGATATGAAATATGATTACAGTTTTAGAGCAATAACGCTGATGAGTTTGCTTATATCGCTTGTGTTGACAAGCTAAATAGATGCAGTTGGGTGTTGCACCCTAAAGAAAAAAGGCAAATGGTTGTTGTGAGGGGTTTCGGAGTAAGGGTTATTGTTGATATAAGCGTATGTTGATATAAGTGTATGTTGGTATAAGTGTATGTTGGGCTGTTATATGCCTGGGGATCCATAGTAGATCCTTGACCTGGAAATGGTCGTGGTAAAGTTCCAAGCCCAGTCGACATGAAGATGTACTGGTTGGACATTAATTATTTGATGTTGAGGAGAAGCCTGCGTGCTGACCTAACATCCAAGTCCATAGGCGATCCCAAGGCTTGCAAAGCGAAGCAGGATCCTATGGACCAACGAGGAAACGCACAATACAGATAAGTATTGGGTTATTTTGCTTATGAATGTACATGTGTACATGATTTGGTTATGATGTTTTAAGCTCTTGTTCTAGAGATAAAACCGATGAGAATAAACTAAACATGTGAATCTATTCAATGTTTGGATATAGGTATCGCTGGGAGCGAGGACTATGAGAGCATCCAAGGGGTGCATGTGGACATGTGACTGTCCTGGAGAGCTTGTAATGAGCGGTAATGAAAAAGATGCTAATAAGACTATGGAGATCCTAGCAGCCGAGACAAACCATGTGGAGAGACTCCATGGTTGAGAGGTCTAAAATAGACCAAAGACACTAAGTGTCATGACCAAGAGGGATTGGTCCAGCATTCACGGTGAAGTGAAAGAGGCTGAGAGCATGAAAAGCCACAATGGTGGTGTGGGTTCTAGGATGGAACAAAACAAAGATGGGAAAAAATCTTGCTGCTCTCTCTTTCCTTTTTGATTATATATATCTATATTTATGCATTGTGAAAAACAAAATATTGTTGAATGCATGTATGACTGAAAATGGAATGTGTGTATTTGTTGAAAGTAAATTATGAATGCTGGAATAGTTAATTCCCTGCCCAAGAATGGACATGAATGAGCTTGTGTGCCTGTTGGGAAGGCATGAAAAATATGAAAGCCTCCTTGATGAGACTTGGACTGTCATGCCAATTGGGTAATTAACTGACTGATTTTGATGTCTATATTATGCTTGGTTTGACAGAATTTCAATGGTGCATTTCACAGGTGAGAAAAGTGAAACTCGGTGGTGCACATTGATCATGGCAGCAAATCAAAAGTTGCTGGACTTGGCTAGAAGTCTCCTTCAAATGATTGCCAAGACCCAAGAAAATCTTGGGGAGATACTCAAGATACAGAAAAGGCAGAATGAAATGAACCACCAGATTTTGCAAGACTCTATTGGTTTGCAAAGGGAGGTGAAAAGCCTTCTGGGAGCAATCAAAAAAGGAAAGGAAGGTGGATCAGTGATGGGACATTCGTCCAAGCGACCCATTAAGAAATGGTCTAGGCATGAAGACTCAAAGGAAATTGAGTAGGTAAAGATGAAGCAGCTAGTGAAATGCTGGGAATGCGGAGGACATCATTTACGCCGGGACTGCCCAATGAGGGAACATGACGAGGGCAATAGCTGCAAAGTTCCTAGACTTCGGGATAAGCTGAGAGCTGAGAACCAACAGGAGGAGTTCATGGAAGCCGAGGGGCTTGGTCCTGAACGTTCAAAGTAAATAATTGAACGCGGGACAGATCTGCAAAATCTTGAAATTTGATGTGCAATTGTATATGTATTGTATATGTATTCCTAGGTATTGGAACACCGAGGACGGTGTTATTCCAAGGGGGAGGGGAATGTAACACCCCGGTTTTGACCCCGTTTGCATGATGTATATAATGTAATTAATCGTGGTGAGGAGCTAAAGGCAAAAGCCCCACCATGGATTTGGTTGTGTATGTTTCGGCAATAGGGATAGTTGCCGATGGTATATCGTGCTATCTGGCACATTATAGTTTGGCATCATGTAAATACACACATCAATTAAAAATAAACCCACAACCAGCTACGGCAGTGCAATGTTAAAATGAAAAGGGCATGATTCCAAAGGATAAGGGTGGGCGGGGGGGGATGTCAAACCTTGGTCTATGGGGGGGAAATCCATGTGTTACCACCCTCTTTGATTTGCCATCTTCCCTTGTCTCATCCAATCACTTTAATGTCTTGTTGAGTAGTTGAGGCAGTTATGGCTGGGAGTGAAGTGTGGCAGGACTGTCAGTCCTTGCCCACGCGTACACTCCACCAGCGAGTTGACCTCACGTTGGCAAGCAACCTCCACCGCATTCTCTCCATTGCCTGTTCACTCTCACGTAGGGATTTGCAAGAGGAGGCCGGTCCATCTTCCTCATGCAGGGCCGAGTTAAGAAGGGGCACAATTTCTTGTTTGGGGGTTCGTTTTCCCTCTCTCACACTATTCGTCGGTCTGTGGTGCGAGCTGGAAGAGCGGCCTCAAGGGCACGATTTTCTGCTGTGAATGTGAAATAACTGTGGTCTTCATCCACGATTCGAGCTAGTTGTTGGTTTAACCCGCGATTTGGGTTGCTGTCGTTCTTCCCCTGATTTTTTGATGTTGTTGAGAGTTTGATTTCTTCTTCCATTTTGGACTGCGTGTGTGTTTCTTTCTTCCATGTTTTTCCTGGGTTATGTCTTTTCCTTTGCGCACAGGCTGGGAGTTTGTTCTTTTCCCTTTTCTTGCTGTGTAAGTTCTCCAGCCATTACATTGGGGAACTGTGTGTGTTGTGGGCTTGTGGATGTTGGTTGGCTGTTGATTGCCACATCTCGCTAGTTGAGTTTTCCTCTGTCCACGCTAGGAGTTTGGCTTCTCCTTTGTTTTGGGACTGTGTGATGTTGCCATAGTTGTCATTGTGAGGTTGGGTTGTTGATGTACCCTGGTTTTGGGTTGTTGCTGAGTTGTTTTGGCCACGCTAGGGCCAAGAACAACTCTGAGTTGTCTTGTGGCTTGAGCTATGTTTTGCCTCGTGGTTGGGATTGTCACCCGGTTGTCTTTGCCTCCTTCACAGAGCTGTGAAGGGATTGTTTTGCTGCGGTATGCAGTGGTTGGTCTTTGGACTATTGAGAGTGGGATTAGAGGCTGGTTATGCTTGAGAAGTTGGTGTTGAGGCCACCAAATTGGCATTTAGCCTATCCTAGCTCCTTGATGACCTGGTAAACCCTACTGTGTGGGTTTGGCTGATTGGAAAACCTTGGCTATGTGTAAGCCTGCATTGACCCTTATTCCTTGAGGAATCATGCCCAACTTGGGGGTGGCAGTTTTGCTGAGAGATTGATGAGCACACTAGCCTATGGTTGGGTGGAACGTTGCAGCGACGTAGCTGGTTGCGGGGCCAGTTCTTCATTAAAAGACAAGTACTCCTGACCATTTCATCTCTGTAATTATATCTATTGTTTCATGAATTATGATGAACATGTTGAATGCTGAAAGGTATATGTTTGCTTCTGCTGAATGTTGAGTAAGTGTGTATCCTTGTATGTTTTATGCATCTTAGTATGCATTATGTTAAGTTTTTAATATCAGCATTGATGCTTGTTCATGTTCATGGGGGCTGTTTCCCGTTTGTATGGTGTTAGGAGCGTCCTCTTCGTCGGTCGGAGGGTTGGGGATGTGACAGGTGATGCCAAAGCATATGGAGGCTTTTCTGTCCACTCAAAATCAAACTGTTTTTCAGGCTAGTTTTAGATGGCATATCCCGGTCTGGGATTCCTTGACTTGCAGGTTTCTAGTTGGGCCCAGTAGGTGCAACATATGTGAACAAGATACTGAATCCATAGATCATCTCTTCTTATCTTTCCCTTACGTGCAGGAGCTATGGAAATATCTCACATATCATGTGGGCATTCCACACTTTTGGAATTCTTTGGATATCAAACTGGCTTGGAAGGATTGGATTAGCGGTCCACACTTCTCAACTCTTTCCTCCCTTCTGGTTTTTGCAGTTTGGGGCATTTGGCTAGCTCGAAATAAGAAATTATTTGACGGAATTCTCATCCGGCCCAAATTTATGCTGACCGCAGTTTTGGTCTCTTCAAAGTTTTTCCGATACTGATCTCCCTTAAACCTCCTCGAATCACCTCTGTGGCCATTATGGATGATAACTTTCCTTGGGCCTTTGTTGAATTATGATGAACATGTTGAATGCTGAAAGGTATATGTTTGCTTCTGTTGAATGTTGAGTAACTGTGTATCCTTGTATGTTTTATGCATATTAGTATGCATTATGTTAAGTTTTTAATATCAGCATTGATGCTTGTTCGTGTTCATGGGGGCTGTTTCCCATTTGTATGGTGTTAGGAGCGTCCTCTTCGTCGGTCGAAGGGTCAAGGATGTGACAGGTGATGCCAAAGCATATGGAGGCTTTTCTGTCCACTCAAAATCAAACTGTTTTTCAGGCTAGTTTTAGATGGCATATCCCGGTTTGGGATTCCTTGACTCGCAGGTTTCTAGTTGGGCCCAGTAGGTGCAATTTATGTGAACAGGATACTGAATCCATAGATCATCTCTTCTTATCTTTCCCTTACGCGCAGGAGCTATGGAAATCTCTCACATATCATGTGGGCATTCCACACTTTCGGAATTCTTTGGATATCAAACTGGCTTGGAAGGATTGGATTAGCAGTCCACACTTCTCAACTATTTCCGCCCTTCTGGTTTTTGCGATTTGGGGCATTTGGCTAGCTTGAAATAAGAAATTATTTGACAGAATTCTTATCCAGCCCAAATTTATGCTGACTGCAGTTTTGGTATCTTCAAAGTTTTTCCGATACTGATCTCCCTTAAACCTCCTCAAATCACCTCTGTGGCCATTATGGATGATAACTTTCCTTGGGCCTTTGTTGATGGTGCCTCTCAAGGCTGGCCACGGTTGGGTGGAGCTGGGGGTATTTTCCACCTATCCCCCTCTAGGTCCATCCATTTTGCTGCTGGGTTGGGGGAAGCCTCCAATAACCAGGTTGAATTCGCACCTGTCAACGTCCTATTGAGGCTCGCTCTTGAACTTGGTGTAGACAGATTATAGGTTGCTGGTGACTCTTTGTTGGTTGTGGATTGTCTTAAAAATCATAAGGCCCCAGTGGATATCTTTCTTCTTCCTCTCTTTGAGGACATTGACAAAGTGAGGACCCACTTCTCATTTCTTTCTTTTCAGCCTATATTCCGAGAAGCTAATGCAGTGGCTGATGGCCTGTCCAAGAAAGGCTTGCTCCTTCCGGCAGGATTCTCTGATAGATGGGAGATGAATGATGGCTAGATGACCCCCCTGGGTCATCAATGTCCATAGACTTTCCATTTAAGTTTCTTTCGACTATGCAGAGTTGATAGATCAACAGGGCCTTTAGATATATTTGACTGATAGAGATGAATAGTCTTCATCTGGCTGTAGATGCAATGATCCTATAAGTTGAAGTTCTCATATGCAAAATGTAATGATCAAGAGGTTAATAAACTATATGGTTTTATTTTAATAAAATTATGATATTTCCACGGAAAAAAGAATAATGGATATGATGAATTTTTTTTCCAATAGAGTGGTTATATGAGTAGAAAAATCTCGTTAAAAAAATGCAATAATGAGATAGGAACAAAAACCACACTCCAATGCATAAAAAGAACCACAAACAAATTAGCTAAGATATTAAAAAAAAAGGCAGTATTAAAATCAAATTTTGTTCCTCGTGAGAGTTAGAAGAATGGTGGACTCTACCAAAGATACGATAGACCCCAAAACTTACTAAGGTGTGTGTACCATCCCTTTCTCGTCTCTTCTCGGAAACAACAGTATATTAGTAAAAGTGGTAGAGAATTCCAAAATAGACATAACAGAACTAATAAATTTTGTTTATTTATTTTTCAAATATTTTAATTACATTAATGTATACATTCCATTACATTAAATTGTTAAACCTACTCACCTAAAGCACTTTGTTTTGTGAAAAATTACGATGATGTGTTTTTAGAGTTTGTAGAGTATCTTTGATTTAGGACTTAAAAGATACATATTGAAGACAAAATTAGGAAAAACTAAATTTTATTTTTATATCGTTTTTTTCGAGTTTACCGAAAGCACTTTGTTTTGTGAAAATTTACAATGATGTTTTTTTTAAAGACACATACCCAAGAAAAGATAAAAGATAGGAAACTAAATTTTGTTTATATATGGATTGAGTTTAGATAAGGAAATGATTAGGTTTAATTTAATCGGTTTGATTTAAAAAATTTAGAAATTAAATAGTAAATATAGTTATAATTTTAAAAGTGGGGATTACATTTTTAATATTAATTATTTATATAGTATTTTTTATTTACAATTTTAGTAAGTACGTTTAGTATGGTTATACTATAAAGAACATCTTAAAAATAAACGAGTTATTTTTCATTTTGTTAAATCAAACTATAAATAGAGAGAAATTGCAAACCACAACACTTTTCATATTTTCATTACTTCATCAACTTATTTAAATACATAGAAATAGACTTTTATAGGAAGATTTAGGTACCAATAATCTATCTAGATGCAATGTACTGACTTTGTCAATATTGGGACTCACAAAGAACTAACCACTATTTGGTTGTGTCAACAACTAACAACTAAGAGAGAGAGAGTAATTTCAATACTATAACACTCCCGATTAATTATGACCACTACCAATTCTACAATAATGCTGATATGACTTCAAAACATTATGGTCTACTAATCTAAAGTCTCAGCTAGGATTACAAGTTGTTCAAACATCTTCATCTTGACCTATTTTGTTGCTATGTGCTGATGCAACTTCCTGTAATGTTTTTTGCGCCAAACTCTAAATATTTCAATTATTTTGTTGTTGTTGTTGTTGTTCCATACCTTAAATTCTTCTTTCTGCAACATGGTTTCAACCATCTCTTCTTTGTAAATCTAAGAGGTGCAAAATTGCACTGCTCTATTTTAATTCCATAACTTTGGTTGTAAAACCAATGAACTACATTAGATTCAATGTCGCCTTCAACACCTACAAAAGGTTTAATGTAGATCAACACTTCAACTTAGTGGACTTATCATTCTTCTTCTTTATCAATTATTGGTTTAATGTTGCTCTCAAGAGTTGCATACTTGAAGACATTGTTAAGAATCTTTAAAAAACATTTTCATAAAAAAAAATTACATTTTTCTCTTATTTGAGAGCTTCTACAACTCTTCATTTTCATTTACAGTTTATCCTTTATCCTTCTTTTCAATGTCTTGAAATTCTCATAAAATATCAATCCCAACTTCTATTACTTTAACGGTTGCATTGGCTGCTTTCCTATCTTCTTCCAGCTTGATTTGTACAATTTATTTTTCAATCATCTTCTTCAGTTCTTTGATAACTCTGTTGTTTCTCATCTCTTCAACCTTTTTTATGTCAACAAAAAACTCCTTTGTTGGATCCTCATCACAACACACTACTATTGTAATCAATACATCATCTACTTGGTCTTCATTTCCATGCATGGCTAACCTTCCAAACAACAAATTTTCAATCAACTCCTTTTGATTCATGATTTGCAAGCAATCTTGATGAGATAAGTTTTCATCATTAAATTTAACTTCAAGTGCTCCAACCTATGCTTCAAATGGGTCATTTTTTATCATCCCTTCATCTCCATCGTTACAGAGAGAAACTTCCTATTGCTTGGGGTAGACCACAACAGACTGAATGACACTAGAAATCAATCCATTACAATATGAAAGAGAAATAAATGCATATAACACTAAGGGATATTAAGCATACCTTATTCTGGACGGTTGATGTAGATTCCTGTTGAGATTTTCGAACACACTTGTATTCACAATTTGCTCTCAATAACAACAAACAAGACAAGCATGCTATATCAAAGTGTTAGGCCTACTCTAGCATATATAAACCATCATGTATAAGCAAATATAACTACATCCATAGACAAAATATTCATAGTTATGCACATGTATTGGACAGGAAATGGATATTTTTATTAATAATAAACAAAGATAGAACAGTGATAAACTTTGTCGGTACCTCATCGAAACGGAGAAATCGAGTTCTCCACCTGGACCTCCACCACTTCAATCCTCCATCTCAATGGAAAGCTTACAAAGAAAAGGAAATCTTGGGAAGAGCAACACCATGTGATCCAAAGGGACAAAGGGATGCAGACTCAAGCATACACAAGTGAGGCAACAATGAACTATAGTTTCCTTGCTCTCCAAATTCTCCACCTTCAATGCATCCAAGAGGCTCAATATATATCCCTCCAATAGGCAATGAAGGGTCGATTCTGAGCATTTTCCAGGCATATGGAAGGCCATGAATCAAGTCATTTGGGACTCTATGAGGAAAAATCCAAATCCTTTTGTCTTTATGCACATTTCCCGATGTACGAGAGTATTGGCTCAAACGTTGTGTGTACATGCGGGTATTGCTTTAAATATCGCGTATACACATAAACATGTATTTTGGGGGGGACTTTCTTGGTTTATTAAAGTATAACTTGAGAAAGGGGGGTCCAAGGAGTTTGCAGAGGGACATGGAAGGACATAAAGGTGTGATATACTAAGAGTGGTAAAATTAGCTATAACAGATGCCCCCTAATGTGTTAGGTCAGAGGGGTAACATGATGGCTGAAATAAATTGTATCCATCCCAGAAGTGGAGTAATGAAGACCCAGGTGGAAGAACCAGCCACTCATAAGTACAATACAATGATAAATCTCAGCATGTGACTGCAAATATACATGTAGTAGTCTCGGATATATAAGAGTACAATGGCCATGAATAGGCGTGATATACAAATGTCATGTGTGGTCATCACCACGTACAATACACAATGAACAATATCTCCATAGTGGATGAAGATATATGGTAATATACTGGAATCTGGTCATGAGAGTTGACATCTCATAAATAATGGCACGATCAAGAAGGTAGCATATGTGGAATGCTACCAAGCTCGAAGGTCTTCTACACAAACCGCTATGAGTACATGTTCCATCACGTGAATAAAGGTATTGAGGTCAAACATGATGGTCCATCGTATGATTACTATTCATTGATCTATACCATTAGCGGATGCAAGATATCCCATCAATAATGATAATGGGAATCAAGGTACATAGTGAAATCTAACAAGTGTGAATAGATGTGTTGAGGTCGAACACTTGAAAGAATCCATCAATTAGGGGACATTGATGTACTCCAAAAACTGTCGATGGCGAGAGAGCCTACCACTGATAACTGTAAGTCTCAAGGCACTCAAAATGGACTCTAAACTCCTATTCCAGAATAAATGATCTGAAGCTGATGGAATGGAATCCATTGGAAGGAGGGAATTAGGGCATCCCCCATCAACCAACACGAGGTACTCAAAAACACTGGATAGTGTGAAAGAACTTGAATGAACAACATGTGCACAAACCAGTAACTGTACCGGGAATGGTCTACTCAAGATAGACTTCATTCGAACAAGAGCATAAAGCAAATGGTGACTAAACATAGGAAGCATAAACTCAACATGCAAATGAGGACAACTCTGTGACAAAGGAGCCATTGACAAAGGTTCCATAGGGACTGGAAGCATAACTAGCCAGTGGAGAAAACTTATAATAATGAGTACATCTCCTAAATTCATACTAACAACCCAACCAATGGATTTGATATATAGTTCTTTGTTCGAAGGCGACACGACTCGACAGCTGCCAAAAGCAATATCATTTCCCATCCGACCTTTTATGTTTTTTTTGGTACTTTTCAGATTGAAAAGATTGAAAAAGAATAAAAGTGCTTATAGTATACAACTAGGAGGAGACGAGTGTCGCGGGCAAGAAAACTAGTTCCAAGCAGTGGAACATACCTATGCTAAATTCAAGGAAGCATGTGCATGATGAGGACACTCGAGGGAAGGTATCCTCGTGGTAAGGGATGATCAAGATGTAAAGGATATGTAAAAGGCTCTTCTTAGCTAGGATTGAGACAAGATCGGGTTACATGTCTTATAACTCTGAAGCAGGGAGCCGACATAAAGCTCAATAAGTCAAGAAAAATGCATGAAATGCAATTACAACTTGATATACAAGGGAGTCCCTTTTGGGAGATGGCCAACATAAAGTTCAAGAGGGATATGAAGCTCTTGCGCAAGGACATGGAAGGACTATAAGGGACTCCCATACCTAAGGGAGGACTCATGACATGGGAACCAAATAGAAAATCAGGATCTAACTAGGGCACCCATGAATATGAAGTCTCTACCACTTACATAATGCCACTTCTAGTAGTGGTGTGACAGTTATGTAAAATTACGAAGAGGGTTCGTACCTAAATTTAAGGAAAAATGGCCAGTTCGAAATTATACTTGTCATGGGCACAAACGAGTCAAAGCCTCAGAGAGAGTGTACAAAAAATGGACCCTACATGACAACAATATTAGTCCAAAACAACCAGAAATAGTCAGTAAAGAGTCCAAACTATAGCATATAGGTAGGATTGATCATGGCAACTGCATTCAAAAGAAACAACATGGTGGAGGATGGGACGTAAGAAGGAATGTAAGGTGTAGACCCAATGTTCATGTATCCAGTACCCCCCCTGTGAGGGTGAACACTAGTGTTAATATCGGATGAAGGGAGTGAAAATCCTCTGCACATGGAGTAGAGGATGGAATATGGCCACTCCCAAATCTATGAGCAAGGTAAGGGTATGTGGTGCCCCCCAGTTAAACACCAGGGTCCACACTATGAACTGGAGTGGGTGACAGGATACTAGTAGTGATATCAAGGATGCCAAACATAAAAGGACCTAAAATCAATAGAACATAAATATACTCAAGTAACCACAATCCCTAAATCCAACTAGCGCACAAAGAGCATACTCCTAAGAAAATATACAACCAAAATGCAAGCAAGCTAAGGGGAGGATAAATGAGCTCCCAAATGCAATGGGTATGTATCACCTAGGAGAGGATTGAAAATCTCATACACTACAAGCGAAGGTGTATAACCAATTATAGTGGCCCTCATCTTCAACGCGTAAAGTGACTATGCTATCCAACCCCTACCTGGCCAGGACACTCATAGAATAACCTCTGCAAGTACCCCCTGTGACACCTAGGTAAGGAAACTAAGGTCACCCCAATATAACCAATGCTCAGGAAGACAGGCGTAGGAGGTATCAACCATATGGGAATGGTAGTAAAGCCCGAAACCCGAAAGCACCAAATGGTACCAGAAAATCCCCCAGATACGAATAAGATCTTGGAAATATCTCTAGCGCTGCACAGAGAGCTTAAAGGGGTTAATCCCCACCAAAAACATGTATGCTGCCTATGCTTAAATCATGTGTAAGAGGAGCCTCCTAAGAACATTAATTATACCAAGGATTTCACTCTCTCACATGGACAGACACCTACTTGTTTTGTTTAGTAGTCTTGGAGAATTTACTCACAATGATCTATTCCAAGACTCTAAAACCTAATCTTGTAGATGTACCCTATCAAAGAAAAATGTGTAATTTAATTTAAATTAAGTGTTGAATTTAGGGGATGTGATTACTCAAAGGAAATGACCGTCCAACCAATGATGTCATGACTCAGCAGTGAAAGTAAATATGCACACCTAACAAATAAGTCCAAGTATAATTTTGTCTTTAAATATCAAGAAAGAGGTATTCCACTACATGAAATGCAAAAATATTCATTCCCTTCTGAATGCCAATGCAATCCTTCCTATATGAAAGCCTAAACAAAACTCTCATCCAAGCAATCTAATGCAATTACTTCCTTAAATCCTTATATGAGATGCAAGTAAGAATGCAACTATATAATTATTTTATATTTTCAATATAAAAGAATGAAAATGCAATAAAAGTCATTAAAATTCTCAGTATCTGTAGCAAGCATCAAACACAAGCCAAGAAAGATAGCGAGACAAAAATACTAATGCCCTAATTGAAAAACAAAAAATGAGATAAATGACTAGAACTACTTTCAAAGAAAAATCAATGAAAAAGCGGTCTCTAGTCACAAAATAAGCAGTCAATAGACAACATCAGTACCCAGGAAAACCCAACCACAATCACAACCCACCCAGCTACTTCCCACATCAAACTCAACAAAAAAGGGAGGATGTACATAGCTGTTCAAAGAACAGTAGCTTATGTGCACAACTTTTAGCCAAACACCTGCATGTATACACAAATTTTACGCAAAACCCTACATGTATACATGACTTTTGGGAAAAACCCGTGTATATAGAGAATACAGTGGTAAAAAAAAGGCCAAGGGTCAAGCCACTCTAAGGGAGTGTCAATGGATGAACATACTACTAAATGTGACATAGAAACCGGGAGAAATAGAGAACAAGTCAAGCACATTGTGCCCCCAAACCCCAAAGAAAAACAAGGAACCTCCCCAGTGGAGTCGACAAATTTGTTATGGAGAGAAACTTCCTATGGCTTGGGGTAGACCATAACAAACTGAATGACACTAGAAATTAATCCATTCCAATATGCAAGAGAAATAAATGTATCTAACACTAAGAGATATGAAGCGTACCTTATTCTGGATGGTTGATGTAGATCCTCGTTGAGCTTTTCCAACACGTTTGTATTCACAATTCACTCTCAACACCAACAAACAAGCCAAGCATGCTATATATAAAATTGTTAGGACTACTCTAGCATATATAAACCATCATGTATAAGAAAATATAACTAAATCTATGGACAAAATATTCATATTTATGCACATGTATTAGATAGGAAATGGATATTTCTATTAGTAATAAACAGAGGTAGAACAGTGACAAACTCTGTCGGCACCTCGTCGAAACGAAGAAACCGAGTCCTCCACCTAGGCCTCCACCACTTCAATCCTCCATCTCAATGGGAAGCTTACAAAGAAAAATAAATCTTGGGAAGAGCAGCACTGTGTGCTCCAAAGGGACAAAGGGATGTAGACTCAAGCATAAACAAGTGAGGCAACGATGAACTATAGTTTCCTTCCTCTCCAAATTCTCCTCCTTCAATGCATCCAAGAGGCTCAATATATAGCCCTCCAATAGGCAATGGAGGGTTAGAGTCTGAGCATTTTCTAGGCATTTGGAAGGCCAAGAGTCAAGTTATTTAGGACTCTATGAGAAAAAATCCAAATAATTTTGTCTTTATGCACATTTCCCGATGTACGTGAGTATTGGCTCAAAAGATGCGTATACATGCGGGTATTGCTTTAAAAGCTGTGTATACACATAAAAATGTGTTTTTTGGGGACTTTTCCAGGTTGATCAAAGTATAACTTGAGTAAGGGGAGTCCAAGGAGTCCGAAGAGGGACATCGAAGGCCATAAAGGTGTGATCTACCAAGTGTGGTAAAATCAGCTATAACATCCATCTTCACATATTACTTCATGGGAAATTTCACCTTCATCTTCGTCAACACGTTTTGTGGATCCATTAAACCATTGGTTGCTTCATTGGATTTTTCCATTGAAGTTGTAGTTGTTGCTACCTTATACAAAAATATTTCACCCAGAGCTTAGTGGATGAGATAAAAGGCTAAGACATCCCTTGACACATCATGAATTTCATGCCACATATCTACAAAACAAAGATATGTTTTCATTCTAATAGACCATATTTCAAAATTCGTACTAGTATATTGTGTCGATGATGGTAGATTCACGTTGCTCAAAATATCTTCAATATGTTCTTTATATTTTTCATTTTTTGGCTTATCTACAGTTGGAACCCCTCCAAATTTGTCTACAAAATATGTTTCCCCTACTCTTATGTTTTCTCTCGTGAGTTGTTTTGGTCTTCTTTTCTGACCCATTATAATATCTCTTGGAAACCCATCCACCTTATTCTATATAAGCCTTCATCCTTTGACTTTCTTTTCTTCTTTCTTTCCTAGTCCTCCTTCCTTCCTTCCTTATTTCTTCTAAAAAATGGGTTTATTTGGTACCTCTATAAATTTTGATATATGCAACCCTTAATGCCATATCTCTTTTTCTTGTCTGCATTTTTTTTAATTCCAGGTGCTTCTGTTACCTTATTTTGCTTCTCTTATTGTAATGACATGCTACTAGAATAAGATTTATTGCCTATAGTCAAGTTATGGTTCCTTTCCACAACTGTTAGCACTATCCTCTATTTATTAGGCTTCAATCTTGTAATGATTGAACTTGATCTGCTATCTTTACCTTCAAAAAATATTGACTTCACAGTCTTACACTATTTGATCTTCTCGGCTCAACATATAATAAATCCTGCTAATGTTATGTGCCTTATTCCTCCGTCGTCGATCTAAGAAAATGATGCTATATTTTCCACTTCACTGAATTGTTGGATCCAATGATTTATTAATATCAATATTCTTCTTCGATGCAAATTCTTCAACATAGATTCTCCACAAGTGGACACGTTCTTCTTCAATGGATTGGAGAAGTTGGCTATTCCTCATGAGAACTCCTCCTTTACGCCAGCGATACCACCCTTCTTCTCTGTTTGAACTCGTATAGTGTTTCTCCCTGTGACCACATGACTTGCCAACAATAAAATGTAAGTTAGCCATCTTCTTTCACACCTTGTATGGTCTAGTACTTGTGACTAGATGATGTTGATTGCACCTTCATCCTTCAGCTCTCTTCCTTTGTCTTCCACTCACACGATTGCGAACAAACCTCCTCATGTGAAGGGTTTTCTTTCAGCTTGCTTCACTAACTCTTGTTATAGCTCACTTAAGTTGATTCCTTGGACACAGGGTCCTCTTTTATCTCCCTTGATTTCAATGCACAACCTGTGATTTTATTTGGAGCAGAAGATCTCTACTTCAAGGATGGGCTTGTTGAAGGCCAATTCTCTAGCAAGATCTCACTACCAACAAATTCTCTAGTTGAAATATACTAGTTTTGACTTTGTCAATATCTAGACTAACAAAGAAGTAACTGTTATTTGAGTGTCTCAACAACTANCCTCTCTCTCTCTCTCTCTCTCTCTCTCTATATATATATATATATATATATATATATATATATATAAGTTTAACAACTAACCACTATTCCAGTGTGCAACAACTAATAATTAAAAACAGTAGTAATTACCATGATGTAACACAACTTTGTGTGTGTTTGTGTGTGTTGTTGGATTTCTACTTCCCTTCGACCCAATTTCAGTCCCTTACGCTTAGCGCAAGAAATACTGAGATATCAGCCTAACAAAGAAAGGCTTGGTCGGTAGCACCTGCAGTGCAGATGAAGTCTCACCTGACATATCTTCCTTATGGGTAACTGGAAGAGGCAAGTTTTCGTAGTTGGGAGGGAGATTTCATGTCTCTTGGTGACACATGGGTGACATGCCAGGCACTCGACTAAGGCTTATGGGTGGGGTTTTGACACTTATTCTACACATCCAAGCTGTGACATGATTCCTCCTTGTTAAAGTATTATATCAACAACCCAATGCATCATAAGTACATTCACACATTCACAATAACGGTGCAACATATATAAATATAATCTTTATAATCAAATACATAGACATTCACTCACAACAACATATATACATGCATCTTAAACAAATTCATCATTCATACATTCGACACAGTCATTAACATGGAAGCCCATCTGGGAAAAATAAAAAGGCGCTCTTCATCTGGCATTTGAAATGTATGCACATTTTTGTCTGTGCACTAAGATGCAAAATTTGTTCTAGATCTTCTTCTTTATATACACAGAATCTTTCTTCCTCTCATGCTCTCTAATATTCCCTTCTACTCCCTCCCTAATTGACTCTACTAATGATCTACACACAGGCTGAATTGACTCAAATTATCCTACACTACTGTGCACTGAGCTGCAGATTCTTCAACCTTTTCTTACAATATTAACATAAAACTCTACATACGAAAACTACTGGAACATACCAGAGGATACCTCTCTAAGACTGACAGAGAGGAGACTTAACAAGTAAGAAGCAATCATTGGAGAATATAACCCACATATAGCTTGGGTTCTTTCTTTTATGGACTCTTTACAGAATATTTACATGTCACTTTCTCAATTGGCTTCCTATACTTATCCAACAGGATCTCATTCCTATTCTAGCAACACATGTTAGTAGGAACTAATGGCCCAAATTACAAATCTTATTTCATATGCGTGGCTTCTTCCGGCTATGGCCAAACTTGTCCCCACGATCTTCTCAAACTGTCGCTTTCTGACCATTATGCCCTACTATCGTTTTCCAACCGTTATACCATTGTATTCCTTCTGGTACTGTTATTCCGCCACACCTTTCCTTGTCACATTCCTTCCTTCTGTTGCACATGCTCCTTCTATCACACATCTTCCTTCTATCACACATATTCTTATGTCCTATATTTCACAATTTCATCTTGAATTGCTTATTTCCTTAACTCCTTCTTCTTTGTCTTCTTTTGTCTCGCCTCATTTTCCTTATTTTCCTTCATCTTCTCTTCCTTCTGTCTCTACCTCTTTCGCAACTCCTTTCTCTTCTTCTGCCTTAGATCTTCACATATTAAGTAGAATTCTAAGTGAATTATGCGTTCCCTTTCCCTAAGCTTAACAGGTCCCCAACACTCAGCTAGGGCTCATCTTAAGCCACTCGAATCTATTCCTCCATTTCTTTACTTGTGTTGACTTGACTGTGAAAATATTTCAAGATTTTCGCTACTTTCTCTGTCTTCTGCAATTTCTCTTCGTTGCTTTGCATTATGGCATATCACGCCATCCTAAATTGTGATAATCACACCATTTCCTGCTAAGATCTTGTTTGTTGTGATCCCTCCTTTCTTTATGAAATTTCTTCTTATGATGTTTGGGCTTTTGCGGAGTCAGATGGGAAGGGTTCTTAAACTTGTCGAAGTCAACTGGTGACTTCTTGTCGAATGTTCAACCTGCTGGCTTGTTCATGAAACATGATTTTTTGTTTTTGATTAGATTCAAGCTCACTAGTATAATGAAATGCATCTGCAATTGTACTGATAGTCAGAAACTCCATCTCTTGTTGAATGTATGGGGATAATCCGATGACATACTTTAGGACAAGCAATTTCTCTTCTTCTTGGACTCCAATTCTATCCATGAGTCAATATAACTCATCAGTGTAACTCTGTACAAAGTGGTCTTTCCATTGCCTTAGCTACTGCCACTTCTTATACCGTTGTTAATCTATTTGGGCAGGTAGAAATCCTTTCATACATATTTGAAAATTTTTACCCATGTGTCTATGGGGTCACCCTATGTTTCCATCTTTCTCGATAAATTTTCCCACCAACATTTTACGAAGGTTGACATCTTCAAGGATGCAATGGAGTTCTTTTCCGCTTCAGAGAGTTGATTCATAGAGTAGTAAGATTCCATTTGTTGTACCCAATTGTTGAAGAATCTCGAGTCAATCTTGCCTTCAAGATTCAATATGTATAGATTAATTTTCACTTTGAAGGGGTTGTTTTTATCGGAGTGAGGTCGCGTCTAAGATTCCCTGGAGTTGGAAGCGACTTGCATGAGGATCTCACTGAACTAGGAAAACATTTCGGTTCCTTAGCGAGCTAGTGATTTTTCTATGAGTTGTTATGTCTCATCAATTGCATGTCTATTGTCTTCTTCTTCAGTCATCTTTTCTGAAGTCGAAGGAAGTGTCTTCTTGTGTTGCTCAATTTGTGGGCGTGTTTGAACATGGATAAGATAAATAACTTCGATGGAAGTGATGGTGTAACTTAAGCTCTGAAAAATATCAATACATGATACCAATGATCCAGGTTGTGCCCATGTGCACATTGGGCACAATAGTCGACTGAATCAGTCCATCACTGTTATGGTGAAATCATAGAAAAAGAACAAGTAAAGCAGGAAATACACTATGTAGACAGAAAGTATTCACACAAACAATATGCAAGAATTCAAACCAATTTATATTAATACTTCTCCTCTATGAATGTTGATTAATTATTACAATAATGTACATGTTTATATAGGATGTTGAGATGCTTGGGAGACTACTTGTTACGTTCAATTACAAGAAGTTATAACGGTTCGAAAGTTTGACCATCATAGATGAATGGAAGACAGGCATTCTGTTAATGTTCGACATGTGCTGACAAGGCATGTCAAGATGATGTATGTCGAGTGTGAAACTTGTCGAGTGTGAAACCTGTCAAGGTTTGTCGAGGTCGGTTGTGTCGAGGTTCGGACTTGCTGAAGCCAATGCTGAACCTATCGAGGAAGCCGGAGTAATCGAAGAATTCAAAGTTATGGACTTTGTTGAAGTTCAAAAACATGCCAACTGTTGGTTGGATCACTTTTATTTCAGTCTCAATCAATGGTGTGTTCCTATTTGTGCTTCTTGTGAATTTTTGGGAAAATGTATTAACAATTTCCACTATATGCATGCTTCATTAATGTTCCACATCCCAATTTCCATTGTAATATTAAAGTCATTGATTACTCCAATCATGATTAACAAGTTGTCATGATCCATGATCTTTAAGAAAGTCAGGGATGTAGTCATGGGAGCCCTTATTTTGAACCAAGGCACATAGTGAATATCAAAGCTTATTATTTCCATGGATCCTATCCTATCACACAATTTAAAACCCCATGGCTCATGGATTTCCATGGATGTATAATTGCATCTATAATAAAAGTATTGTATCCCATCTATGAATGAGTTTTTGAATTATAAACCTCATAAATAAGCTAGAACCTCAATGATGGCCTTTTCATTGGTAGTTAAATGCAATTTTGTGTGTGTATGTACTCATATGTGATCTTTTGCGCCCCCCACTTGGTGCACACCTATTCACCTCGAGGATATTGAACTCCTAATTTCTCATTGTTAGGAATACCTCTATGGGCACATTGTCCACAAATAAATTAGCTCCATCCATTAATGAAGTAAACAATCATAGACTATCAAAAGGGGAAATAGAAATCTTGGCGAGAGAAAATATTCCAAATGGATCATACATTGGGAAAAATACAGTAAGCCTTCAACAAATCATATATTGGAAATGCTAACTAATGCTATTGTTCTATCTTGTAGATAATCCTGTAGTTGTTTCAATGCCAAATACTCTTCTAGGAAATGAAGAGGAGGCATGAATCGAGTTCTCTAGATCATGATTCATGAAAGGGAAGTTAATCTTCTAATTTAATTAATTACAACAACCCAAGTCATGGTGTTAAATAATCCAATAATTTTCAAGTAAGACATAGTTTAAATTGAATGAAGGTGTACGTGTATAGAACATATATTAAAAAAGGGGAAATTTTGAAATATTAAACCAAAATTGATTTACACTAGTTAATAATTTAAACCTTATAGAAGTAAAAACTTATTATTATAATTAGGTTATTCGAACTCAACTAAATTTTATCTATTACACTCCCATGCTAAATCAATAAATTGTATTTATGGCCCAGGATGTTGATGAACCCCTAGCTTGTGACCTAGTTACCATTCGTTTACTACTTTTTTTTCCATGATACTATTACTACATTTATCTATTAAACTTAAGACCTCTTAAGCATTTCCATTTTCCAATGGCCAATTAGATGTTTGTTAGAAAGTGTTAATTAATAAATAGATTTTGTTTATTTTAGAAAGTTGTGAATAATGCTTGAAGTCTAAAGTGTCGTGGGTGAATAATTATCTGGTTTGATTTTTAGATATATTAATGATTTTTGGAAATAGAGAAAAGTTCATTTCAACTTCCAAAAAATATCGAACCATTCATATGAAGAGGATCAATGATTGAGTTAGTTGGGGATCTTCTAGAAGAAAAATTATTTATGTAGGAAAGAAGAGATGAAATCTTCTTCCTAATTTTCCAATTCAAATTTCCATTTGTTGTAGTAATATGGTTTGCTCTTGAGAGAAAAGTTGTAGCAATTCTTTCTATTGTGTAATTTCTAAATTAAAACAATACATAGTTTATTATTATGTTCTTATAGGTGTTTCCCTATGAGGGATTCAACCCTTTGGTTTGAGTTAAGGGCTCGATCTGAGGTTGTAATTGGTGGTTTGAATCCCCTCTCTACATATATTAGATTGGTGTTGTTTTATTATTTCTTTAATGACCAAATTTTTTCCTTCTAGATTTCCCTTTGTTTACTTGTTATTTTATTTCCTTTTATAGTTGTAGATTGACTCGATGGTTTTCTTAAGAATTGGGTATATTTCTATTAATGGGTTCTAAATGGGAATTCCCTTTACTTACACTACAAGGATGTTTGATCCAGTAGCCAATGGTTTGTTTTTTCCACAACTATTTTATTTTATGGCTTCTAAGGGTATCCTTATTTTTGGATGAGCTATTGTAAATTAGATTGTCTTCATTTTGCATACAACAATAGGTTGTGTTGGTTTTATTAATGGTGATTGATTAGTTGCATATTATTTATCTAATTTTAAAATAAATCTAAGCAAGTTAAATTCCCAGAACTAGCCTAGAACTGGAGATTTCTTGTTGTTAATCGCTGATTTGATGCACAAATTTGGAGGTTTAAGGTTTCTCTCATGCCCAATTTTTCCCAAACTAGAAGAATCAAACTTTTTTTTGTTGTTTCACATGCACATGGCCATTGAGATTGGATAAATAGGGTTGTTTATATGTCTAGAAATACCCAAAAGTCAAAATTTAATGTTGTAAGGGGGTGAGACAGTCCTCAAAATTTCCCATATTTCTTAGAAACTACCCCAGACCTGATTTTGTTTACACATATTTCCTGGGATAAAGGTTTAAGTCTCTTGCTACTATTTTTAGGGCTCAAAAACCACCAAACGCTCACCAAAACTTGATTTTACTGCTGCTTATCACTTGTTAGGGATGCTTTGACCCTCACACCCACCCATAACTACATATGAATCTCTTTTACTATTGATTTAGGGTAGAGAAGTGCCCTAGAGAAACCGTATCTGCTTGGTTGGGGGGTTAATAGTCGAATTTGACTTTCATGTTGGATGATAAATAAGCATAATATATATTAGATGATGACTATTACAATGATGTCTTAGCCTTAAATATGGCTTGGAGACTTGATGATGAGGACACGCCTCCTTTCATAATAATTTAATTAACCTAACTATTAATTATTTAATTATTTAATTATTATCTTATTTTATGTTCGCTACATTGCCACTCCCTTTAAGGGAGCTTTGTCCTCAAAGATTGAGTATTTCCTAATGTCATCCTTCATTCTGAATTGGTGTCGGTATTAGAATCGGATGAGATTTCTAGTGCAGAGACTTACACTTGCTTTCCATTGATGATTCTGCAGTGTATTGTCTGATTGTTCCTACATTTATGGCTAGGGGTCTAGTCATCACCGCATCGACGACATATGTTTTTCTTCTTTTTTCTATTATCAGAGTAATTGTTAGATGACTTCAACCTATTTTCCATTTCATAGGCATATTATCGAGGTTTGTGGCATTGATTACCGGGTGACCAAGTATCTTCACAGTACCTACATTGTGTCTCTTTTTCTTGACGATAATGGTTATCGCCTATTGTTTTTATTCCTTCCAATTTGTGTTCTACGACTTTTGCTTTATGTCTTGCTAAAACTATGTTAGGTATGTCATGTAACTTTAACTCTTTTTGGAGGTATGGTTTAAGACCTCCTAGATATGTTTCGAGTCTTTGCTTCTCAAACAACCCAAATACTCATGTCGATAAGGATTCCCATTGATGTGTGAATTCCTCAATGCTTCCAACTTGTTGTAATCTGGTAAGTTTAATGAAAAATTCATCTTCTTTTATTCCTTGAAACCTATTAAAAAAATCATTTTTAAACAAGTTCCAGGTGTAGGAAAAATTATCTCTCTTCCACCATAAGTACCAATTATAGGTGTACCCTTCCATATGCATTAATGCATATTTCACCTTCTCCTCGTCAGATTGAATATTGCAAATGTCCAATTATTCTTCCGCCATGTTTATCCAAGGAACGCATTGCTCTTCACTTCCATTGTATTTCGACAACTCTATTTTTTCCTTAGATGGGTACACTTTGTAAGGATGATATTGATTTCCTTTTTCTTTACGATTTGATGGTGGATTGGAACTACTGGACGATGCAAGTGACACATTTGAACTGCTTTGTTGTTTTTGGTGATTTTTAACCTTTTTATTCTCTACTATCTTACTGATAGCATCTATTTTGTTGTTTAATGCTGCCTCCATATCTGGGAGTATTTTTGTTTCTATCTCTTGTTTAAGCGTCGCATTGTTAATCTTTATTTCTTTTTTCAATTCTTCTTGATTCCTTGCAAGTGTTTCCTATGTGGAAACATGAAATGAGGCATCTAACATGTCTGGAATGATGACTTGGTCCGGACTAGGTATGAGTCTTTGTAACATCTCAATTAATGTATTATGGTTCTACGTCATGGTGCTCAAGTTCTATGTTAAGGTGTTTATGTTTTGAGTCATGGTACTCATCTTGTCATCTCAGTATTTTTGTTTTTCATTCAGGATGCCAAATTTTCATCCAACCTTCTTTCTAGTACTAGAACAAACTCATCTTTGAGTATTGTATTGTTATTTTTCATCTCTTCCTTCAAGCTTTTTTGGTTAGCGAAAAGAAACTTGATGTCCTTATCCATTTTTTTGATTTGCTCTTTCAGTCCACCATGGTCTTGGACCTTGTATGCGGAGGTGTGTACTTCGATGCTATTTTGGCTTGTGAAGGTGAAAAAAATCTTTTTACTAAAGAGGTGAGATTTTAAGGATAATAATTAATGATTATATTAACTATTATATAATAAAATATTTATTTTATTATTTGTTTTAAATCTAATAAAACAAATTTGAAATATTATAATTATAATATTATGTTTGAAATATTTATTCTATTATGATATTTATTTTTCTGTTATTGTTTTTTTTTCCAGGTCATCATGGAGGTGGGAACGACAGCATGTGAAAGTAGGGCAGGTGCAGGATGGCGATGGTGAGGAGTTCGGGAGGCAAAGCCGAAGGAGATGTGGATGCAGCAAAGGAGAGAGAAGCTGATAAAGCAACGATTGCGAGGTAGAGGAACGTGAGCATGCCTGGCATGGGAGCGGGAGTAGGCATTGTGGGGTAGAGGGGACGTGCGAAAGGGAGGGTGTGGATAAGGACAGAGATGGGAAGAGAAGCGTGCAGGCTAGAGTGAGCGTGAAGCTGTGGAGGTAATCATAGGACTGCGTGGAGGATACCAGCATTAGAAGGGGAGGGAAGGAGTTGGGCATGTGGGAGATGGTGGAGTAGTGCATGGAAGAATATGGGAAATGGAAGAGGGAAGGAGCAGGTGCATGGGAGATGGGAGATGGGAGATGGAAGAGGGAGGGAGAAAGAACATGGGAGATGGTGGAGCAGGCACGGTGGTGGAGAAGAGGATGCACATGTGGAGCAAGGAGGGTGGAGAGGAGCGAGAGTAGGTGGGAGAGTGAAGGTAGCAAAAATGAAAAATGGGGGTGGAAGGAGTTTAAGATGAGAGGAGATTGTGTAGAGGATGAGATGAATCTGAGCTCAGTTCAAAGGAGTGAATCCTCTTTGATACCACTTGGAGCAATCGTATCCGGTTGGTCGGGGTTAATAGTCGAATCTGACTTTCATGTTGGATGATAAATAAGAATAATATATATTATATGATGAATATTACAATGATGTCTTGGAATTAAATATGGCTTGGACACTTGATGATGAGGAGATGCCTCCTTTCATAATAACTTAATTAACCTAACTATTAATTATTTAATTATTATCTTATTTTATGTTTGTTACATGCCTATAATTCATGGTTTGGAGTTGTGGTTATTCCTAGAATTCAAAGACTGTTGTTTTAATGCTTCAGAAGTACCTAGAAAATAAAGATTAATGGTGGTTTTCACCAATAAATCTTGCCCAGAGCTAAGTTTTATCCCTAGTGTTGATATAAAAGGGTAGAAACAAAGCCATGACATGCCCATAGGTACCCAAAAAACATCTAGAATTATTTTTCATCCCTCAAAACTAACCATGAATGGCCCCTTTGTGCCTAGGTCACTTCAAATTATTTTTGAAAAACTAACTAAAAGCCTTATGCAATTAAAAGAAAGATAATATAGATATTTTACCTACTAAACAACCGGTTAAGAAAATACATGCAGGTTAAACTCATAGAAAGATAACATATAAATGTCTAAACATGTGGGTTAAATTGTCGTTAATGAAATAAAAAGTTTATTAAATATGGAGGATAACACATGGAGCAATACATACCCATGGCATTCAAGTTAAGGGTTTCAAACGGATCAAATTCGTTGAAGGAGGAAGTTTTGGAAGGACTGAATCATAACGAATGCTCGTCTTCCAGCCCATGGCAATTTTCATATGAACATAAAATAGCTCCTTATTCAATTGATGTTGCTTCAATTGGTGTTGATGGGAATAATCCTGGAATCGCTACGGAAACTATTGATTTAAATGATCCTGAAACTGCTTCGGTAACTTAGACTGGTAATCCCATTTCAACAGCTGTTGATGGGGTTGTTGGTCATTCTGATGCTTCAACTGCTTCTGTTGAAAATAAGGACAATAGGGATCTCCCTGCCAAAGAAGGGAGAGGATGGTGAAAATGTTTCCTTTGTTGCTTATATTTCTTAAATGCTCTTGGAACTATTGCTACTAGGTATGTCGAGAATAATGATGATGTAGGAACTGCTAGTTTTAGTGATACTAATAATTGTGATGGCACTGGTGCTACTAGGAAGGCTAATTCAACTGGTGTTTTGAATGAGACTTTTAATGCTACTCTTTCGAATGCTAATTGATATTCTTATAGGAATTATCTTGGAAATAATGATCCTTCAATTGTTCTTGGAACTACTGGAAATGCTGGAACGAATGTATCTTCTAATGATTTTGGATCTGAAGCTGGGAATTGTGATCCTTCAAATGCTGAACCAGAAATATTTTCCATCAAATTTATATAATGAAATGAATGATTTGCATGAGATCCCCTTTGCAACTACGATGGTCGAGCTCTGTCAAAACCCCAATGCTCCCTCACTCCTATTTTTTGCATCGCTTCTCCACTCCTCCTAATAATAAAACCCCCTAAATATTGTATTTTTTTTAGCACATAGAATAAACCTCTCAACCCTAAATATGACCACAATATAATGTTTCATTTTTGGATAATTCTTAAGCCGCCAATATGAACGGACGTGATAGGGTATTGGTCTGTCAAGGACACCCCCGTGCTTCTCTGCCTATCCCTACTAGGGTTCTTATTGTTCTACAACATTCCCATTTCATTTTACCACCTAGGACTTTAATAGATAATAACTAACTACTTCCCAATTATGGTCACTTGTCTTCGTAAAGATAGATGAGGGTTTAGTTACTTCCATAAGCTTAGGTTTTGTCAATTAACTACATGGATTCCTAACTCCTGTATCCATTTTTCACATTTGTATTAAAGAGATAAAATTTAAAAAATTCTTAATTTATGTTGCATGAGTAAAACTTAAATAAAGTTACTTTAATGTTATGAGGGGTATTACAATCCTCCCCTCCTAAAACCTTGTCACCATTCTCGTTGACTATTCAGTTCTACCAATGTCTTAAAAAAATGGATAAGTTTGTTTCATAAAATCCTCTTTTTCCCCAGTGTCTTCCTTTAGAGCATAATTCCTCCATTGAACTTTAACATGTACGATAGTTTGCTTCTGAAGCACCACCTCTCTCTCGTATAGAATGAAAATTGGTTCCACATGAAATCCACCCTCTGATTCCACCTATGCATTATTCCAATCAATGATATGAGATTTATCAACAATAGTTTTTTTTTACAGAGACATGAAAAACATCATGAATTCTTCTATATGGAGGTAGAGCTAGTTGATAAGCTGCAATCCCCACTCTTTCGAATGCTTCAAAGGGTCCCACATTTTCGGGTGAAATTTTAGCATATAGCCATGTTCGTAGGGTATTTTTTGTTTGTTTGATCCTTAGGAATGCATGTTCTCCTACATGGTATTCTTTAGTTGTTCTCTTTCTATAGGTGTAACTTTTTTGTCTGTCATGTGCAATGTTTAAATTTTGTTTTATTTGTCGTACCACTTTTTCTATCAGTTCCAACATGTCGGGTCCCAAATCCATTCTATCTTCGATACTACCCCAACTCAAGGGTAATTTACACCATCTGCCATACAATACCTCAAAATGACTCATTTTGAGAGAAGCTTGATAATTATTGTTGTATGCAAATTCAACCAAATGAATATAGTCTTCTCACTTATCGGGTTGATTCATTACATACATCCTTAGCATATCCTCTAGTATTTTATCTACCCATTTAGTTTGGCCATCAGTTTGAGGATGGTATGATGTACTAAAATTCAACTTTGTATCCATAACTTTAAATAGTGATGTCAATAAATTTGAGGTAAATTTTGCATCTCGATCAGTGATAACTATTTTCGGTATCCTATGAAGCCTTAAAATATCTCTCATGAATATGTCAACATTTTTTATAGCTTTATAAGTTGATTTCACGGGTATAAAATGTGCTTCTTTGCTTAATTTATCCTCTACCACCATAATGGACTCGTTTCGTTTCTTTGTTTTAGGCAGCCCGATTATAAAATCCATGGTTATAGTTTCCCATTTCCACTTGGGAATGGGTATATGCTACAATAATTCCATTGGATGTTGATGGAAAACCTTAACTTGTTGACATGTAAAGCACCTAGTTACATATTCAAATGCTTCCTTCTTCATATTTGGCCAGTAAAATTAATTTTTTAAGTTGTTATAAATTTTTGATACCCTGGGTGTCCTACACAAGGATTATCACGTAGCTCGCTGAAAATCATTTGTTTTATATTAGACTAATTGGGTACATAAATTCAATTTTTGAAACACAAAAATCCTTCTACATCAATCTGATATGCACTATCTTCAATATAATCAGGCATGTTGGTACAATTTTCCATCATGATCTTGTTATATTCTGAGTCATTACTTGATACAGTTTTCAATAGATTTTTAAATTCTGACTCATACCCGCTAATTTTTACAGTATGCAATTCATGTTTTTGTTGACTAAGAGAATATGCTACTATGTTTTCCTTACCACCTTTTATATGCCTAGTTTCAAAATCATATTCACTCAAAAATGCAAGCCATCTCACTTAGCGTGCATTTAATGTTTTTTGGTTAAACAAATATTTTAGTCCATTATTATCCATCAACAACAAGAATTTATTCCCCACAAAATAGTGTCACCAAATTTTAAGAGCATGAATGATGGCTACCAATCCCATGTCATGTACTACATAATTTATGTCATGCTCCTTCAATTTTCTAGATTCGTAACAAATCACTTGGCCATCCTGAGTCAAAACCCGACCCAAATGATCTCTACTTTCATCAGTACATACTACAAATTTTTTATCAAGATCAACAATTCTTAATACTGGTATTCTTGTCAGTAAGTTTTTTAGTTTGTTAAAACTATCTTGACATTGTTGACTCCATACAAATTTAACACTTTGCTTTTGAAGGTTGGTTATAGGGTGAGCTATCCTTCAAAATTTCTCTATAAATCTATGATAATGTCTGGTTAGTCTCATGAATGACCTGATATCATGTACATCCTTCGGTACAGGACATTCTAAAATAGCCTTGATTTTAGTAGGGTCAACTACTAGACCTTTTTTTGAGATAACATGTCCCAAATACTGTACTTCCCTTTTATAAAAATCACATTTACTAAGTTTCACATATAGATGATATTCTATCAAATTTTGCAAAACCATTTGTAAATGCTACTCATGTTCCTTCTCATTCTTCGAATATATTAAAATATCACCAATGAATACTAGCACAAATTTGTCCAAAAATATGCTTAGCACACTATTCATCATACTCATAAATGTTGCAAGAGCATTAGTTAACCCAAAAGGAATAACAACAAATTCATAATGTCCATATCTTTTTTGAAACGCAGTTTTATGAATATCTTTTTCTTTAACCCGTTTGATGATAACCTGATCTAAGGTCGATTTTTCGAGAAAATCTTGGCTCCTCTGACTTGATCAAACAAGTCATCAATTCTTGGTAATGGATATTTGTTTTTAATTGTCATTTTGTTTAATTTTCTGTAATCTATGCACATTCTAAAAGTATCGTCTTTCATTTTGACAAATAGAACTACTTCTCCCCAAGGAAACAAACTAGGTCGAATGTACTTCTTATCAAGAAATTCCTATAGTTGCATTCTTAATTATGTCAGTTCTAGAATGCTCATTCGGTAAGGAGCTCGAGATATAGGTGATGATCTAGGCACTAAATCTATAGTAAAGTCCAAATATCTCTTAGGAGGTAGTCCTAGTATCTGATCATCAGGAAATACATCCTAAAATTCTTTAAGAATCCGGAATTGATGCACTATTGCTTTTGAATTTTCTGGTTCACTCTCCACTATTTGATTGCATAAAATTGACATCCTTTCCTAATACATTTTTTTTGAGTTGTACAACTGAGATTTTTCATATGGATATAAGTCTATAAATTCCTTTTATGGTGTGATAATTTCCCTTCTCATCAATGCAATCAAAACCTTTACATAGACAATTGATAATAGTTTTATGAGTTCTAGCCAATCCATACCAATTAAAATGTCGTAGAATCCTAAATGAATTATTTTTGTGTCAACTGATGTGTCCATTTCATTAAAAATCAACTTACAATAATTTACTTACTTTGTAACTTTTCATTTGACACCTTTTGCTAGTTGTACCAACCATACATTTTTTAGCTTTTCTCTTGCAATTTTACATTTTTCAACTATTCTTGGTGCAATGTAACTTAAACTAGCTCATGAATTAATAAGAATGGAAACAAGTGTATTCAAGGTTTTACCTTCTACCTCCAACATAGTGGTTTGATGATATTTTTTCCGATCTTCCAAAGCAGCATTAATTTTGGGTACATTTATGGCTATGTCATTGAATGTAGAAGCTTCTTGCAGCATATTTAAGTGGGCCATTTTCCTGTTAGGATTGTGAGGGAAATTTTGGTATAGATGAGGTCCATTGAAACCCCAACATTTTACTTCCTTTGTGATGTTATTCCCTCCACTATTAAGAGTCCATGTACCTTTTGTTGCAATTCTTGTGGTTGAACCTGAATTGTTATAGTTGTTATCTGTGTAACTTATTGTTCCTTTTCTAAAAGGGGAAGGTTTAAATCCTTTCCTATGCTGATCCATCTTTTCATTCTTTTTGTTTTGCAATGTTCGACTTAATTCAGATCTTTGTTTAAATAAAAGATAACACGGTTTAGCCTTCCTAATTGCTTTATCCATAGTCTTGGGCATGTTAAATTCAATTTTATCCTTGTAAGCCAGAGGTAAGAAACTAATAAACCGATATACTTTTTCCTTTTCATCCTTCATATATGGTACGCAACGTTGTAAATTAACAAATTTGGTTATGAACTCCTCCATAGTTGATTGTGCCCATCTTAGGTCATTAAATTCTTTAGCTTTTTCATCATAGTATTGCCTTGACATGTATTTATTTTTAAACATTTAAAAAAATTCTAGCTTAATTCCTTACTGCTTATGTTATTTGTGCTTTTTGCTTCCTGTCACCACAGAGAATCTTTCCCACTCAATTGGAAAATAGCCAAACATGTCCTCAAATTATCATCATCACTGTATACTTGAAAATATCGCTTTATGTTTAGAAACCAAGCTTCAGTAGCCTCTTCTGATTCCCCATCAAACATTGAAGGTCTTAATTTCTTAATTCCCTTGTAATTCCACGGGTCTTCCTTTTTGTTTTTTATATTTTATTTCCTCACATTTCTTTAATTCTATAGAGTTTGTTCGTAGATTGTCTATGGTTTCCTCACAGCTACAACTTTTTATGTTTTCCTTCCTTTTCTTCCCAGTACTACAAGATTTTTTACCATTATTTTTCTGTGGTGCTTGGTCTAGTAATCTTTTTAAAATTAACTCATTTATATCTTCCAGATCTGATTTAGCATTCATTAACTTAACATTATCTACCTTAAGACTATCTAAATCAACCTTTAAACTTCTCATAGTTTCTAAAATTTCAGATTGTATTTCAATGTTACATTTTTCCTCAAGTTCTATGTAGAGACTTGCATTTCTAATACTAACATTCCCTCAGGTACTGGTTCTTCCTTCATAATTTATCCTAGTTCAGCCATTGATGGTTCTACGTGTGCAACAATATTGGTTTTGTTATTTTTCAGACATTGTATCATCTATAAATTATCATTTAACTATATGAGAATATATATATATATATATATAGGTAAATATGTGATGTCTCATTAGGTCCGAGCTTTATAACCTCACTCTGATACCACTTGCAGCAAACCTACATGCTAATTTTATAAAATACAATAACTTAAAAAAGCTATTTAACTAATTTACTTTCTATCTAAAGCTCCATTGAAGAGGATAACACTTTAACATTACAGTTTCTTTTATATTCCATTAAACTTGGCCTCCGAGGTTTTAATAGTTCATTGAGATAGTGGACTTACTTAGTTGGTTAGCTAAGTCATCACTTAAATCACTTTCTACAAGAACAACCATCATAGCATACGCTTGGACAAGGATAATCTCTTGATACTTCGTATTGACATATTGGTTTATAGTCCCTCGTTGACATTTAATGCGAAATTATAGGTTGGATTATTATTAGAATAAAAATATCACTTTAATTAAATTAAATTACATATTTAAAAAATTACAAACACATTTCATTTCTAGAAATTTGAGAAATAATTAAAAATAAATAAATTAGAAATAAATTAAATGTACTAAATACTTCTGCTACTTTACCATATTGATTTTTAGATATTTTTCCATTTTTCCTTAATATCATGCATTGATTAATATTTAAAGTATCAGATTATTTTATACATTGATTAATATTTAAGCTTTGAACACACTTATCCTCTATGTGGCTACACATAATAAATATGATGTCTCTCTTCAAATATATTATGCATATACTCTATTATTACATTCAAAAGACTACAAGCGAGGTTTATTAATGTATATACTTGATCTTTATGAATTCAAAACAATAGTTTCTTTTAATAAATTATGTTAGTTAAATCTTTGTTATCATTGGTTGTGGCCATTTAGTTTTTTTTTTAAATATTATTATTTTCTTTTCACCACATATATAAATAATAATAATTATCTACCAAATCTGATTTACATTTATATAATTTCATGAATTACGTCTAGTCCTAATAAGAGCAATGGATTGGACTCTTAGACTTTCTCCTACCAGCCAGCGATTCACAATTAGAAAGGTAGGGGAAGATGCCCATAACTAATGAAAAAACAAATCGCTATGTGAATTCCAATTGTTGAAGTGATGAAGGACGATACTCTAATAAATAAAACATGCAATACAAGAAAATTCCACAGGTAGATATAAAATAGGGCTCTCGACCTCTATAGAAAACTCAACGGAAATATCATACATCCAAATTAATAAAGTATGCATGAGACCTTTGGCTTTGTTGGAATTGATTGCAACCCAAAAGGAAAATGGGATGACTGTAGTTAGAATTTCCTATCACTCAAATCCACCGCAAAAGTAAGTTCCAAAGCAACAAAGTGGGAATGGGACAACATTGATAATAATCGCTCAAACCTTAAGATCTAATGCAAAGGAAAATATCCAATATTAAAATATTTATTTGAGTTGATTCTTATGAAGAAATCACCTAGCTATTTTCTTAATGAAAGTTGTAACTAGATGGGATGAATCTCTATTTATTCAGAGACCACCCAACTCATATATCTACAAGAATAAGAGAGCACACGCCACTAGGTTGAATATCCTATTACGCCTTCAAACTTCACTTTCTATTTAGGTTAAAAGACCTTGATTTACTTACTAGGTACTATGCTAGGGTTCTTCCTTTAGGTTCTAGATTTTGTTGTTTTGGATTGAGACTAAAATATATGGTATTCTGAATTTCTTTATCCTCGGTATTAGACTAGAGTTATTTTTCTTTATAAACTTCCATACTCTAAGACCATTATTCTTGCAGATTGTGAATTTAACCATTCCACATCTTTAATTTATCCTTCTATAGAAATAATTGAGCTGTTTCATTATAGTTCACCTATTATATTTTTGTTAATCAAAATATAATTTTGTATAATTTATAAGTGTTTTTTTTCATAAGACAACCACATGCTTTGACCTAATTTTCATCATAAATTCTAATTGTGACATTTGGTCTTTGTCCGAAATAAACCACACTAAATAATCTCTTAATAAAATCACAATATTGGGAGAGGTGCTCAATAAACATGGTTTGGGTGCTTGCCATGTAGGAGCATCTTATACATTTAACATAAAAATGTAGACTATTGTTGACAAGATAAAAAAAGGTGTTAAATTTTTTTTGAATATTATCCAAATGAAGGCCCAGTGCTTTCCAAGAAACTGCACACCCTATCTTTGTGGATTTTTACATGTAACGACTTTGTTTTATACTCTTTTTTTTCACAAAATCAGGTTGCAATGTCAAGGACATTGCCACTTCGTGGATCTTGTTGTATGGAGTGATATGGAATGTATATTAAACTATAAAAATGGAATGCGTTACTCAAAATTCCATATTTTGGGAGTGTTTACCACAACTTCCATGGTTTTGTGTATAGTGTTTGTGAAGGCCCTTCATTGTTAGGGATGGGAAGGAACGTAGACTTGAATCCTCATCCTTAGTATTTCCAAAGTTATAATGGAGATAAATTTTTAACTTCCTAACTTTTATTTGTGTTGCGAACAAACTATGTTGGACAAATACAATGGATGCTTCAGGATCTCTTCTCTACTAGGAGTGCTAGGGTTTTTAGGGTATTGCAATGACAGATAGGGTTTTCAGGATGTTTTTATGGTATTAAGGCAAAAGGTGTATATAGGTTTACATGATGCTGGTCATATTGCAAACAAATGACTGTAGAATACATTAATCTCCTATTTATTTATTATCTGCCATTTTTTATGGGCGTCTGACGATATTCTTCCATTTGTGATGGGCGTCTGATGTTATGTTATTCTGCCATTTGTCATTGTTGCATTAATTTATGTTGGTCTGTCTATGGATTTTTTAGTCTTAAATGACCATGGCACATTCAGGTATTCTATGTCCTATATCCCACCATTCAATTTTATCTATCTATCATGTGGTTTCATCTTGTAGATAGTGGGAAGCCAACACTTCTTTTGAAGGCCTTGACCTTAGTGGAAGGTCATGTACCTCTTGTGGTTAGTGGGACCAATTGCACTCATATCAATATCCTTGGCCTTGATTGGGGGTCCATATTGTCCCCCACTAGTTTCATAGTGCTTCCTAATGGAACCCTCTAGAGAACACGTGACTCTTATGATTCCCTTGCCACTTGAATCGAGGTTCATTTCGTCCCCCATCTCCTGAACGGATTCACCGCATGTGCCTACAGTTGAAGGTAACCACAAGAAGGTCTTTGAGGCATACCTTCTTTACCAACCTCCTCATTCGGCTTTGTTTGTAACGTCCCCGACCCTCAAACTGATGAAGAGGATGCTACTATCACCAAACATATGGGCAACATATCCCCATGAACATGAACAGGTATACAATGCTGAAATAAAATTATTAAAACATAAAACATACTAAGATGCATAATCCTTCATATACATAGCGGAAGCAAACATACATTCAATCAAGCATGCCACATGTTCATTATATTCATTAATCAGTAATATAAATGTAGAGACGAAATAGTCAAGAATACTTATCTTAAACAGGATTTGTCCTGCAACCAGCTACGTTGTTGCAATGTTCCACCCAACCATAGGCCAGCGTGCTCATCAATCTCTCAGCAACACTGCCACCCTCGAGCTGGGCATGATTCCTCAAGGAATAAGGGTCAAAGCAAGCTTACACATAGCTAATGTACACAAATCAGCCAAGCCCACACATTAGGGTTTATTAGGTCGTCAAGGAGCCAGGAAAGGATAAATGCTAAGTTGGTGGCCTCAATGGAGAGCTAAGGACACCTACACCAAAGTTAACTTGACTTTTAAGACATCCACACACCCGACACCAGGAATTAGTCCTTTCTCTGCTTCACAGTCCCTCAGGCCATGACTTCCCTTTCCAATACTCTTCAAGGGTTGTGGAGAAGAAAGGTAGCAGTCTAGCTCTGTCTAAGTGGCTCCAAACACCAGTTTTCTCAAGCATACCCAGCCTCTAATCCTGCTCTCAATAGTCCAAAGACCAACCACTGCATGCTGTATTAAAACAAACAGTTCACAGCTCTGTGAAGAAGGCAAAGACAACAGGGTGACAACCCTAAACAAAAAGGTGAAACACAATTCAGGTCAAACCAAGCTTCAGAGTTGTTCTTGGCCCTAGCGTGGCCAAAGCAACTCAGCAACAATCCCCAAAGGACATCTGTAGCCTCAGCAACCAAGAAGAAACCCAAAACCAGGGGAAATCAACAACCCCAATCTTACCATGAAACGATGGCAACCTTACACCGTCTGCAAATGGGAAAGAAGAAAAACTCCCAGCATAGACAGGGGAAAACTTAGCCAATGAATGTGGAAATGAATAGCCAACCAACATCCATGAGCCCACAGCACACAATCCCCAATTTAAATGCTAGAGAACTTACACATGTAGAAATGGAAAAGGAACCGATTCCCAATATGTATGTGAGGGAGAAGAATGCAGCCAACAGAACGGTGGAAGAAAACACAGCCCTGATTCAACGATGGGGTAACAGAACATTACACAGTCTGAAAATGGTGGAGAAGACAAAACTCCCTGCGTGGACAAAGGAAAGATAGAACAACTCCCCATGGGAGGAAAAACAGATCCACAACCAACAATCGACGAGAGAAGGGAGAACCGAGTCGACCCTTGCCTACGGGAGATGGTCCAGACAGACTCACGATGGAGAACCCAACGGTGTGAGAGAGAGAAGAATGTCTTTGCGTGGGAGTAAGCCTGACCAAAACCACGAATGGAAGAGTGGAGTGAGTGGGAAAGTGGTGACCGTTCCCATACCCTCCGCGTGAGGAAGAGCGAGCTCACTGGTGGAGTGTACATGGGCCAAAGACTGGCAGTCCTGCCACCCACAACTCCCCAGCCATAACTGCTCCCAACAAATCAAACAGTAGAATTTTAGTGGGTGGTCGACACATGGAACATCCCAATGACCCCCACGGGTTAGACAACCCCCCCCTTAACCTTAGGAATCATGCCCTTTTCATTCAACGTTGCATAATCATAGCTGGCTGTAGGTTTATTTTAATTAATGTGCATGTTTACATGATGCCAAAACTCTTATGTTCCAGATAGCACAATATACCATCGGCAACGATCCCGATTGCCGAAACATAACACAACCAAATTGATGGTGGGGCTTTTGTCTTTAGCTCCACACCATGATTAATTACAATATATACATCATGTACCTTTTAATGCATCTAGGGTCAAAACTAGGGGTATTACAATCCCCTCCCCCTTGGAATAACATCGTCCTCGGTGTTCCAATACATAGGAATACATATGCAATTTGCACATCCAAAATTTCAAAATTTTGTAGATCTGTCCCATGTTCAATTATTTACTTGAACTTTCAGGACCAAACCCCTCAGCTTCCATGAGCTTCTCCTACTATTTCTCAGCTTTCGGCTCATCCCCAAGTTGAGGAACTTTTTGGCTGCTACCCTCTTTATGTTCCCTCGTTGGGTAGTCCCGGCGTAAATGATGTCCTCCGCATTTCCAACATTTTGTTGGCTGCTTCATTTTTACCTGCTCAATTTCCTTTGAGTCTTCATGCCTGGACCATTTCTTAATGGATTGCTTGGATGAATGTCCCATCATTGATCCACCTTCCTTTCCTTTATGGATTGCCTCTAGAAGGATTTTTACCTCCTTTTGCAAACCAATAGAGTCTTGCAAAATATGGTGGTTCATCTCATTCTGCCTTTTCTGTATCTTGAGCATCTCTCCAAGATTTTCTTGGATCCTGGAAATTGTTTGAAGGAGACTTCCAGCCAAGTCTAGCAACTTTTGGTCTCCTGCCATGATCACTATGCACCACTGGATTTCACCTTTATCACCTATGAAATGCATCATTGAATTCTGTTAGACCAAGCATAATATAGGCATTAATATCAGTCATTTAATTTCCAAATTGGCATGATAGTCCAAGCCTCATCAAGGAGACTTTCATATTTTTCATGCCTTCCCAAGAGGCACATGAGCTCATTCATGTCCATATTCTTGGATAGGAAATTGACCATTCCAGCATTCACAATTTTACTTTAAGCAAATACACACATTCTATTTTCAGTCATACATGCATTTAACAACCTTTTGTGTTCACTATGCATAAATATATATATAATCAAAATGGCAAGAGAGAGAATCAAGAGTTTTTCCCCTCTTTGTTTCGTTCCATCCCGGAACCCACACCATCACTATGGTTTTCATGCTCTTAGCCTCTTTCACTTCACCATGAATGCTGGACCAATCCCTCTTGGTCATGACACTTAGTGTGTCTGGTCTATTTCAGACCTCTCAACCATGGAGCCTCCTCACTAACACCTTTTTCATTACTGCTCATTTTGAGCTCTTTAGGACAGTCACATGTCCACATGCACCCCTGGGATGCTCTCATAGTCCTCGCTTCTAGTGATACCTATATTCATACATTGAATAAATTCACATGTGTAACACCCCGGTTTTGACCCCTTTCCATTAGATGTACATGATGTATATATTGTAAATGATCATGGTGCGGAGCTAAAGGCCAAGGCCCCACCATTGATCTGTTATGCTATGTTTTGGATTTAAAATTGTCACCGATGGTATATCGGGGCATGCGGCATACATTATGTTTGTTATCATGTAAATATGCATCTATAATTAATTAAATGGACCCGACCAGCTGCGATCACGACAACTAAATTGAGAAAGGGGCATGATTTTCACAAGGATAAGGGTGGGGAAATTGTCAAACCTTGGCCAATAAGGAAAAATACCCATGTGTCTTCTTTCTTTACCTTACCCAACCACTTTCATTGAAGAATTGCTGGTGGTGGTTGAGGCAGTTAATTGTTTTGGGAGTGGGGTGGCAGGACTGTCAGTCCTCACCCACATGCACACTCCACCACGGTTGACTTCACAATGGAAGAAACCACCGTCCTCGCTCACGCAGGCATACCACTCCCTCCACGACTGTGCTGAAATACTCATGCACTCTCCACTACACAGACCTCATGTTTTGCTTTCCATCCTCACGTAGGGGCAGAAGTTGCTCACGTTCACGCACTTCTGGCTATGGGGCATTCTCACCATTGTCTGTTCGCTATTCTCACGCACAGGATTTCCTAGTTTTGGGCACACACAACGAGCTGGGAGCTGTGCTCTTCCATCCATATTTTCAGTTGTATGATATCCTCACAGACTGGTATGGTCGTGTAATTTTCCTGTCATTTCAATGTTGAGAATGGGACTGTTGTTCTTCCCGTGAGTTATGGTTGCTGCCATTATCGTCGAATACTTGTTGTGCTGTTGTGGTCTCCATTACATCGTGATTGTTGTGGTCTCCTTTATGTTTTGGGGACGAGAGTCTGTTCACTTCATGCACAATGTATGCTGATACATTTTGGGACTGTTGATTCCCCCATGTTGTAATTTGTGTGCACTGACACGTTCAGTGGGCTATTGAAATTTTCTTGGGAGTCATTTCCCCTGTTAAGCTGTCTAAGCTGTAATAGCTGAGTAATTGCATGGGTGCAATGGTTGGTCTTCGGACTGTGTAAGGAGCAGGGATGGGGGCTTAGTTTTGCTTGATAAACCTAGTGGCTGGAAACCACACAGACAGAGCTAGAGGGATGGCTTTCTTCTCCATCACCCCTGAATAGCACTGGAAGGGAATGCAGGGCCTGAGGGACTGTGTAGCAGAGAAGGGACCGATTCCTTGTGTTGGGAGTGGGTGGGTGTCTTAGAGGTCAAGCTAGTTCTGGTGTAGGTGTTCTTGGCTCTGTAATGAGCTCACCAGCTTAGCATTAAGCCTTTCCCAACTCCTTGATGGCCTGATAAACCCAACTGTGTTGGCTGCGCTGTGTTTTGTACATCCTTGGCTATGTGTAAGCCTACTAGTTCCCTTATTCCTTGGTGAATCATGCCCGGCTCAGGGGTGGCAGCGTTGCTGAGAGATTAAGGAGCATGTTGGCCTACGGTTGGGTGGAACGTTGCAGCGACGTAGCTGGTTGCGAAATGACTTCTTCATAAGATAAGTGATATTGTCCATTTTTACTTCTGTAACCAGGTTTACTGTTAATGATATGATGAGCATGTTAAAATGAATGCTTGTGCAAATGCATGTTGATTCCGCTGTGCATGATAAATAACTATAGCTATGTATGATAAACAATGGCATTTGTGCATGTTTACTTCGATGCATTTCCTCTCGTTATCAGCATTCTGTTTATGTAATTTTTATGCACGTACATGTTCATAGGGCTCTTAGCCCGTATGATTGAATTTTGGGTCGCGTCCTCTACGCCGGTCGGAGGCATGGGGATGTGACAGTATGGTATCAGAGCTCATGTTGCAGCATGGGCCTGCATGAGCCATGAAGGAGCAACTGACAGAGGGTAGAATTACCTTCTATGTCCAAGTGTTGAGCAGTTGGGACACTAGCGGGAAAGACTTCCGCTGTAGCGGAAGACCTAATGGGAAGGACTTCCGACATAGTGGAAGCATGACCGATAGGGCACAGTTGGAGAGAAAATCGGAAAATTTTTCTAAGCATTTTGGCGTCCGTTAGAAGGAACTAGTGTTTGGTGTGCCGCCGTTGCGGAAGCCAAAGGCACTAGCCTTCCGAAGCGCAAAGACCACTGACGCCCGAAAGTTAAAATTTCTCTAAGTAAAGAGCGGTCGTCAGAAGGAGTTCGTGTTTGGTGTGCCTCCGTTGAGGAAGCCAAAGGCACTAACCGGCCGATGTGGAAAAACCGCCGACGCCAGAAGTTTAAAATTTTTCTAAGGAAGATTTAGTGGCTATCGGAAGAGAAAGTGGTTTGTGCGTCACCGTTGCGGAAGCCAAAATCACTAACCTTCCGATGAGAAAAGACTGCCGATGCCGGTCAGAATCAGTTCACCAATTGAAAGAGAAAGTGGTTCGTGTGCCGCCGTTGCGGAAGCGAAAAGCACTAAGACTTCCAATGAGAAGAGACTGCTGGTATCGATCGGGTTGTGTCGCCGATCGGAAGAAGATCAAGGTTGAGGATCCGCTGTTGCTGCTGTCGATGGGATTATTTCGCCGAAAAAACAATTAGTGGTTTCGAGAGCCGATTCTACGGAGGAAATAGTGGTTTTAACCACCAATTCTGCGGAAGAATAATTGGGGAAGAGACCTGATTGAACAAAGGAAAATTCAGCTGTTTTTCAGAGGATTTTCAGTGGTTTTTCAGTGGATTTTCATGGGCTGAGAAGGAGGAAAGAGACAGTGATCTTATGTGCCAGATTGCATGAAAACCAATGATTTACAAAAAAAAACGAGGGCACTTCCCTCGACCCGCCCTGCAGTGGCACAGGGAAGCCACAAGGGGGCAAGCCCCCTTGACCCCCGTCGTCCCCCTCAAATCTTGTATTTGGGAAATTGTTATTTTATGGCTATTCCCAGAGAAGGTAAGTGATTCTGATTTATATGTTATGCATCTAATGGTTGTGTTACTAACACGTTTATAGAATCATAGTCACCTTCAAAGGAAGTATTCCAGGTAGTGCAGTTTGATAAGCAAGTGGTGGTTCAGTTATGAGGACCCATGATGGATATGATGCTCTGGATTCTCATGAGCGAGCAGAAGATGCCATGGGAGAAAATGTCCGTAATAGAAATGATGACATTGAGTCTAATGGAAGGAGATTCCAAGAGACACCGTCAGATGTTGCAGCCATAATGAGAAGCTTGATCAAAGCCCAGGAAGAGCAGCATCAGTTGAATGCTGCTATGTTGCAAAGTTTGACAGACTTGTAGAGAAAGATAGACTCTGGACGAGGTACAACAAGACTAGAAGGCAGTAAGAGCAGTACAAGGAGAAGGAGAAGGAATTCTAGTGGGTCATCTGATTTTGAAGAATCTAGGGGTGATTCAAGCTCTTCTTCTCATAAAAGGAAAAGAAAGAGACACCATAGAGATCGCTCTCGAGATGAATTTAAGAAAGCTAAACCTCCTACATTTGATGGTGAGGTAAAGACTAGACAAGAGGCTGAAGCTTGGATTCTTGGGATAAAGAAGTACTTTCAAGTGCATGATTATTCGGGAAACACGAAGGCAAGAGTTTCCATATTCAATCCGAATGGAAGAGCATCCATTTGGTGGGAACACTTCAAGCAAGTGAAGAGGATCAGTGAAAGGAGACTGAAGTGGAAACAGTTCAAGAAGTATTTTAAGCAGAAATACCTCTCTGATAGGTATTATGACGACAAGATTAAGGAGTTCCATGAGTTGATATTGGGACACCAGACCATGGAGGAGTATGCAAATAAGTTTTTGGAGTTGTTGAGGTATGTCCAGTACATCAGAGATGAAAAAGTGAAGGTCCAGCATTTTCTGAGTGGATTACCTCAGTCTTACAAAGATAGGATTGAGTTTTATGAACCTAGAACTCTTGAAGAAGCAATAAGAAAAGCTAAGTATTGTTATGAGCAAAGAAAAGGTAAACCTGATTACCATAAGGCATGGAAGGATAAGAAGAATGAGAAGTTTGGCCAAAGGAAGAAAGGTTTCAAACCTTCTAGCTTCCGGAATCAGCAAAAGCATCCATCTCAAGCTGCAAGTAAGCCAGTTGGAGTGACCGGAGAAAATCCTAAAGATCCACAACAGAACAGAGGACCACTTCAATGTTGGAAATGTGGAGGACCCCACATGTGCAGGAATTGTCCACTCGAGAATGAGAGTGAAAGGCCAGCTTATAACGTCCAAGAAGTAGAAACAGTGGGTCAAGTAGCAAGGGAAGTCCCTAGGATTTATGCAGCATTGGAGGATCGTCAGGCAGATCACCAGTCAACTGTAGTTGAAGTAACAGGTAAGATTGTTGAGAAATTTGTTTCTATTTTGATTGACCTTGGTTCTACTCACAGTTATATTACTCCTAGAGTAGTGGATATTTGTGCTATTAAGAAAGTAAAGCATAGGAAGTCTTGGTTAGTTCAGCTAGCCACTGGAACTAAGAGAAAGGTCAGTGAAGTGGTAGAGAAATGTCCATTGGTCATGAATGGATTGGTCACTTGTGTAGATCTGAATGTTCTACCGCTTGGTTCCTATGATGTTCTCATTGGAATGGATTTGTTAGAAGCTCATCGGGTGAAACTTGACTCCTACAATAAGACTTTTGGATGCATGAATGAAGAAGGAAACCTAGTAGTTGTGAAAGGCATTCCAAAGGTGATTTCAGTGAGGCAGGTTTTAGCAATGCAGTTAAAGAATTTCTGTAGGAAGGGTTGCCAGTTGTATGCAGCTCAGATTTTGGAGGAAACGAGAGATGAAACTCCTAGGTTGGAGGACTATCAGGTGTTACAGGAATCCAGGGATGTGTTTCCTGATGAGATTCTAGGGATTCCTCCAAAGCGGGACATTGATTTCACAATTGAACTTGTGCCAGGAGCAGCACCAATGTCCAAAGCACCCTACAGGATGAGTACCCTGGAGATGCTAGAGTTGAAGATGCAACTGCAAGAGTTGTTGGAAAAGAAGTATATTCGGCCAAGTGTGTCTCCTTGGGGAGCACCAGTTCTGTTTGTAAAGGTGAAAGATGGTACACTCAGGTTGTGTATTGATTACAGACAATTGAACAAGGTTACTGTGAAGAATAAATATCCTTTGCCTAGGATTGATGACCTCTTTGATAAAATGAGAGGAGCAAGGGTATTTTCCAAGATTGACTTGCGGTCTGGTTAACATCAAGTAAGAATCAAGGATGAAGACATTCATAAGACAGCCTTCAGGATGAGGTATGGGAATTATGAGTTTGTAGTGGTACCATTTGGTCTCACAAATGCACCAGCTACATTTATGTGCCTTATGAATAGCGTCTTCAGCAAGTATTTGGACAAGTTTGTTCTTGTCTTCCTTGATGACATTCTTGTTTATTCTAAGAATGAGGTGGAGCATGAAAGCATTTGAGATTGACATTGAAATTGCTTAGGGAGCACCGGTTGTATGCAAAACTGAGCAAGTGTGACTTTTATAGAGATAGAATTCAGTATTTGGGTCACATTATCTCGGAGGAGGGTATATCTATGGACCCTAAAAAGATTGAAGCCATTATGAATTGGCCTACTCCAAGAAATGTGACAGATGTAAGATCTTTTATGGGACTTCCAGGATACTACATGAGATTCATTGAGGGAATCTCCAAAGTTGCACATGCTATCACTTCTTTGCAAAAGAAGGGGATGAAGTTCGAATGGACATCGAGGTGTGAAGAAAGATTCTAGAAGTTGAAGAATCTTCTCACTAGTGCCCCAGTATTGAGGGTTGCAGATCCAGGGAAAGATTTTGTGGTGTGTACCGATGCATGCAGACAAGGGCTTGGAGGAGTCCTTATGCAGGACAACCACATGATATGTTATGAGTCAAGAAAGCTGAAGGAACATGAGAAGAACTATGCCACTCATGATCTAGAGCTTGCAACCATATTACATGCTCTCAAGATGTGGAGACATTACTTGATGGGCAGGAGATTTGAGCTCAGAACAGATCACTATGGACTGAAGTATTTGTTTGATCAGCCTACTCTAAATGCTAGGAAAGCAAGATGGCTGGAGTTTTTATGTGAGTTTGATTTAGAAATCAAGCACATAAAGGGAAAAGAGAACAAGGTAGCTGATGCACTCAGTAGGAAGGTGCAGGAAATGCATGTGGCATCTCTTAGTATTTTCCAATCAGATTTGAGGCAGCAGATTCTTATTCATAATGCCAGAGATGAATTGTATGAGCAGGTAAAAGACAAATTGCAACAACAAGGTCTCGAGAAGAGGTATGAGGGATATAAACTGGAAGACGATGGACTTCTCACTTATAAAGATAGAATTTATATTCTGAATGTAGCGGATTTGAGGAGAGTTGTCATGGATGAAATCCATCAAGCTCCATATTCTGGTCACCCAGGATATCAGAAGATAATTGCTACAGCTAGGAAGCAGTACTTTTGGCCAGGTATGAAAAATGACATGGCCGAGTACATTTCAAGGTGTATGAAATGTCAACAGGTAAAGGTTGAGCATCAACATCCAGCAGGCTTGTTGCAGCCTTTGCCAGTTCCAGAATGGAAATGGGAAGTTATTTCCATGGATTTTATTACAGGATTTCCAATGACTTGGAGACAACATGATTCTATCATGATTGTGGTGGACAAGTTGACTAAGGAAACACATTTTATACTGGTTAAGTCTACGTATGAGACTGGCGACATTGCAAAGATCTTCATGAAGGATATATTCAAATTGCATGGATTGCCGAAGGCAATAGTCTTTGACAGAGATGTCAAGTTCACTTCCAACTTTTGGAAGGGGTTATTTGTAGATTTGGGTACAAAGCTAAACTTTAGCACTGCATACCATCCTCAGATAGATGGTCAGACAGAGAGAGTTAATCAGGTGCTTGAAGACATGCTTTGCATGTATGTAATGGACAAACCAACCAATTGGGAAGATTACTTGCACTTGGTAGAGTTCGCTTATAACAATGGACAGCAGGCATCCTTGGGGATGAGTCTATATGAATCTTTGTATGGAAGAAGGTGTAGGACACCAGTGACTTGGGATAATCCAGTAAACATGATTGTGCTTGGACAAGAATTGCTCAAGGAAATGGAGCAAGAGGTTGTAAAGATTAGGTAGAATCTGAAAGCAGCACAGGACAGACATAAAAGCTATGCAAATAAGCATAGGGTGAATAGGGAGATCAGTGTTGGGGATCATGTTTACCTCAGAGTGAGGGCAAGGAAGAGTTCCTTGAAGCTTGGAAGTTGTGCCAAGTTGTCACCAAGATATTGTGGGCCGTTTGAAGTGCTTGAAAGAATAGGGCCAGTTGCATATAGACTTGCATTGCCTGCTAGCACAAGAGCTCATAATGTTTTTCATGTTTCTTTGCTTAAGAGATATGTACATGATCCTAACCATGTGATAAATTGGGATGTGATTCAGGTGGAACCCGAGGGAGAGTTCCGAATCGAGCCAATGTGCATCCTCGATAGGAAGGTCACGATGCTCCGAAACCGGGCCATAGGGCAGGTAAAGGTGCAATGGGAGCACTTCAGACCTAAAGAGGCTACATGGGAGCTGGAGGATGCCATGCGATTGGCACATCCATTTTTGTTCAATTCTGCGGAACACTGAGGTGATACCAGTGTAGCATTTTGTTCAATTTTGTAAAGCACTGAGGATAGTGCTATTGAAGGGGGAGGGGAAATTAACACCATGATTTTGACCCCATTGCATTAGATGTACATGATGTATATATTGTAAATGATCATGGTGGGGAGCTAAAGGCCAAGGCCCCACCATTGATTTGTTATGCTATGTTTTGGATTTAAAATTGTCACCGATGGTATATCGGGGCATGCGGCATACATTATGTTTGTCATCATGTAAATATGCATCTATAATTAATTAAATGGACCCAACTAGCTACGATCACGGCAACTAAATTGAGAAAAGGGCATGATTTTCACAAGGATAAGGGTGAGGAAATTGTCAAACCTTGGCCAATAAGGGAAAATACTCATGTGTCTTCTTTCTTTACCTTACCCAACCACTTTCATTGAAGAATTGCTGGTGGTGGTTGAGGCAGTTAATTGTTTTGGGAGTGGGGTGGTAGGACTATCAGTCCTCACCCACACGCACACTCCACCATGATTGACTTCACAATGGAAGAAACCATCGTCCTCGCTCGCGCAGGCATACCACTCCCTCCACGACTGTGCTGAAACACTCACGCACTCTCCACTACACAGACCTCACATTTTGCTGTCCATCCTCACGCAAGGGCGAAAGTTTCTCATGTTCACGCACTTTTGGCTATGGGGCATTCTCGCCATTTTCTGTTCACTGTTCTCACGCATAGGATTTTCCGGTTTTGGGCACACACAATGAGCTGGGAGCTGTGCTCTTCCATCCATGTTTTCAGTTGTATGATATCCTCACAGACTGGTATGGTCATGTAATTTTCCTGTCATTTCAATGTTGAGAATGGGACTATTGTTCTTCCCGTGAGTTATGGTTGCCACCATTCTCCTCGAATACTTGTTGTGCTATTGTGGTCTCCATTACATTGTGATTGTTGTGGTCTCCTTTATGTTTTGGGGATGAGAGTCTGTTCACTTCACACACAGTGTATGCTGATACGTTTTGGGACTGTTGATTCCCCCATGTTGTAATTTGTGTGCACTGACACATTTAGTGGGCTATTGAAATTCGCTTGGGATTCATTTCCCCTGTTAAGCTGTCTAAGCTGTAATAACTGAGTAATTGCATGGGTGCAATGGTTGGTCTTCGGACTATGTAAGGAGCAGGGATGGGGGCTTAGTTTTGCTTGATAAACCTGGTGGCTGGAAACCACACAGACAAAGATAGAGGGTTGGACTTCTTATCCATCACCCCTGAATAGCACTGGAAGGGAATGCAGGTCCTGAGGGACTATGTAGCAGAGAAGGGACTGATTCCTTGTGTTGGGAGTGGGTGGGTGTCTTAGAGGTCAGGCTAGTTCTGGTGTAGGTGTTCTTGGCTCTGTAATGAGCTCACCAGCTTAGCATTAATCCTTTCCCAACTCCTTGATGGCCTGATAAACCCAACTCTGTTGGCTTGGCTGTGTTTTGTACATCCTTGGTTATGTGTAAGCCTACTAGTTCCCTTATTCCTTGGCGAATCATGCCCGGCTCAGGGGTGGCAGCGTTCCTGAGAGATTAAGGAGCACGCTGGCCTACGGTTGGGTGGAACGTTGCAACGACGTAGCTGGTTGTGAAATGAATTCTTCATAGGATAAGTGATCTTGTCCATTTTTACTTCTGCAACCAGGTTTACTGTTAATGATATGATGAACATGTTAAAATGAATGCTTGTGCGAATGCATGTTGATTCTACTGTGCATTATAAATAACTATAGATGTGTATGATAAACAATGGCATTTGTGCATGTTTACTTCGATGCATTTCCTCTCGTTATTAGCATTCTGTTTATGCAATTTTTATGCACATACATGTTCATAGGGCTCTTAGCCCGTGTGATTGAAGTTTGGGTCACGTCCTCTATGCCGGTCAGAGGCATGGGGACGTGACAACATGTTTAGTTTATTCTCCTCAGTTTTTATCTCTTAACAAGAGATTAAAACATCTTAACCAAATCATATACACATGCATATTCATAAGCAAGAATTGAAAAATAATCCAATACTTATCTTTATTGTGCATTTTTTCGTTGGTCCACAGGATCCTGCTTCACTTTGCAAGCCTTGGGATCGTCTATGGACTTGGATGTTAGACCAGCATGCAGGCTACTTCACAACATCCTTATATATATATATATATCAGGTACATTCAAGCCAACCTTTAGTTGGGTTTATCAGACCGTTCACAAATCGCCTGCACTTATATCAACAATAAACGACCATTTCCAGGTCTCATTTCTGGTAGTGAGCTCTAACTCCACTACCCCATATCACACACAAGAGACCACTCCCTTCTCTGAGTTGACAGTCCCTCAGGAATGTCTCCTTCTCTTTGTTCTTTAGCAGAAGGTAGGATGAGCTCAAGCCATTATCCATTTAGTGCACAATACTAAGCTACATCTATTTAACCTAAAAACACAAGCAATATAAGCATATTCGTTAGCGTTATTTCTCTAAAATTGTAACCACATTTCACACCATTCACTATCAAGTATTGAGACACCAGGAGTGTATCCACTCCCTAGGGTGTAATCAATATTGAAAAACCCTTCCATGATTCGACATTGAAAAAGTGTGCACACTTTTTTTGGTGTGTTCCATGCAGGATCTATTCATACTCAAGCAATCGTTCATAATGGAAATAAAATGAAAACATGTTCTGCATATTGAATTCAACAATTTGACATGCATATTCTTAGCTAGGGTTATAGAACACTTATCCATTTGCCGATGCATTATTCCTTCATTAAGGAGGAATGGGGGCTCCCTTCTCTGAGTTGACAGTCCCTTGGTTTGCCATCCCAACTCCTCTTTTCATTTCGTATCCACACATGTATTACCGACATACTCTATACCATCTCACTCATGTGGCTTACCAAACTTGTAGTGCAGATGAGACATTTCCAAAATGTCTAATGGAGTTTCACCCGAAACCCATTTCCAAGATAAGGGAAAACCTTCCCATGAAGTTTGGCTCCTGCAGGTCATCACACATGATCTTCCTGCAGTGTGTACCCCTGGTACATTCATCAAATAGCCAAAAAAATCAATCATTATCTCATAATACAATCCAAATTGATTGTTCCATAACCAAGCAATGACATTAGTAATTAAATTCAATGGGAATTTGCAATTCTGTCTACTACAGAAATTGGTTTGCTTGGAAATGAGGTGATCCTCAATTGTGGGTCTCTTGTAAGCAGCACCACTATGCCCATTATAATTTTATGCTTACTATCATAACATGAATACCCACTTACAATGCGTCCTCCTGACACACTCTTATGCAAGCCAATAGTGATTAGTAGTTGTCAATAATTTCTCAGATCCGCAATTCACAAATTAAAATTTAACAACCCATTATGCATACAAACTATTTTTACAACCATGAGACTCTCCTCATAAGGTTCGGCTCTTTCACATGGTAGATTCCGGCATTTTTCATGGTCTTACACTAATTTCCATGCTCTAAACAATCTACCTGAACCTGAACTTCAATCAACCAAACACTTGGTAAGTCTGGATGCATATAACCTTTTCATTGCTGCAACCATCATTGAAGCATTTTCAGAATTTATAAAATTCAAATACTTCCAGCTGTTAATCACATCAATATTACCAAAACTCATTTACTTCACGCAATCATTATCATACTAACATTTGCAAGTTATAGTCACATCATTTATTGAATTTTAAATGAATTGTTTAGATGCTCCTTACTTCACAAGCGTATCATTGTACCACCTAGCCCATCCATATAGCATTGTCGATAGCCAATTGATCATGACTATCCTCTTTATGCACTTATTATCCTGCATTCATAACAGCTCTTGAAATGGTTCCAGAATTGTCATTAATCCATCAGTTCAGTCATTAGTTATTCATAATATCACATGCACTATCTCAATGCATTCATGCAATGCATCACAACAATTGCACCCATACTTATGTATGCATATCTACAACATTTACTCATACTTTTCATATGCATCCATTCAATGCATAACTACAAGATTTATAAAATCTTTTCATGCATACCCACTCAATGCTGCCTTGCATTGATTTAGGAATACTATGCATTCAAACATACCATGCATGGCCCAACCATGACTACTTCATATAGTATGCATGACTATAATCAAGATCATTAGTGCTTACTTTCCTTGGGCTACTAAGCTCATAACAACATAATGCAGGCATGACACATTTCTCTATGAATGCAGTATAAAATTCAAATACCCACATGGTGTGAGACCTCTTGTTTTTACCACTCCATGCAATTGTCATAATTAAACTCTTACCTTCATGGGTCCTACTTACACCCTTGACATTACCAGTTTGGTTGGTCCTTTGTAGGAGTTTGTAGAATTTGCTCACCGACTTTTGATTTTGGACTTGTTGCCTTATCCCTTTCTCCATAGGGTTGCTACTCACATTCATCAGCATCAGCAACATATTCAGCCATGTCCAGGTTGTCGTTGGTTTTCCACTAATGCCAACACCAATGCAATAATTATCATTAGTGGCTCATTATAAATGTATTACCAACATGTAATATCTTATGCATGCTAGGCATATCCTCATATATTTCATGTATAAAACTTGTAATTAGCAAGACAGGGTTTAAGGAAATTTGCCCCTTTTTTTTTTTCAAGTCCCTCATCCTTGCAGGGAACTCCTCTTCCACACAGCAGCTGGTTTGACTTCATGGTCTTGCTACCTCTAGGCATGCAATTCCTAGATTTGTCCATATTGACAGCAGGACATTTCTCTTTCAAGTAATTACTAGTACTTTGCTGCTCCATACTCAAATTCTAGTGACTCTCCCTTGTTCCCCACTGGATAATATTTCCAACGGCTATCCACATGCTTCATTCTGACCTTGGGTGTGAAAACCACACCATTTCAAAAATGATGGAAAAACACACCACTGAATTTTGGTCTAGAATGCGAACTTCAGCCACCTGGAATTCTCTTCCTTCTCAGCCCTATAATACACTAGTAGTCTGCTGAAAATCCACTGAAAAGCAGTCGAAATTTTCTAAGAGAAATTCCACTTTGAAAAACCCAAAATTTCTTGAATAGAATCGGGTCTCATCCCAACTAACATTTTGACGTTTCGGTGGTTAGAACGACTAATTTCCTCTGCTGCTCATCGACGGCCATACAACTAACCCTTTCCGCGGTATTCAGCGGTCTGTTCATCTACGCTTCAAGACTTTATCAGTGATGCCAAAGGCTATCCCTTGGCAGTCAAAGAGCTAATGTTTTTCGTCGTTTCGGATCCCCATCTGTATAAGCTTCCGAGTCCTTTATCAGCACTGCAAAAGCCATCATCGGCGATCAGATCCTCTACCTGTCGGACGGCTAGTTCTCTAAGCTTCCGCAATGACGGGTGCACAAACGTCTAACTCCTCCGACTTCCATCAGTGCTCAAAACCCCTAAGCGCTATGTGTCGGTGATCGACAGTTGAAAGTTCTAGCCATCGGAATTCTAGTCCACATGGTAGCCGCAACAGCGGATCCACGATCATCTAATTTCTTTCAACGTCAGCCACCACATCGGTGTCTCCATCCTCTAAAGTTCACTGATCAAATCAACTAAAATTCCATCAACGAATTCCATACTTAAGAATTCTCAGTGGAACACTTCCTTTATCCCTCCATCGCACCAACACTTTCATCATCTATTTTTCGTCGACGTATCGATGCTGCCATCGTCTATCTTTTGCCGACATTTTTGGTACTTAGACAATTTTTCGGAAATTGCTTTTCCTCGTTCGTTGGCGCATCGACAGTTCCATCCGCTAACTTCCTAACAATACATCAGTGGTCGAAACCAGTAATCATCAGGTGGACAGCTCTCTAGGCAGCCGCAATGGTGGGCAGTAAACCATCTATGGATTCTACAAGCTAAAACTCATTGGTGGTCAAAACAACTAATCTCTCCTGATGCATCAACGGGCCAAATGACTAGCTTCTCCCGACCTATCGGTGGTCCATTCAACCAACTATCTCCGATGTATCGGCGGTCCAATCTTCTAATATTTTCGATGGTTCCAGTACTTTGACAAAAAAATTCTTTCCTTGTCTGTCGCCGCGTCGGCTCCTTAGACAACTAACCTTCATTGTCATTTCGACGATCTTTGGGAGATCTCCGCTGAAACCTTCTCTTCTCTTCCCCCACCGCATTGGTTGCTCGAACAACTAAATTTCACCGATGGTGGTGGTGTTTTGGTGACTCCATCACCTAATCATCGACGATCCAATCAACTAAATTTTGCTGATCACCAATGGTCTTCTGTATCGAACGGCCGTTAGACTAGTCTGTCCGCTGTGTCGGAGGACCTTTGTACTTAGTCTTGCGATGGGCCGACGGTTCCAATACTTAGAGAAAATTTTCAAATTTCTAAAAATTCTCTTGTCATGCATAAATTCCTTTTGATTTCTGCTGGGCAGAAAGAAACTTGCCTCTGCTATCGGACCTGTCATGGCCCATTCAGGCCCATGCTATAACCTTAGCTCTGATACGATACTGTAATGTCCTTGACCCTCAAACTGGTGAAGATGACGTTACTAGCACCAAACATACGGGCAAAATAGCCCCATGAACATGAACATGAACATGCATATAATGCTGAAATAAAATTCTTAAAACATAAAACATACTAAAATGCATAATCCTTCACATACATAGAGGAATCAAACATACATTCAATCAAGCATGCCACATGTTCATTATATTCATTAATCAGTAATATAAATGTAGAGAATAAATAGTTAAGAATACTTATCTTAAATAGGATTCGTCCCACAACCAACTATGTCACTGCAGCGTTCCACCCAAGCATAGGCCAGCATGCTCATCAATCTCTCAGCAACACTGCCACCCCGAGCTGGGCATGATTCCTCGAGGAATAAGGGTCAAAGCAGGCTTACACATAGCCAAGGTACACAAATCAGCCAAGCCCACATAGTAGGGTTTATCAGGCCATCAAGGAGCTAGGAAAGGCTAAATGCTAAGTTGGTGGCCTCAATGGAGATCTAAGGATGCCTACACCAAAGTTAACCTGACTTTTAAGACATCCACACACCTGACACTAGGAATCAGTCCTTTTTCTGCTTCACAGTCCCTCAAGCCCTGAATTCCCTTTCCAATACTCTTCAAGGGTTGTGGAGAAGAAAGCCAACAATCTAACTCTATCTGAGTGGCTCCAAACACTAGTTTTCTCAAGCATACCCAGCCTCTAATCCTTCTCTCAATAGTCTAAATACCAACCACTACATGCCGCAGTAAAACAAACAGTTCACAGCTCTGTGAAGAAGGTAAAGACAACAGGGTGACAACCCCAAACAAAAAGGTGAAACACAGTTTAGGTCAAACCACACTTTAGAGTTGTTCTTGGCCCTAGCATGGCCAAAACAACTCAGCAAAAATCCCCAAAGGATGTCTGTAGCCTCAGCATTCAAGAAGCAACCCAAAACTAGGGGAAATCAACAACCCTAATCTTACCATGAAACGATGGCAACCTTACACCGTCAACAAATGGGAAAGAAGCAAAACTCCCAACATAGACAGGGGAAAATTCAGCCAACAAATGTGGAAATCAATAGCCAACCAACATCCATGATCCCACAACACACAATCCCCAATGTAAACGCTAGAGAACTAACACAGGTAGAAATAGGAAAGGAACTGATTCCCAATTTGTACATGAGGGAGAAGAACGCAGCCAACATAACGGTGGAAGAAAACACAACCCTGATTCAATGATGGGGTAACAGAATGTTACACAGTTTGACAATGGTGGAGAAGACACAACTCCCTGTGTGGACAAGAGAAAGATAGAACAACTCCTTGTGGGAGGAGAAATAGATCCACAACCAACAATCGGTGAGAGAAGGGAGAACAGAGCCAACCCCTGCCTGCAGGAGATGGTCCAGACAGACTCACAATGGAGAACCCAATGGTACAAGAGAGAGAAAAATGTCTCTGCGTGAGGGTAATCCCAACCAAAACCACGAATGGAAGAGTGGAGTGAGTGGGAAAGTGGTGATCGTTCCCCTGCCCTTCGCACGAGGAAGAGCGAGCTCGCTGGTGGAGTGTACGTGGGGCAAAGATTGGCAATCCTTTGAGCCACCACTCCCTAGCCATAACTGCTCCCAACAAATCAAACAGTATAATTTTAGTGGGTGGTCTACACATGGAAACTCCCAATGACCCCCACGGGTTAGACAACCCCCCCTTAACCTTAGGAATCATTCCCTTTTCATTCAACATTGCACTGTCATAGCTGGATGTAGGTTTATTTTAATTAATGTGCATGTTTACATGATACCAAAACCCTTATGTGCCCGATAGCACGATATACCATCGACAACGATCCCAATTGCCAAAACATAACACAACCAGATCAATGGTGGGGCTTTTGCTCCACACCACAATTAATTACAATATATACATCATGTACCTTTTAATGCATCCAGGGTAAAAAATGGGGGTATTACATTGTTTTTAGGATTATAACGTGGAGAGACTTCATCAGATAAGGGGCCAAATTATAGAGCCATCATCATGCCTACTAGATAGACAAAGAAGATGAAATTGAAAGTTAACCTTGCTTTGGGAGATGTGTCCACTTGTATGAAGTTTTTTTTTATGACTGAGAGAGCTATCATCAGACATTTCCAAGGAAGTAATATGGGTTTCCAATTTTTTAGGAAATGGGTAACAAAGCAATGTATTTTTTTGAACTACCCTCCATAATGTTTTATCCTTGCAAAAGGTTGGCTTGGCGCCATAATCAAAACTAATGAAAATGTCAAAAGAAAACTTGAAGGGGTGTGGTTTTGGGCAAAACTAACCTTCAAGGTCAAAAAATGGGTTCCCACTTTTGATGCTAGAAAGGAATAGATATACTCCCATCCAATCTAGGTGAAACTCACGAGGATGCCTCCCGAATTATGGACATTGGAAATTTTCTCCCTCATTGGAGACTCTCTAAGAGAATTCCTCCTAGCTGGTAACAATTTCAAAGCAACATGTGACCTAGCAGTTGCAAAAATCCTGGTTAAATGGGATATTAGGGACAACCCACCAGATAGTATAAATATATCTAAAGGCACATACACCTATTCACAAGACTTAGATTATATTGGTCTCCATTTTAGATGCAACTAGTGCCATGTTTATGGTCATCTAGTTCAACACTAATAGTTTTCATTCACTAGTAACTTTTGGAGGAAAACAAGAGATGGTATTAGTGAGGACGAGGATACATTGATAGGTTAGTCAGACCAGGAGGTTTGGGAGAAGTCCAAGGTGGACATAAATGTTAAAGAAATTGAACCGCGGAAGATATTATGTTTTGTATTATTATTGTTATTACCCCTTCTGGAGATGTTGTTCCTTTGATTATAGATGTCATTGAAGTATTTGGTCATGGAAAGTACTAAGGTAAAACCTATGTTGTAAGTTGGGTCAACAGTACCCACTAAAGTATTATTAAAGTGTATTTTTTAGTTTTCCAAGGCAAGTTGGCCCTAACAACAAGGAAAAGTTGGCCCAGTTGGCTTGTTAGGCCTCTCAATTGATTTGTATAAATAGGACAGGTGCCTCGCTCATTTGGACAAGTAGAACACTCAAGCAATTGCACTAGAGAGAGAAGAGATAGTCCATCTAGAGGAGAGGAAGTAGTCTAGTCTTGCTCTTGGGTCTTACACCGTACTTGGTTGAAGTCTATATAGAAAAAGTTTTGCTGCTTTTTCTTCCCTGCGATGGTTCCCCAGGATAAATCTTTGTGTTCTATTTTATTATGTTGTGATTGTTATTCTTTCAGAGATCCTTGTGTTTTGGTATAACAAATTTTAAAATCTTCACATGGTATTAGATGTAACCTGAAAGAAGACATTGTGCAGCAACTCATCCAACAATCTGATAAGATAGGGTTTACTATTTTAGATACCTCCCTCCAAAAATTAGCTGAAAATAAGGTCCACTCAACTTACCCTAGGAGGGCGCATCTTTTTGTCGAAGCAGTTTTTCATTTTCTAGATTTTCACTTTTTGACCTACCATTGCTGTCGGGAGAAACTAGGGCATCATATTTTTCAAATTTCTATACTCAGATTCTAGAAAAGCAAGATATAGTCTAGATCTCCTTGGGGAAGTGCATCTTTTCCTCCTCTCATATCTACAAGTGACCGCAGTTGGAAAATCATGGTTTCCTAGCCAAGCCCTAGGTCATCCTAAAGCTGGTTTTAGAAAGGCTCCTCAAAATGGTGAGTACTATCTACTATATTTCATTTGAGGTTCTCTTTAATTAAAGATGATAGATTGTACCAATCTTGATGAAAAGATTGAGGGAGTAAAGAACTTCAGAGCATGGAATTATAGAATCATGCTCATCCTTGAAGAACATGACCTAGATGGCTTTATCAAGGAAGATGTTAAGGAACCCGAAGGAGAAGAGGAAAAGGTCAAACACAAAAAGGAAATGATTAAAGTAAAAAAGGATCATAGCTAACTCTACCAAGGATAAGTTGATATTCGAGGTATCTTCAAAATATACTCCTAAATAAATGTTTGATGCACTAACTAATATGTTTGAAGGTAAGAACATCAACAAAAGAATGACCTTTAGAAACCAACTCAAGGGTGTGAAGATACATAAGACAAAAACCATACAATCATATTTCTCTAGAGTATCTCATATCAAAGAATAGTTAGAAGCAATTGGTGATATGGTTGAAGAGGAAGAAGTGGTGATGACCACTTTGAATGGTCTCTCAAGAGAATTAGATTTCTTCATTAGAGGAATATGTGCTAGAAGAAAGCTAACCAATTTCAGCAAACTATGGGAAGAATGTGTACAAGAATAAAGAAGGAAAGTCAACAGAGGTAAATGGCAATGAATATTAGGCTCTAGCTAGACACACCAAGAATGAAATATTCAAAAGGAAGAGTTAAGGTTCATCTCCCAGAAAATCACCTAACTCCTAGAAGAAATCTAGAAGGGATTACTCATATTTTGAATGTTACTCATGTAATAATATGGGAGACATTGCCATATATTGTATTCTTAAGAATGATTAGTTTAATAAGAAGAACCAAAATTACAATGCCCATGCAGCTGAATAAAATGAATCAGACAAGGAAATAACCATAGAAAATGAAGACTCTAGTGATGAGTATGTCCTAATTTCTTCTCTCATAAGTGCAATCACTCATAGAAGTGACACTTGGCTCATAGACAGTGGTGCTTCCAAACATATGACATGGCATAAGGATTCACTCTCTTGCCTTACCAAAAAGACTATTCTCATCAGGTACAACTTAGAGATGACTACCAATACCCCATCAAAGGAATGGGAGAAGCCTCTTACAAATTAAGAAATGGAATGCTCATTAATATGAAAGAAGTATTATATGTTATAGGTTTAAAGAAAAATCTTCTTTCCATCTCATCTCTAGATAAGAAAGGATTTGGAGTTGCTTTCGTAGATGGTGAAGTCCTTATGTGGATGAAAGGGAAAATAATAGATGATGATACTATAATTGGTATCGAAGAAGGATGACTCTACAAATTGAAAGGACACATAGATTCAGCTCTTACAGCTAGCACCATCAGTCCATGCGAACTATGACATAGAATACTTGCTCATGTAAACTACAAAGAAATGCAAATTGTGAGGAAGGCAGTCATAGATATACCATAGATCGAGATCAACCATGAAGGAGTATGTAAAGGATGTGCTCAAGGAAAGAACGCCAAGAATCCATTTCCAAGAAGTGACATCAAAGCAAAGGGGATCTTGGACATTGTACACTCAGATGTGTGCAGAACGATGTTAGTCCCTTCCTTAAGCGGGTATGTATATTATACCTCCTTTATTGGTGATTACTCTCATAAGACTTGGATATACTTCTTAAAAGGAAATGATCAAGTATTTGGAAAATTCAAGGAATTTAAGGTTCTTGTGGAGAATCTATTTGAAAAGAAGACCAAGATATTAAGATCAGATAATGGAGGACAATTGACTTCAATTGAATTCAAGGACTTTTGTAAAGAAGTTGGGATTAAGAGGGAGCTTACCACACCCTATAATTCACAACAAAATGGAGTGGATGAAATAAATAATAGATCCATCATGGAAGCAGTCAGAGAAATGATCAACGATCAAGATTTACCTATGCATCTATGGGAATAAGCAGCAAGAACTCCATTCTATGTCTAGAATAGAATATCTCATAGTTCTCTTGAAAACAAAACCCCATAAGAAATGTTAACTGGTGAAAATCCCGAAGTAAGCCACCTAAATATATCTGGTTGTCCCGAGTACCTACATGTTTCAAAGGAGAAAAGATCAAAGTTGGAACCTTCAAGAAAGAAGGGAATATTTGTTGGATACAGTGAACAATCAAAAGCTTATAGAATCTATATTCCAGGATTCTGCCAGATCAATATCAATAGAGATGTTCCATTTGATGAATATGCAACCTTCACCAAGTTTATAAAGAACCTTGCAGATGAAGATCATGAAGAAGAGAAGGAGGCTCCTAGAGCCACACTGAGACATCAGACCACCAATTAGAGATATTGAAGAAGCTCCTATATAAGAATATCATGGCCTTGCAAAACCTCAAGGACTTATGGAAACATACCAAAAGATGATCCCAACAAAAATAAGACCATCTTGGGCTCGTGATGGAATTAGAGAAGCATAAATATATGGTGCACCAAAAGGAATCAAAGGAAAAAGAATCCACTTGAACTATGTATCACTAATGAGCAATATTGTTGATGAAGAACCCACATGTTTTGAAGAAGATTCAAAGAAGAAGGAATGGATGCAAGCCATGATTGAAGAATACCGGTCAATAATAAAGAATGATGTTTGGGATGTGGTTCCAAGACCAAAGGACAAATCAATAGTTTCTTCAAAATGGATTTCAAGAAAAAGCATTCAATAGATGGCGGTATTGAAAATTTTAAAGCAAGATTTGTCGCACAATGTTTTCACAAAAGGAAGGATTCAAGGAATTGATTATGAAGAAAATTTTGCACCAGTAGCAAGATATACTTCTATCAGAACTTTCCTTCCTGGGCATCCAAGATGAAATGGAAGCTACATCAAATGGATGTAAAAACAACCTTCCTAAATGGAGTCATAGAAGAAGAAGTATACATTGAACGACCACTAGGATTTGAAGCCCACGACAAGGAAACACATGTATGCATATTAAAGAAATCTCTATATGGGTTAAAATAAGTACCCAGAGCATGGTATGGAAGAATTAATGGATTCCTAATGAATTTGGGATTTACCAAGAGTAAAGTGATTCAAATCTTTATTATAAGGTTGACGATGATGGAATCATGATATTACTATTGTATGTAGATGACTTATTCTTGATAGGGAAGGAGATGCTCATTAGTGAGTGTTAAAAGAAACTTGCAATATAATTTGATATGAAATACCTTGGCATAATGCACTATTTCCTAGGTCTTGAAGTATCATAGTTTCATAATGAGATTTTCCTAAACCAAGGAAAATACATAGCAGATATTTTGAAGAGATTTGGGATGTTAGATTGCAAAGCAATTAACACTTTGATGGTGACAAAACTAAAGCTACTAAATGATGATTCTTCAAAAAGAGTAGATGTCACATTTTACAAACAGATTCTTGGCTCACTGATGTACTTGAAAAATACAAGACCAAATATATTTTTTATCGTAAACACCTTGAGTCAATATATGGTGGATCCTAGACACGTTCATCTAGTTGCAAAAAAAAAAGTGCTGAAGTATCTGAAAGGTACATTGGACCGTGGACTCAGATATACAACCAAAAATGAGTTTAGATTGTGTGGCTATACTGATTCGGAATGGGATGGAAGTGTTGAAGATAGAAATAACATTTCAGGACGTTGTTTCAGTTTGGGGTTAGGTGTAATCTCATGGATTAGTAGAAAGAAAATAAGTGTTTCCCTCAGTACAACCGAGGTTGAGTACATTGCATTATGTTCACCCTGTAGTGAAGCAATGTGGATTCACAAACTATTGGAAGGATTGTTTGATAACAAGATGCATGCAACTTAGATCTATTGTGACAACCAGATTTGCATCAAGCTAACAAATAAACCGGTGTTTCGTGATAAGTCAAAGCATATAGAGATAGTGCATCATTACATATAGAATATGGTGTAGAAAGGAGCTATGAAACTCCAGTATGTTCCTACAGAGGAACACGTTGATGATGCGTTGACTAAGCCTTTGTCTTGTGTAAAGTTTGAACACTTTCAAGACAATCTTGGTGTAGTTTGAAAGGACCTTCCTGGAAAGAGGGAGTGATGATGAGATTATTATTGTTGATGAGATGACAGTGTTGACAGTCCAAAAAAGGCTAGTGTTCCTGCAGATGTTGATGAGATCTGACATTCACTTGTGTAATATAGTATCCTCTATTGAGGATGGTGTTGCAGAAAAAAATAGTGTCTCTTGTTGAGAGTGGTCCTAGTCGTTATCACTTGAGGATGGTCCTGCAGATGATGGTACTCTCTTCTGGAGAGTGATCCTACATTCACTTATAGGATGGTTTTGTAGAAAAGAACAATCTCTTGATAGTTGTCCTACCACTAGCAGGCTGAGGATGGTCTATGATGATAATACTCTCATATGTAGAGTGGTTCTTCTTTTAGTTGTGGGTGATATCTACATTCAGTTGCAGATAAGGGTATCCTCTATGAGGATGGTGCCATAGAAAACAACACTCTCTTGAGAGTGGTTCTAGCACTGACAGACTGAGGATGGTCTACGATGATATTACTCTCATATGTTTAGTGGTCCTGCATTCAATTGTAGAAAATATCTGGATTCAGTTGCATACAACAATATCCTCTCTAAGGATGGTGTTGTAGACAAGAACACTCTCTTGAGAGTGGTCCTAGAAATAGTAGACTTAGGATGGTCTATGATGATAGTAATCTCATATGTTGAGTGGTCGTGCATTCAGTTGCAAATGAGATCTGCATTCAATTGCAGACAATAGTATCCTTTGTGAGGATGGTCCCATAGATAATAACACTTTCTTGAGAGTGGTCCTAGAAATGACAGGATAAGGATGGTATACGATGATACTACTCTCTTATGGAGAGTGGTCATGCATTCACTTGCAAATGAGTTCCTGCATTTAGTTGCAGATGATGATGTTCCAGCATTTATTTATGTCGTGGGTGATTTAGCTCAATATTTATATACTGATACTATAGGTGATGCTCGATATGATGGAAACGATGATGATGTTCGATATGATACCGGATATGATGCTTGATACGATGCAAGAGATGATGATAGATATATCAGTGATGATGATGTTCCACGGATGATGTTGATGTTGATGTAATTGTGAAAAATTCCTATGGAATATAGATAGATTCACTAGTCAGTTGTACAAACGTGTTGTTGTATTGTAGAACACCTTCCTTGTTAAGAGGGAGTGTTAACGAAATGTAACTATGAAATATTTTCTATTTTGTATTATTATTGTTACTACCCCTTCTAGAGATGTTGTTCCTCCAATTAGGGATGTCATTGATGTATTTGGTAATGAACAGTATTAAGGTAAAACCTATGTTGTATGTCGGGTCAAGAGTACCCATTAAAGTATTATTAAAGTGTATTTTTTAGTGTTCCAAGGAAATTCTTCCCTGGTAGAAAAGAGAAGTCGACCCAGTTGGTTTATTAGGCCTCTTATCTAATATGTATAAATAGGAGAGGTTCATCCCTCATTTGGAAAAGTATAACACTCAAGAAGATGTGTTAGAGAGAGAAGAGACAATCCATATGGAGGAGAGGAAGCAGTCTAGTCTTGTTCTTGGGTCTTACACTGTACTTGGTTGAAGTCTATATAGAGGAAGTTTTGATGGGTTTTCTTCCCCACGAGGGTTTCCCAGGATAAATATTTGTGCTCTCTTTTGTTATGTTGTTCTTTTTATTCTTTTAGAGATCCTTGTGTTTTGGTATAATGACTTTTAAAATATTAACAATTAATTTTCAATCTACTTCAGAACACATATTTCATTAAATTTGGAAATATTCTATTACAAGGACTTCATCCACATTGAGTTCTTTTTGTAAATCTCTAAATACATATTCTATTAAATCTAGAAAAATCAACTCAAATAACTAGTCCATTAAATTTGGAAGAATTGATCCAATGAACTATTTTCTCAATTAATATTTTTTATTTATTTCAAGTAAAAATTTAGTATTCAATCATTCAAAAGGAAATATTACATCTCAATTAGAAATAGAGGAAATATTGCATCTCAATTAGAACTAGATGGGTTAGATCTAGAATTTAGAACTTCTGCTAAATTGAGTTCTTTCAAAATGAGGAAAGTCATAGCCTTGAATCCTTACATAATTTATATTAATATTATGTATAGTTTGCATTAAAATGTTAAGTTGATTAAATTATTTTGTGACATAATACCAACATTGTATTTGTTACTACAACAATTATAAACATTGTCATAGTAATTATTTTTGTCTTTGTTGAGTATGTTGTTTTATTTTTGTAAGCTAGCACCACTTATCATCAAAACGAAAAAATATTTTACGACTTTAAAGTCTAAGTTTTGCCCTTGTAATGATTAAAATAAAATATGAATTACAATAGCAACATAATTTATTATTATTGTTGTTGGTAGTGGTAGTGTATTAAAAACTAAGTTGATGAATGTTTACTTTATGAATAATAGATTAATGTGAGAAATTTCTTACCTATAAATTTATTTAATGATATTGATGTTTGTAAAGCCTCTCTTATTTTTTAGTATTAATTATTTTAACAATCAAAATCAATTATGAGCTAGAATAGCATTAGTGCAGTATAGTTTGATTTTTTTCATATACAAGAGGAAAGGGGGGAAACCAATTGAACTAATTATTGCAAGACTTGTTCATTATTTATTTATGAAGTATTTGAAAAATGTGTTTAATTGAAAAGAGCATATTTATATTGAAAATATAGATATCTTACAATATTTATATTATCATTAATATTTTATATCATCTATTAATTTATGTTAGGGCACGGAGGAATCGAACCACCATTGTCCTGCTTGTAATGCAGGTGCTCTTCCATTGAGCTAGCACCCTTTACAACATGAGGGGAGAGGGTCTGTATTAACACCTAGATTACACATTTCTAATCATTTGTGACAAATAAAAATGATGAAAGTCTTAGACTTTTATTGTTTCAAAATGCTGAAATTCTGAGACTTTGATTCCTTGCATAATTCTATTAATATTATCTATAGTTTGTATTAAATGGTAAGTTGATTAAGTTTATGTAATGACATTAATATTGTATATGTTACTATGATAAAGCAATTGAATTATAATTTGATATGGTAAGTAGTACATTGTTGGTGTTGAGTTCCTTTACTAGTAGAAGGTTGTCACAATTTTAGAATGACCCATTTAAAAACTATTTAATGACATAATACAACTATGTTTGTTACTATAACAATTTTAATTCTCGACATAGCAAGTAATATTGTATGTGTTGAGTATCATGTTGTAATATATTAGAAGGTTGGCAACATTTTACAAGTGACAAGAAAAACTATTATATATTAAGTGTTACTATGCTAAGTTTATTATTTTAATGATCAAAATCAATTATACGTTAGAATATAAATATAATTTATTTATATTTTCTAATAAAAGTTAAATTGATCAATAATTATATCACCAAAAATAGATTGCAGAAGATTTTTTTACATATTATTATTAAAGTTATTTAATGACATTAATAATCAATGTTTGTTGTTATTATTACCTTGAAATTTCATTTAATTGAAATTATGTTAACTAATGTGTTTAGGTTGAGTCACCATAGTAAGTCTAAGTCTTTTTTGAGTATGATGTTTTATTTTGGAAGTTGGCACCACTTGATAGTGGACAAGAGAAAATATTTTATGACTTAGAATAAAATAAAATAGGTTTTATCTTAGTAATGATTAAAATAAATTATGAATTAGAATAGAGATAATTTATTATTATTGTTGGTGGTGGTGTATTAAAAAATAAGTTAATAAATGTTGATTTTATGAATAAGAGATTTATGTGAGAAATTTTACTTGTAAATGTATTTAATGATATACTTTGATTATCATTAATATTTATATTTACGTATTAAAACAAAAGTCACCAATATTTGACTAGTGAATTATTAATGATTTGTGTAAGAAATTTCTAACATAATATAAAGTTATTTAACAACATATTAATATTGTGTTGTGACTATTATTAACTTATGTAGTATTGACATTAAATGTTAATATTTGGCTAATGATTTTCGGGATTAAGCTATGTGAAAGCTTTTCAAACCATAATGAAATTTACATTTTTCCCCCGACGATCATGTGTGGAGTGCCCACTTGAAATGTTGGTTTGAAAAAATCACTGACAACTTAATCCAGAAAAGCATTCATAATGATGACAAACTGTGAAAGCCTACACTCTAAAAATGTTACTACTTTGTCTTTTTTGAGTATAAGATATTGCACTAGTACAAAGTTTGCACCACTTTAAAGTCTACAGAAGAAAATATAATATTAATTAGAATGCAACTGAGTATAACAATTAAATTTATATCCATTATAATAACAAATAATAGGGAAACGTCACTTCAAACCTTAGGAATTATAGAAGATGTTTTAATGTTCATTATTGAATATGATTATGCACATTTGATATAGTGACATGTTGCGTGTATGTAAAAACCAAATTGAAAAGTTAAAAATTGAATGGTGTTATCTAATTCACATAAAGTACCATCACATGAATTAACATACAAGTTGAACCAAAATTTTCATATAAGTAAATAATATAAATTTTTCTCAAAAAAAGGATTGAAGAGAATATTTGATATACAACAAACATTGAAAAGTGTTTCTTCTTGTATATTAATAACTCGTTCAAAGAGAAAATTACATTCATGAATCATCTCCACCTAATATCCTTATATTCAGTCATGCAAATCAATTACAACTTGTACACCACATTTATTTATCATGGTCTTCCTGCAATCTTCTTTTTTTTGCATCCATGCCCAAACTATGGTATTAACTAGAATAGATCCAAGTCATGTGTCATCAAGGTTTGGTACCCAATATTGTTCTAAAATTTCCTGTTGTATTTCCATGAACTAGGCTTCCATCGATTAACCTTTACGTGAAGAGTCTCACTTTCATCGTTTTGGAAGATATATGAGGTGTTTTTTGCCATCCAAATCATCTCTCCTTCATCCTCAGTTCATGATCTAACTCGCAACATATTTCCTTTCTAAACTTCAATCATAGGATTCAATATTGGATTTAGCTTGTTGCACTTTGGTCTAACATATACCAGTTCATCCGTCACATTATCAAAATCTCCATCCATAATACTTATATTACATGCAGTGCATTTCGATCAGCATTAAATGTCACATGGATTAAATTGTCTTTTTGATGCAATGTATTTGATGATAATGTATAACATGAATTAAAGCTAACATGATGTTACTACTTAATGATTGATTTTTTGGATTAAGTTATGTGAAATATTTTCAGTCCACAATGAGTTTTCCATGGTTCCCGTAACAAACATGGGAGGAGCGTCTTCTCAAAATGTTGTTCTGAAAAACGTTCACACAGTTTAATCCAGAAAATCAATCACAATGATGACAAACTGATAAAACATGCACACTCAAAATGTCAGTACTGTATTTGTTGAGTATAAGTTAATATACTAGTACAAAGGTGGCACCACTTTAAAGTCTACACGAGAAAATATAATTATGAATTTGAATGCAACATAGTAGTACAATTAAATTTATATGAACTATAATAATGAATAATAGGGAAAACTCACTTCAAACCTTATTGCAAGTGCCTTACATTTATTCACAAAGCAAGTTTATAATATTTTTTAAGGCGCATTCACATAAAGTATCATCACATGAATTAACATTGAAGTTGAACCAAAATTTTCATATATGTATCAAATAATATAAAATTCCTCAAAAGATAGCTTGAAGAGAATATTTGATAAAATACAAACATTGACAACTTTTTCTTCATTTATATTAATTAGTCATTCAAAAAGAAAAATTACATTCATGAATAATCTCTACCTAATCTCCTTATATTTTCTCAAGCAGATCAAGTACAGCTTGAGGATGAAGATTTCCCTGGTTAAGCATAATGACAAAGAGAAATTATGGAATTAAATTGTGTGTATTAAAACTTCCCTACGTTTCGAGTGGGCACTCCACCAATCATCAAGGGAACAAAATAAAAATCTCAAAGTGGTATTGAAGAGAGTGAGCAAAAGCTAATAATAAAGAAGGTAAGGGTTGTGTACATGCATTAATTAATATAATTATGCACATTTGATATAGTGAGATGTTGTGTTGATCTAAAAGACAAATTGAAAATTTAAAGTTTGAATTGTGTTATCTAATTAGCATAAAGTATCATCACATGAATTAACATTGAACTTGAAGTCAAATTTTCATATATGCAGTAAATAATAGAAAATTCCTCAAAAAGTAGCTTGAAGAGTATTTATTATACTACAAACATTGAGAAATGTTTCTTCATGTATACTAAAAGTCATTCAAAAAGCAAAATTACATTCATGAATCTTCTCCACAGAATCTCCTTATATCTGCTCAAGCAGATCAAGTATAGCTTGTACACCACATTTATTTATCTTGATCTTCCTGCAATCTTCTTTCTTTGGCATCCATGCCCAAACTACGGTATTAATTGGAATAGATCCAAGTTCTATGTCATTAGGATTTGGTACCCAATATTGTTCTAAAAATTTTCCCTTATATTTCCCTAAGCTAGGCTTCCACCAATCAATCTTTACAGGAAGGGTCTCGTTGTCATCATCCTAGGTCTCGTTGTCATCATCCTAGAAGATATATGAGGTGGCTTTTGTCATCCAAATTATCTCTCCTTCATCCTCATTTCCTAATCTAACAAGCAACATGTTTCCTTTCTCAACATCAATTCTAGGATCGAATGTTGGATTTGGCTTGTTGGACTTGAGTCCAACATATATTGGTTCATCTGTCGCACTATCAAAATCCCCATCCATAATACTTGATATTGCATGGAGTGCATTACAATAAACATTAACATTTTCCCTCGTCTTCATGGGTGTGCCCCACTAGAAAGAACCCAACCTCAATAGTGATGAAGACACCAAGTACAGTTAATAGTGATAGAAACATGAAAACATAACGATTCTTATTATCACTAGTTGCATTGTCCAACTGTAACAACAAATGTGGAGGAAGAGATTTAAAATCAAGATTTTGATTTTTTGAGCTTCCATTTAAATATAGGAAAACATATCTGTACATTCTACATTTTGAGTAAATAGAGTTTTGAAGTAATGCATTTGAAAGTGGGTTTCTTGAACTTCCACTCTCATAAAGAAAATCACCATACATATCAGGGTGTGGGTCTTGAAGGCCCCTCAAGCAATTTGCAAGAGATGTAATGGTAAATTGTGATCCCATGTGTACAAATGGTAGGAAGAAATGACCAAAAATTCATGTGCTATTCCCATGTGTTAGCATACCTGTCAACGACATACCCTAGTTTGTTCCTGCAACAGATTTTGATTTGACACGTAATCTTGGGATTGAAGTCTTTTTTTTGTCTATTTTATCATGGACAATGCTAGAGTGTTCCTTTGGATACCGCTCTGACATAATTATGTGGGAATAGTAGCAATATCTTCCACACATAACAATCTTGTTATGTTTCTTCAGTCTAGCTCATGCCTTTTCTTCCAACTCTTTGTAGTTGTTGTCTTCATCTATGCTTTCAACACGATACATTCACTACATTTAATGAAGTTAGTGATATTTGAGAATGCCACATCTGGAAAATGAGTATTGCAAATATTGCTCATTGTTGGTTGTGATATGGATGAAAAATTTATCTCTTGAAGAGCCTCATTGATCTCTTTTAACAAAGAAATTTGGGTGTACGTTGATGTCATCAATCTTAAAGGAGCAACCGTTCCATCTTCTTCAACTTGTCGTGTTTGGTTTAGAGAAAAATATGAATTATCCATTACAATTTTGTGCAATATTTCTATGGTTGCGACATTATGTGCATGTGGTTTGCATTTGTTGGTGTTACCATGAATCCCTTTGACATGTCCTTGTTGGAAATTATGTTGGTAAGTATAGAAGGTGCTTTGAGGAATATTATATATCTTGTACCATGATTTCTTACAAATAATATCTCCATTAAACCTTATGTCCTTTACTTTCCTAATAGTAGGAGGTAGGCCATGCCCATGGCTCTTTGACATGATTGTGTTGGAAAGGAGTGAATTCAAGACAAATTCCCTAATGCCATTTTTTAAGAGTTTCATACCCCTTCTAGCAGCTGCAACGGATTTCCTATCCACATGTTGAAGACAATCTTCTTTGCAACATTCATCTGTTGCCAAAATTTGGATTTCTTTCTCTTCATCTCTCTGTATTTGAAAGTTTCCAACTTTTTTTGTAGCCACAACTCATTTAATCCTTTTATATGGCCTCGTTAAGTGCATAAAAATTGAATCTAGATATTTTTTATTATAAATATCACCATCCCATGTGTTTAAGGGACTTATTTCCTCTATAAGATCCCATACCACCATTTCCTTGGGTGCTCCTTGAAATTTTCATTCACTCTTAAAATCTCACCTTCATTGTCCTCCAACTTATTTATTGACCATCTAACCAAACAATGCATAGACTTATCCCCAATCCTACATATTTCACAATTTCTATCTATGTCTTCCACAAAAACATCGAATTCCTTTTCACCTAACATTTCACCCCCAACCATGTCATCCTCACAGACATTAACTATGATCCCTTAGCAATGCACCTGCTTGTTACCGTGCATTCATGTGTAAGAGAAAACTTTTCACATGTGAATGTCAGCCTATTTTGGGGAGTATTTATTGGATGATCATGACAATAAGGTTCCAAATCTGATTTTGACCAAATCTCATAAGATCCCAATGTACCCCCTAGTGTATTCTCAAATCTTGTTGGATGTGGAAAAAGAGAATCATGTTTTAACACCTTCTCAATGTTAACCACTATGGATCCTTTATTTACCATCCGTCCATGCATCTTATGACCAATCTTTGTATTGAATATGGATCCTTCACCCACCTTCACTGCACATTGCAAAAGCTCTACCTTGTCTTCAATAGAAAATGCAGAAGAGACATTTTTCACCTATACAACAAATTAAACAACCTTAGTATTTGCTAAAAAAAACAAGCAATGTACTATCAAAAACACTTAACATGTGCTTCAAGATTTTGATTTAACTTTGTTATTCCTCAAATCTATGATTTTCCATGGATGTAAGTCCCCTTCATTAACATCTTCCACAATCAAATGTGGTTCAATGCCATCAATTATCAAAAGCATAACATATCTTACATTAATCCTTTCTCCACCATAATGAGTTCTAGTCTCTGTAGATTCAACCCTTCCTAGTCCAATAACTTGACCATTAATTAGGAGGTCAACATAGTCCCCTCTTGTCAAATTTTCTTTTAGCAACATGGCACGATGAGTTAAAGCTAATGCGTGTTAGATTTCATAAGATAGTTTTTCATGTAACACAACTACATTGTCATCAAGCACATTGCACCATGTTGGAAATCTAGCTGGAGTTAGATTTCATCCTTAAATTGTTGCATAGTGAGTGAAATCTAATGTGTGTAAGCTTTCATAGTGTATTTTTCCATCTAGCACAACCATATTGTCATCAATCACAATGCACCATGATGTAAATCTAGCTGGAGTTAACTTCCGTTCTTAAAACATTGCATGATGAGTAAAGCTAATGTCTATTAGCATTCATAAGGTAGTTTTCCATCTAACACAGCCAGAATTTCATCAAATACATTACACTGTGATGGAAATCTATAAGGAACTTGTTGCTGCCGCAACTTTTCCTCCCCGATTTTATTTTTTCACTTAAACTCTAGGACCCCTCCTCATCATTTTGCTTGGATTGATTGTTAAAGGCTTGACCCCTCGAACATATCTGTTCATCTTGAAGTTGAATACCCGCTATTTTGTTTGCCTCGTTCAATTTAGTTTGGGTCGTATGGTCTGTTTAATACCCATAGAACATGAAAATGTTTCCTTAGCAAAGAAAAAATGTTTTTGGCTACAATTGATCCTTAACGCTGTTGGTTTTCACTGTGGATCGGACCTCTTGCGGAAGATGCTGAGCCTCAACTCACCCGCCGTTGCGGCTCTCAGATCAAACTTTCTGCCCGATTGGAGTTTCGTCCGACGCCCGATTCGTTTGTCTCGATCACTTGCTCCTAAGGTTCTAATTGCCCTCCATTGCGGCCGGGAGGATAAAGTCAGCTCCCGATTAGAGTTTCACCTGACGTCCGACTCATTGCTCTTTTCTCCCGCCCGCATCACTCAGCCTTTGCATCATCCGCCGTTGCGGGTGGTAGAGCAATCTAGCCTCCAATACCCTCCTCTCTGGCGTCTGGTTGCCTTTATCGCCCGTGTTGTCACTTTCCTGGTTCTTATGCTCCTCCACCATTGCGGCTCCTGAAAGCCTTGTCCCATCCGATGCAGGAGTCTTTTCCCGTCCGATCCAAGTACCGCCTGACTGCCGATGTATTTTTGCCGCGAGTTCTCGCCCGGATGAACCAGGCTAGCCCCTTGTGGATTTATCATTATGGTTAGAAATTTTAGATGCCTAACATCTCAATTTAGTGGATAATGCACCAAAGTTGTATGTAGAGAGAATCCCATAGATCGCTGAAGCAACGTATTGCAAAGAAAAGGACAACATAAACGAATGACAGAGGCACCGACGAGGCATTTTCAGCAGTTACTATCAGAAGGTAAACGCCTGTGGAAATGATGGGGAAAACGTAACGGCCAGAGAGGAAACTGAATCGTGAAGGGTCCTGAAAGATCATACGCTGAGGGCAGTAGTTGTGGTTTAAATAACGGGAAGCCTGACTGAAAGGGGGCTTTTTTCCTTGGAAAAAATTGTAAATGTTTGCTTGTAAGAGGAACTACTTCGTTTTACAAAAGGAACTGCAATTCTACCTGGTTGGAGAAAGTGAAATGGAATGTATCAATGCGTTTCGATGAATGATGTTGGAGAGGAACTATTTCGTTTTCAGCTACGTTTCATTTACTATGAGAATGTTTAATTTCCTGAACCTATGTTCTTATTGAATGTTCTTTGGTATTTTCATGATATTTCCATGTGAGTAATAATGGTATTCATACAGCAATTGGCTACCTGGTTGTTAAATATTTGTGATTTTTCATGTGTCTGAAAGGAGTATCAGCTAACTGTAACCCTTCATACTGCATGTGCAAAAAATTGAATTACTCACTTAAAATTGATGGCTCGCTCCCTAGTGTTAGATTAGACAATTAGTTTCTTTCTCATTGTATATGATTTGGTTGCCTGCGGGTCCAAGACGAGAGGTAAGAACCTGTGCATCACATCGTGACCACCCCTCATAGTCTAATCACCTTGCACTTAGTTAGGCATGTGCATTTCATCTCTTAAGTTAAAATACAAAAACTCGGTGGACCGGGCCGCAATTGGTAAAGCTTTGTTTTTTGTTACTTGACTTACGGTAGCCGGACTGCAAACCGGACGGATTCCTTATTTCAAACAGTTAACGGGCTAGTTGGGAACGTTGATTGGGGAGAATCCCTTACTGTTTCCGCCTACGAATTTCCAGGCATCAACAAAATTGGCGCTAGAAGGAGGGCCGCCAGTGTATGGCTGGCCAAGGAAACCCGTTTTACAGAGATCATTCCACTGGTTACAGTTCTGAAAGTAGTGGACCGCGCAATCCGATTCCAGTAGAAGAAAACAAAGAGCATTTATATCCTGTTTGCAATGAAATTGTAAATGATCTAAGAAGACATACCCGTGCGTATGTAAAGAAGATTGGAGGGTTGCCAATTATCCCCGAAATGCCTAGAAGAGAGTACAAGAAGAAGGACCGTCCTTTAAGTGAAGATTCGGTGTTGGTAGGAGACTGGGAAGAACTTGTGGAAACCGCCTTACAGGAGGTTGAATTGCCTTTGAACCAAGTAGGTCCAGACACTCCTTACAGTTCTCCTGTTCGCACCCCTGTTGGTTCACGTCCCCACACCCCTGTTGGTTCACCTCCGCATTCTCCACCCCAAATCATGGCCGGTGTTAATGCCAATCAACCCCCACCTAATCCTCCACCACCTGCATGGAAAGCCAGCTCACCTCTGAATCTGACCCCACCTTTGCATGACCTACCCCAAGCCTTTGAGAAGCTACTGCCCAAATTTGACCCAATCGAAAAAATCCTGGTGGATGACCATCTACAGAGTTTCTACTTGGCATTAGAAGGACTGAGGGCAGGGGAGCACGAAGATGTGGTTTGTAGACTATTCCCGCATACCCTCAAAGGAGCTGCGGCCTCGTGGTATTTTGGATTTCCCACCAATTCTATCTCAGACTGGGATACTTTTGAGAGAATATTCAGAAGTAAGTATGCCGTCCAAAAGACTCACGTGGCCCTCATGAAAGGACTGTGTGCAATGAAGAAAGAGAAAAAAGAAAAGGTGCACAGCTTTACACAAAGGTTTGCAGCATATCTAAAAAATTTCTCTGAAATAGATAAGCCTTCAGACAAAGTACTGATTGAATACTATACTTCAGCTTTGGGTCCTGAGT
>LPNX010905967.1:0-10728 GCA_001517045.1 Pseudotsuga menziesii | reverse complement strand
GATGAGGAGAGGAAAGAAAATGCTGCTTCCACTTCTACAAAAGAACAGGAGGAAGAGACTATGGCATTATGGAGTTCTGTTTCCGTGCTCGACGCTGAAGAGAAAAATACTCAAGGATGCAAAGGGGTCAGAGAGGCTAACGTGACAACTAGAAGTAAAGGGACGGTTAGTGATGACAGTATTTTACTCCCAAAGATCAGGAGGCTGCAAAGGAATGTCAAGAAAAATTTTCAAGACAAGGCCTTGGCTGATCAGATACCGGAATTCACTATTACCAGCCAAGACCCTAGACAGAACAGAACATCGCCTGAGTCAAATCAAGAGAACGTGAGTGCCGGTAAATCTCAGCCTACTAGATCACAAATTGAATATGACATTGTTGAATATTTGAAGAAGGTGAAAGCAAATGTCCCATTGTTCGAAATGTGCAAAGTACCTCAACAGAAAGAAAAAATGTTGAAAGCACTTGAAACGTCTGAAGAAAAACTGCCCACTGAAAATCAGCCCCGGGATGAAGAAGAAATCGGAGAAGCTAGCACCGGAGGTATGTCTAAAACTAAACATCCACCTTTCCTCCTGACATTTGAAGTTTTCAATCATAATGTGCACAATTGTCTAGTAGACTCAGGGGCGTCAATTAATGTCATGCCCATATCGGTATGCAAGAAAATAAATGGGCAGCCTAAGCCATCCACGTGGAGGGTGGTGCAATTGGATAGGACAGACGTTAAGGTGATTGGTGAAATGGAGGACGTCCTAATTCACCTAGCATCTGATAGCAGAGTATGCCAAGTTATTAACATCGTAGTGGCTGGCATACCAGATGCTTACGGCCTGGTCCTGAGTAGGGATTGGTCAGCTAAATTAAATGGGTATTTCGCTTCAGATTGGTCACATCTTTGGTTACCATACAAAGGAAGTCCCAATCAAATCAAAATTCTGAGAGAACCTTACATGAAGTATAACATCACTCAATTGGATGAGAAGAATGTACCAGTTGAATCTGTATTGGGAAAATACTTTCTTGAGCTAGAACCAGGGAATTATCAAGCAGAAGAAGCCAGCAGCACATTTGACACTCAGCCTGATCTACTTCGTTTTTCTCAGGCTGATGAGCTTGACTGTAAAATAGTAGATTTAGCTATAGGAGTAAATTTGGTTTCAGTAGATAATGTTTTCTGGACTCTATATTTTGACGGCTCAAAGACGTTAGAAGGGTCAGGGGTTGGCTGCGTCCTTATTGATCCACAAAAAAATAAACACTTCCTTTCTTGTAGATTAGAGTTTGAGTGTACTAACAATATAGCCGAATATGAAGCATTATTGCAGGGACTCAAGAAAGCGATCGAGCTAGAGGTTAGTAATTTAAAAGTTTTTGGGGACTCAGAAATAGTTGTGAAACAAATAAGAAATAAAATACATTGTGTCTCCCCTCACTTGAAAGCTTACCAAAATGAGGTATGGGATTTGCTTAGACATTTTCATGCATTTAACATTATTTCAATCCCAAGGATAAAAAATGCAGCTGCTGATATTTTAGCTACATCAGCTGCCAGGCTGGTTCCCACTAATAACAAATGCTCTATTGAATTACTTTTCAGGCCTTCAGTACCGGACATGATCACCAACCTGTGAGTATTTGGCGATGATCAGCAGATAATTGAATGCTTGACAAATGATGAAGCCTTTAAAGGGGCTATCATAGACGATGAGGAACATCAGGCTGAAATGAAATATAACAATTTCATTCCCAAAGGAGTTAGGACGTTGGAGAAAATGTTTGACTTGAATGAGAAATTTAGAAGACCTGCTAATGTGAAGACGCACAGCTCAACTCTACAGTTTGAGCTAATTAACTTAGGGACTGAAACGGATCCCAAGTTCGTCAACCTCGGTAAAAGTTGTTCACCCGTGGAAAGGAACAAGTTTCTCAGTCTGTTTAAGCAGTACAAGGATGTCTTCGCCTGGACGTATGCAGATTTGAAAACTTACGACACTAGTATTATTAAGCATATCATTCCTATTAAAGCTGGAGTTAAGCCATATCAACAGCCGTTAAGAAAAATGCACCCCAAGCTGGAGCCGCTGATTCAAAGCGAGGTGAAGAAATTGCTAGACGCCAGGATCATCTTTAAAGTCAGGCATTCTGAATGGGTGTCAAACCTGGTTCCTGTCAGGAAAAAGTCGAGAGAAATCAGACTGTGCGTGGACTTCAGAAACTTAAACCACGCCTCGGATAAAGACAACTACCCGGTACCTCCCATGGAGCAATTGCTTCAGATGGTTTCTGAATCTGAAATGTTTTCATTGTTAGATGGTTTCTTTGGCTACAACCAAGTATTGGTATATGAAGAAGATCAATTGAAGACGACATTCAGAAATAAATGGGGAACTTTTGCATAGAAGAATACCCTTTGGACTGATTAATGCTGGCGCAACATTTCAGAGAGCGATGGACATAGCTTTTCGCGGATTGATTGGGCGAAGTGTGGTGGTCTACCTGGACGACATCATGATTTTTTCGAAGAAAAGAGGGGAGCATGCGTTCCACTTAAAGAAAATATTTGAACGCTGCAGGAAATATGGTATTTCCCTCAATCCTAAGAAGTGCGTGTTCGCGGTTACTGAAGCTAAGTTACTGGGGCATATAGTTTCGAAGAGGGGTATATCCATAGATCCAGAAAGAATTAAGGCTATTGAGCAAATCCCTATGCCTCATAATAAAAAGGGGATGCAATCCTTCATGGGAATGATAAATTTTGTGCATAGGTTTGTGCCTGATTTTGCCTAGACTGTTAAACCATTACAGCAGATGGTTAAGAAAAATACACAATTTAAGTGGACTGAAGCGGAAAAGAATGCTTTCAGTAAAATCAAGACTGCTATTGCACATGCGCCCTCTCTGAAAAGTCCTGATTTTGACAAGGATTTTATTATATATACATTTGCGTCCGATGATTCATTGGCTGCCGTACTTACACAAAAGGAAGACGGGGGTGATGAATACCCAATTTCTTTTATGAGTACTGGGTTGCAAGGAGTTGAATTAAACTACCCAGCCATTGACAAACAGGCATACGCAGTATTTAAGGCAGTCAAGCAATTCAAGCCTTATATACTCAAAAATCGAACCAAGGTAATAGTCCCTTACCCAGCCGTAAGATCCCTTCTCATTCAAAAGGAATTGGGAGAAAGAAGGGGCAACTGGGTAACAACCCTTCAAGAATACGACTTGGAATTCAAACCATCCACTATAGTGAAAGGTCAGGGGTTATGTAAGCTGATGACTGGAAGCGGTAATGATGAAGAGAAAGCATGGGATGATGAAGCTGAGTTGCATGTAATGGATGTTTGTCCTTTATTCACAGCTCCTGAATCTTGGTATAGAGACCTTGTACATTACCTGCAGTCAGGGGTGTTGCCTAAACATTGGAGTTCCAAACAAAGAAGATCTTTGTGTCTAAAGTCAGCTTCCTACCAACTCATATAGGGCATATTATTCAGAAGAAACTATGATGGGGTCCTCCTAAGATGCCTGGAAAAAGAAGACGTTGAGAAAGTAATGTCTGAATTGCATGATGGTCCGGACGGCGGACATTATTCAGGAGACACTACAGCCCACAAAATCCTTAGGGCCAATTACTATTGGCCAACACTCTTTAGGGATGCACATGCGCACGTCAGAAAATGTGATACTTGCCAGAGATGTGGTGGAAGACAACCTAGAGCAGCAGCACCTCTAAAGCCTGTAATGATCACAGAGCCTTTCGAGCAATGGGGAATAGACGTCATTGGAGAAATAAATCCAAATTCCTCCCTGCTACATAAGTATATCCTTACTGCAACTGATTATTTCACTCACTGGGTCGAAGCCATCCCATTGCGCAAGATAAACGAAGACGAAGTCATCAATTTCCTAAAAGACCATATCATGACCAGGTTTGGGGTTCCAAGTTCATTAATTTTTGATAGTGCTAAATAATTTTCATCCATTAAAATTACTGCATTTGCTCATGAGAAAGGAATAAAATTACATTATTTTGCTAACTATTATCCGCAAGGGAATGGCCTGGCTGAATCCTCAAATAAAAACCTCATTAGAATCCTGAAGAAGACCGTCATAGAAAACCAGCGAAGTTGGCACTCAGCCTTACCCAATGCCCTGTGGGCTGACAGAGTCACCCCCAAGTCTGCAATAGGAGTGTCACCCTTTACCCTTGTATACGGTAAGGAAGCCATCTTGCCCCCCAACATCATGCTCCCATCTTCCATACTAGCTCAGGAATCTAGGGGGTCGGATGATGAGGTTCTCCAAATAAGAATATACAATCTTCTGAAGGTAGAGGAGGCCCGATCCAAGGCTAGAGAGCGTTTCCAACAGCAGCAGGAGGTAGTGAAGAGATGGGTTGACAAACATAAAGCTGGAAAAAGGGACCTGGAAGTGGGAGACCTCGTTCTCAAATGGGATCATCCCCATGATGAGAAATGGAAGCACACTAAGTTCCAACAGTTATGGCTAGGTCCGTTTCAAATCACCGCTAAACTTGGCCCTGCTACTTATATGTTACAGGATTTACAGGGATGGGAGGAGAACCTGTCGGTTAATGGTCTGGTTCTCAAACCTTATTTTTCTTAAGTTGTTTTTGAGTTTTCTGACTTGTACATAAATAAGCTGTGTTGAGTTATGTTTTCATTAGTTTTAATTTGAGTCTTTGTTTTCAATAAAGGTGGTTAACTCGTGGTTATGTGGGGAACTCCAAATTTCTAGAAATGGTAAACATTTGTTGAATAGTTAGACTGTGGGTTCCATGTGAATTCCTTCCACCAAATAGTTTCTCGAAATCTTTGTGTGCATTGAGGTCTTGCTTAACCTCCTATAAGGTCAATCAGATTCAAAAAGTCTAGAATACTATGCTGAGGCTCCGTGCACTTTACACTTAAAAGTCTAAGGGGCGATGACAGGGGACCCAGAGAGAAGAGAAAGATGAACAGAGTGTTAAATATAAATGATCCCATGCCAGGAAATGAATGCCAGAAAGCAGATAAGAGTCAGAATTCCTATGAAAACATCATGCTTCAAAGCTAAATCTAAATCATAAAGTACTAATTTGCCAATGATCCTCTCCGTCCGTGAGCTGAAACTTTAAGCACATCGCTCACACAAAAGGGCACTATGGGATAGAGGATCCTGAATTAAAATTCAGTAAGAAAGGCACGCATGAAGACTTGTGTCATAAGGGGACAAAATCCAAAAGCACAAAAGTTGCTAGAATGGCATGGGAATGAGGAACAAATGAACGTTTCTGTTCATCACTTGCTACAATCCTGTGGTGTCCAATGTCGTCAGCTACCTGAAAGAAAAATTAATAATGAACTCATACTTTGGCCTCAGTAGAGTTATCCAGACTCTAAAATCTTGACTTTGATCGCCCGAACTGGACTGATATCAATGATTAAGGTACACACTTCTGTTATGGAGAAATCTGTATAGCTGGAAGAGTTCAATGAATACATTTGTTATGGAACAGTCTGCCATTCAAGAAAGAAATCACCCAGAGATCTAGGTTCACCAGGAAATTGCCAGTTGTTGCTGCCGCAACTTTTCCTCCCCGATTTTATTTTTTCACTTAAACTCTGGGACCCCTCCTCATCATTTTGCTTGGATTGATTGTTAAAGGCTTGACCCCTCGAACATATCTGTTCGTCTTGAAGTTGAATACCCGCTATTTTGTTTGCCTCGTTCAATTTAGTTTGGGTCGTATGGTCTGTTTAATACCCATAGAACATGAAAATGTTGCCTTAGCAAAGAAAAAATGTTTTTGGCTACAATTGATCCTTAACGCTGTTGGTTTTCTCTGTGGATCAGACCTCTTGCGGAAGATGCTGAGCCTCAACTCACCCGTCGTTGCGGCTCCCGAATCAAACTTTCCGCCCGATTGGAGTTTCGTCTGACGCTCAATTCATTTGTCTCAATCGCTTGCTCCTAAGGTTCTAATTGCTCGTCGTTGCGGCCGGGAGGATAAAGTCAGCTCCCGATTAGAGTTTCACCCGACGTCCGACTCATTGCTCTTTTCTCCCGCCCGCGTTGCTCATCCTTTGCATCATCCGCCGTTGCGGGTGGTAGAGCAATCTAGCCTCCAATACCCTCCTCTCCGGCGTCCGGTTGCCTTTATCGCCCGTGTTGTCACTTTCCTGGTTCTTATGCTCCTCCGCCGTTGCGGCTTTTGAAAGCCTTGTCCCATCCGATGCAGGAGTCTTTTCCCGTCCGATCCAAGTACCGCCCGACCGCCGATGTATTTTTGCTGCGAGTTCTCTCCTAGATGAACCAGGCTAGCCCCTTGTGGATTTATCATTATGGTTAGAAATTTTAGATGCCTAACATCTCAATTTAGTCGATAATGCACCAAAGTTGTATGCAGAGAGAATCCCATAGATCGCTGAAGCAACGTATTGCAAAGAAAATGACAACATAAACGAATGACAGAGGCACCGACGAGGCATTTTTAGCAGTTACTATCAGAAGGTAAACGCCTGTGGAAATGATGGGGAAAATGTAATGGCCAGAGAGGAAACTGAATCGTGAAGGGTCCTGAAAGATCATACACTGAGGGCAGTAGTTGTGGTTTAAATAACGGGAAGCCTGACTGAAAGGGGGCTTTTTTCCCTGGAAAAAATTGTAAATGTTTGCTTGTAAGAGGAACTACTTCGTTTTACAAAAGGAACTGCAATTCTACCTGGTTGGAGAAAGTGAAATGGAATGTATCAATGCGTTTCGATGAATGATGTTGGAGAGGAACTATTTTGTTTTCAGCTGCGTTTCATTTACTATGAGAATGTTTAATTTCCTGAACCTATGTTCTTATTGAATGTTCTTTGGTATTTTCATGATATTTCCATGTGAGTAATAATGGTATTCATACAGCAATTGGCTACCTGGTTGTTAAATATTTGTGATTGTTCATGTGTCTGAAAGGAGTATCAGCTAACTGTAACCCTTCATACTGCATGTGCAAAAAATTGAATTACTCACTTAAAATTGATGGCTCGCTCCCTAGTGTTAGATTAGACAATAAGTTTCTTTCTCATTGTATATGATTTGGTTGCCTGCGGGTCCAAGACGAGAGGTAAGAACCTACGCATCACATCGTGACCACCCCTCGCAGTCTAATCACCTTGCACTTAGTTAGGCACGTGCATTTCATCTCTTAAGTTAAAATACAAAAACTCGGTGGACCGGGATGCAACCGGTAAATCTTTGTTTTTGTTACTTGAATTACAGTAGCCGGACCGCAAACCGGACGGATTCCCTATTTCAAACAGTCAACGGGCTAGTTGGGAACGTTGATTGGGGAGAATCGCTTACTGTTGCCGCCTGCGAATTTCCAGGCATCAACAAAACTATAAGGAAACAACATGGCACGATGGCACTATTAGCTGGAGTTACTTTTTCTTCTAACAACATGGCACTATAAGGAAAATCTTATGCGTGTGTTAGCTCATTACACCATGATGGAAATCTAGTTGGATTTAGCTTTCATTTTAACAACATGGCACGATGAGTGAAAGCTAATGTGTATTAGCTTTCATAATGTAGTTTTCCATGTAACACAACCACATTTTTATCAATCACATTGCGGCATGTTGGAAATCTAGCTAAAGTTAGCTTTCATCATTAAATCATTGCACGCTGAGTGAAATCTAATGTGCGTAAGCTTTCATAGTGTAGTTTTTCATCTAGTACAACCACATTGTCATCAATCACAATGCACCATGATGAAAATCTAGATGGAGTTAGCTTTCATTCTTAAAACATTGCACTGTGAGTAAAAGGTAATGTCTGTTAGCTTTCATAAGGTAGTTTTCCATCTAACACAACCACATTGTCATCAAATACATTACACCATGATAGAAATCTTGCTAGAGTTAGCTTTCTTTCTAACATAGCACTATGAGTAAAAGCTTATGTATGATAGCTCATTACACCAATATGAAAATCTAGCTAGAGTTAGCTTTCTTTTTAACAACATAGAAGGATGAGTGAAAGCTAATGTGTATTAGCTTTCATAAGGTGATTTTCTATCTAACACAACCACATTGTCACATTGCACCATTATGGAAATCTAACTGGAGTTATGTTTCAACCTTAAATCATTGAACGGTGAGTGAAATCTAATGTGTATTAGCTTTCATAACGTAGTTTTTCATTTAGCACAACCATGTTGTCATCAATCAAAATGTACCATGTTGGAAATCTAACAAGAGTTAGCTTTCGTTCTTAAAATGTTGCACAGTGAGTAATAGCTAATTTGTGTTAGCTTTCGTAAGGTATTTTTCCATCTAACACAACCACATTGTCATCAAATACATTATGCCATGATGCAATCTAGCTGGAGTTAGCTTTCCTTCTAACAACATGGCACGATGGGTGAAAGATAATATGCATTAGCTTTCATAAGGTAGTTTTCCATCTAACACAACCACATTATCATCGATCACATTTTACCATGATGGAAATCTAGCTGGAGTTAGATTTCTTCCTTAAATCATTACACGGTGAGCGAAATATAATATGTGTTATCTTTCATGATGTAGTTTTCCATCTAGCACAACCACATTGTCAGCAATCACAATGCACCATGATGGAAATCTAGCTAGAGTTAGCTTTCGTTCTTAAAATAATGCACAGTTAGTAAAGTTAATGTCTGTTAGCTTTCATAAGGTAGTTTTCCATCTAACACAACCACATTGTTATCAAATGCATTACACCATGATGGAAATCTAGCTGGATTTAGCTTTCCTTCTAACAATATGGCACTATAAGGAAAAGCTTATGTGTGCTAGTTCATTATAATATGAAGGAAATCTAGCTAGAGTCAGCTTTCTTTTTAACAACGTGGCACGATGAGTGAAAGCTAATGTGTGTTAGATTTCATAAGGTAGGTTTCCATGTAACACAGTCACATTGTCATCAAGTCCATTGCACCATGGTGGAAATCTAGCTGAAGTTAGCTTTCATCCTTAAATCATTGCACGGTGAGTGAAATCTAATGTGTGTAAGCTTTCATAGTGTATTTTTCCATCTAGCACAACCACATTGTCATCAATCACAATGCACTGTGACGGAAATCTAGCTAGAGTTAGCTTTCATTCTTAAAACATTGCAGGGTGAGTAAAGCTAATATTTGTTAGCCTTCATAAGGTAGTTTTCCATCTAAAACAGCCACAATGTCATCAAATACATTACACCATGATGGAAATCTAGCTGGAATTAGCTTTTCTTCTGACAACATGGCATTATAAGGAAAATCTTATGTGTTAGATCATTACACCATGATGAAAATCTAGCTGGAGTTAGCTTTCCTTCTAACATGGCACTATAAGGGAAAGCTTATGTGTGTTAGCTGATTACGCCATGATGGAAATCTAGCTGGAGTTAGCTTTTCTTTTAACAACATGGCACAATGAGTGAAAGCTAATGTGTGTTAGCTTTCATAAGGTAGATTTCCATGTAACACAACCAAATTGTCATCAATCACATTGTGTTGTGTTGGAAATTTAGCTAAAGTTGGCTTTCATCCTAAAATCGTTGTACTATGAGTGAATTCTAATGTGTGTAAGATTTCATAGTGTAGTTTTCCATGTAGCGCAGCCACATTGTCATCAGTCACAATGCACCATGATGGTAATCTAGCTAGAGTTAGTTTTCATTCTTAAAACATTGCACGGTGAGTAAAATCTAATGTGTGTTAGCTTTCATAATGTAGATTTCCATCTAAAACTACTGCATTGTCATCAAATACATTATATTGTGATGGAAATCTAGCCGGAGTCAGCTTTCCTTCTAACTTGGCACTATGAGTGAAAGCTTATGTGTGTTAACTTTTAGAAGGTAGTTTTTCATCTAACACAACCACATTGTCAAATTGCACCGTGATAAAAATATTACTGGAGTTAGCTTTCAACCTTAAATAATTACACGGTAAGTGAAATCTAATGTGTGTTATATTTCATAATGTAGTTTTCCATTTAGCACAACCACATTGTCATCAATCAAAATGCATCATGTTGGAAATCTAGCTAGAGTTATCTTTCGTTCTTAAAACCTTGCACGCTGAATAATAACTAATGTGTGTTAGCTTCCGTAAGGTAGTTTTCCATCTAACACAACCACATTGTCATCAAATACATTACACCAACCACTAATACTATGAAACGAGAACTCGACACAGTTCTCGTTTTTCTCTCTCCTAATTTTAGTAGCTATTTTTACCCCCGTTTCAAAAATGGTTGATGCCAATATCACACATTTTCATTTTCAGACATTTTTTGGGGCCTTTGAATTATCTTTGTTGTAAAATATTTTTAATTTCTATTTTCAAGTGTGTTTTTTGAAATTTAACAAAATAACATACATTTTTAAGCAATTTATAATGAAAAACATATACATTTTACGATTTTTTCTATAACATAAGACATTTTTATGTACAAAATAAGGCATTTTTATTGACAAAATTGTAAATAATTCCAGAAAATAAAGACATTTAAAACCATTTTCAATGAATTTTCAGAGAATTTTTCTCTAAAAGTGACCATATTTCATATTAGTTATTGAAAAGTGACAACTCACATAAAATCGAGAAAAAATATACAAATTATTTGTAAAAAACATATTAAAAACATTATATTTAGAAATTTTATTTCTAAAATAAAGTCTGAAAGTCAAAACAT
>LPNX010905964.1:4312-16657 GCA_001517045.1 Pseudotsuga menziesii | reverse complement strand
ATGATGATGATGATGATGATGATGATGAACATGGCAATGTTGATGATGATGATCGATGATCAATGATCATGGTGATGATGATGATGATGATGATGATGATGACGACGATGGTAATGATGATGTTTATGATGTTTATGTTGAGGAGGATGATGATGATGATGATAATGATGATGATGATGATGAGGAAGAGGATGAGGATGATGATGATGAGGATGATGTTGATGATGATGATGACGACGATGGTGATGATGATGTTCATGATGTTGATGGCGATGATGATGATCATGTTGATGATGATGTTCATGATGTTGATGGTGATGATGATGATCATGTTGATGATGATGATGATGATGATGATGATGAGGATGATGAGGATGATGATGATGACGATGGTGATGGTGATGATGATGATGATGATGATGAGGATAATGATGATGACGATGATGATGGTGATGATGAAGATGAACATGATGATGAACATGAACATGATGAAGATGATGAAGATGAAGATGATGATGATGATGATGAAGATGAACGCTATTTTTGTTTTTACAAAACGTGCACGCGATTTGTTTGTATATAATGTGCACGCGTTTTGTTTATCTATAATGCACACGCATTTTTATTTAACTAAATCGTGCTCGCGTATTTTTTAAATTCAAAAAATTATTCCCTCCAAATGATAAGGCCGAGCCTCCACCCATGCTTTCATGGAATTCCTATGCCTATGTGTCTGCTTTGTACTTTGCTTTGGATTCAACATGCCTATGCCTATGTGTCTACTTTGTACTTTGCTTTGGATTCAACATGCATATGCCTTGAAGTATGATAAACCATGGCAAATTCAACATTATATCCAAATTTTCAATATGCTCGTGTTTAGCGGTTCGTCTAATTATGTTGCACACCTCCATTTTTTATGAGATTCTAGAAACAGATATGGTTTTTTTTGCAGATTCTAAATATGTAAATTTTAACAAGAATACATAATTTTTTCTATTTTTTTTCTTATTTATCTTCTGTCCTCACTCCTCAACTCAAAAAACACACTGGTAGTGTTTCGTCCATATCTCTTTCGTTTCTCAACCATTTAAAAAAAAAGTGTATGGTGCACTAAATAACACCAACCTCTACATGCTATAAAAAACCCATTTCCAAATAATGGCATTAAGACATTCAAATGCTGCACCCACAATTGACGTATCGTTTTCGAGGTTGGATCTCTTAGATAATTAAAAAAAAATTAAAAAAATTATTTTTATTATTGGAAAAATAGTCGTGCACTAGTCCTATATGTTCTCTATATGTATACCGGTTTTCGTAAGTTTTTTTCATCATTTAGACACTCAGACGTTGCACCCACAAAAACATATAACTTATAATTTGTCCAAAAATAAAAAGTGTCCGTTAAAAATGATCTAACTTTAGATAGTTAACAGCATTTTCAATAGAAAAAAAATATATATTTGGAAAGGTCATTCAATTTCCTACATTTCTTATTTTTCACTAATCGCAAGATTCACTGTGTAAGTGTCTCAAAATATCCATGCAAGTTGATGGACGCCTGTTTTTTCAGTTTTGTATTGCATCTAACACGCGAAAAGAGACCCTCAACTTCTTGCACACACCCGTGTATTAGAATTAGAATTACATTAAGATATTCAAGCAGAGAGTTCTGATAATGTTGCAGCAATTGAATGGAGAATGAACATACAAACTAAGCAAAACAAATCACGCAGGAAATGGACAAGTATTGCTCAGGAATCAGGAATTTGCAGTATATTCATCATAATAATATCCGGTGTTACAATGTAGTATACATAGGTAGAATTTGAATGCATGAGTAATGAATTCGAATCCTCAAAGTGGATAAGACTGCATCTAACTGAATCTATAACTCAAGGTCTCCCAATCAATATCGGAGTCCAAATAGACAACTCCCCGATGACTAATAACTCCAATAAGCAGTAACAACTAGTTAACTCGGTTCAACTGAGTCTGGTAGGTAGGTAAAGTGCTCCTCCCCATGCAACCATGCATTATCCATGCATTAGTAGCGCTCGCCTAATTGACTGTGAAGTAACTGATTGTAACTGGGGGATAACTAAGACCAACTAGTGCTAACACCAAGTGACTAAAGTAGGTTGGTGTGGAGACTCCTAATGGTTCCTAAAATGTAGGGATTGGTGTAGGAGGTGCCCTAACTAATGCATTTACATATAGTAAGTGGAAGTTAACCTATAGTAGTGTTCCCCACACTTCAATGACTAGTACAGGTGGCCCCATTGGACTAAGTGGACCCAGTTGCACTAGTGGACCCATTTAATTAATTTAAGGTTCCTAAGTTAGGTAATAATTAATCTAATAGACATTTGACCAAGGGAGGATTAATAATCCTACCCCCCCCTGATTCCTAACTTGGACAACTGTGGGCCCTGGTAACAAGACCATAGGTCACCCAAATACAATCTAGAACATAATAAAAAATGTTACTTAGTACAACTGAGGAAACAGGGGAAAACCTCATGGGAAAAAAAACCCCTCAAAAATAAGTAGGAAAATAGCAATCTGCAAGCTATCTTTAGAAGAAAGAAGCTTCCTCCTTAGAAAAATAACTTGAGAAAAACACTGCTGTGAAAAATTGCAGCTCTATGTAGCAGCATGGTCCATCAGTGAACCTCTCAATGTACTTCTGAACTGATGACTATGTTTGGTTCTATTGGATGGTGAAGGTAGGGAATGATCAAATCTCTGCTTCTGTGGGCCATGTAGCTGATCATTCTCCATCATCAAGTAGCACCGACCTGGAACTTTGTTGCACCATTCTGTAGAGAGCAAATCTATGAGAGATAGTGTAGCATGCTCATTCTAATACTGGGACCTAGTTCTTCTTTTGTCTTTTGGAACTCCAGCACCACTTCCAGCTGCATCAAGAAGATTTTGAGCCCATCTGGGTTTAGGCTTCTGATTAGGAATGGGTACTAGATATGGATCTAGAATCTCTTGAGATTCAGTCTTAATAACAGGATTATGTTGTATGTGATCTTCTTCATCTGAATCTGAAGCTTGTAGCACATCATCATCATCAAAAATAGGAGGAGAAATAGTTATACCTTCCTGTGCTACTGGAGGAGTATCATACGGCTGATCTTCTTCGAACTGGACACTTCTTTCAATGAATCATCTTCTGGTAGCAACCTCCATCAGTTTGTAAGCTTTTGCATCATCTGCATATCCCAACAGAATGCATTCACTACTTTGGGCTTGGAAGGCCTTTCTCTTGTCAAGTGGTATCCTGGCCCAAGCTTTGGAACAAAAAACTCTCAGATGACAGACATTGGGCCTATACCCATGTATTGCTTCGAATGGTGTGACCCCAACCACTGACTTGTGGGGCACCCTATTCTGCAAATATGAAGCATAATTTACTACTTCAACCCAAAGAGAAGGAGGTAGATGCTTTCCATGGAGAAGACATGTTGCCATCTCTTTCAGTGATTTGTTCTCCCTCTTAGCCACACCATTTTGCTAAGGTGTGTATGGAACTGAGTGTTCCATTCGAATACCCTCTAATTCACAGAAATTCTAGAAATCTCTTTTGACATATTCTCCTCCTCCATCGGATCTTATTGACTTGATCTTCTTATTGAAACTGTTCTCAACCATAGCTTTAAAACTTTTAAAAGTCTCAAAAACCTCTGATTTTTGTCTCATGAAGTAGATCTAGTAGTACCTAGAACAATCATCAATAAAGGTCAGAAAATACCTGCAACCATTAATGGAGTTTGTGGGAATAGGTCCAACTACATCACTATGTTTCAAATCAAGTGTAGAGATAGCTCTATGAGCCTTCCCAACATCATACTTCTTTTCTGGATGCTTACCTACCAAGCACCCAACACATACTCCATCGGAAGTTTGGATGGAGGCAAAACCTTCAACCATGCTATCATTGTGGAGCTACTTCATATATTTGAAATTGAGATGGCCAAATCTCTCATGCCAAATCTTGTTGGTGTTATTATCATGAGACAATAAAGATATAGGAGGAAAAACAGGTAAGAAATGTGAAAACTCATAAGCTTTGGTAGAATGATTTGCAATACCTTTCACTACAAGATTTCCAATGGCTTTTTTTGTAATCTCAGCTGAGTCTGAACCAAAAGTGACCCTCTTGGGAGAGCCTGTATGAGTCATCTGGTAAAAAGATAACAGGTTATCAGTAGGGAGGGCACATATAAGACATTCTTGAACTCACCATGCTTTTCTCTAGCCAAGCCCCTTCCTTCTGCTAGAATCTGGGAATCATCTCCCATGTGAATATTAGGCCCCTTTGATAGTGTAAGAGTAGAGAAGGACTCTTTGGAGGCAACCATGTGGTTGGAGGCTCCATAATCTATAATGTGTGTTAAGGATGGAGAAAGAGTTGCTTTCAAATAATTAAACCTTTCCACATCTTCTGTTGATGCTTCTTCATCAGGATTCTTTGCTCTTGGAGGAGTAATGTTGTGCTGCTTGAGAAGAGCGAACATCTCCTCAAGTTGCTTCCTCATACAATGTTCTTCAATATGGTATCCCTTTTCACAATACAAACATAGCTTCTTTTCAAATTTCTTCTTCTTAGAGCCGGAGGCCCCTTAGAAAGCTTGTTGATTTGGTTTAGGATTCGAATCAGCTACCTTTTGCTCCTTCTTCTTTGATTTCCCCTTTTCTTGCGCTTTGGAAGAGTCAGTAACCAAGAGAGCTTTATCTTTGGAAGTATGGATGACTCCCATTCAAATCAATTTGTCTTGTTCTTTGATTAAGGACTCAAAGAATGAATCTAAAGAAGGAAGTTTCTAATCATGAAAGCTTTCCTGCTTGGGATGAAACATAGAGACATAGACAGAGTACTCAGGATCTAGTTTTCTAAGTATGGAAAGGACATTATGCTCATCCTTCTTCTCTATCCCACACTGCTTGCATTGTAGCACTAGAGACTTGAATTTGGAGAAGAATTGCTCAATAGTCTCGAAACTGCTGGGATGTAAAGATACCAACTCATTCTCTAGAATGTGTCCCTAAAGCTCATATTGTTTGTTAAACAAGCTATCAAGCTTCTCCCAGGCTTCTCTGGGAGTTCTCAATCCTTCTAGATGAAAGAGGAAATTCTGGAAATATAAGTACATAAGTACCCAAATGCTTCATCACAACAGTTTAGGAACTTGTTCCTCTCTACCGACTGATGAGGCTCGGCCTCCCATCCATGTATGATCTTGTGGTATCCATGCTTGTGCAAGGACAGATGCATATCAATCCTGCAATCAAAGTAATTGGAAGTTGTGAGGATCCATGGCTCAAGAGTTTGAGAACTCATAATTGCTCCGGTAGGGAGACTACAAGTACTTCTTTCAAGCTATGTAGCACCTGTCAATTTCACTACAAATAACACTAAAACATATGAAATGTTAGAATCATGCTTTTCCTCTTGGAATGAACATGTTTTTAGGGTCTGACATGCCCTTTCCACTGCTCGAATGAATCCAAATCTAGCAAATTTTCATAAGGGACTTCTGTGGAAACCCAACTACTTATGATGTTTGACGGGGAGAAACAAGCATGAAACCTACCTGAGAAGGCTCTGATACCATATTAGAATTTGAATTCCATTAATATCTTCAAGCAGAGAGCTCTTATAATGTTGCAGCAATTGAATCGAGAACGGACATACAAACTAAGCAAAACAAACCACACAAGAAACACATAAGTATTGCTCAAGACTTTATAGTATATTCATCATAATAATATCCGGTGTTACAATGTAGTATACATAGGTAGAATTCGAATGCATGAGTAATGAATTCGAATCCTCCAAGTGGATAAGACTGTATCTAACTGAATATCTAACTCAAGGTCTCCCAATAAATATCAGAGTCCAAATAGACAACTCCCCGATGACTAATAACTCCAACAAGCAATAACAAGTAGTTAACTCAATGCAACTGAGTGTGGTAGGTAGGTAAAGCGCTCCTCCCCATGTAACCATGCATTATCCATGCATTAGTAGCACTAGCATAATTGACTGTGAAGTAATTGATTGTAACTGGGGGCTAACTAAGACTAACTAGTGCTAACACCAACTGACTGAAGTAGGTTGGTGTCGGGATTCCCAGTGGCTCCTAAAATGCAGGTTTTGGTCTAGGAGGCACCCTAACTGATGCATGCACATGAAGTAAGTGGAATTTAACCTCTAGTAGTGTTCCCCACACTTCAATGACTAGTACATGCGGCCCCATTGGACCAAGTGGACCCAATTACACTAGTGGACCCATTTAATTAATTTAAGGTTCCTAAGTTAGGCAATAATTAATCTAATAGAAATTTGACCAAGGGAGGATTAATAATCCTAACAATGTGGATCTATGATTAATTAATATTTCCAACACTCCCCCCTAATTATGAGCAAATGGGGATCTTCATACAATTTTTTTTACAAAATGTTTCAGAGCTGAAACTTGCGCTGTCCATGACAGGATTCACTAAGCAGAACTTGTCATTCCTAAATAAATTCACAGATTGAATGTAGCCCTTGCCAATGGTTTTGTAAATATGCCTGCAAGCTGATCTTTAGATTTGCAAAATTCTAAACAAATTTATTTGTTGTTCGCCAATTCTCTTATGAAATGATACTTTGTGTCGATGTGCTTGGTTCTATTATGGAACATGTGATTCTTTGACATTGCAATGGATGGACTGTTGTCGCAGAAAATGGTTGTTGGTTCTTGTTGGTTCTATGACAAGTCTCTTAAAATTCTCCGCATCCAAACATATTGACATGCAGCGCTTGTAGCTGCGACATTCTTTGCTTCTGCTGAAGACAGAGTTACAATGGTTTATTTCTTCGAATCCTGTGACATAATGTCTATACCAAAATGAAATGTGTACCCAGATGTGTTTTTCCTGTCATTTGTGTTGCCTCTATTTTCACTATCATTGTATCCAATGATTTTAAAATTTTCCGAGGTTGAATACATAATGCCAAGGTCCTTTGTGCCACTTACATACCTCATAATTATGTTACCTACTTGCTAGTGAGAGTGATTTGGTGACTCCATGAATATTGAGATCAGACTTAGACCATACATGATGTATGGTCTTGTCACAATTAAATACATAAGGCTACCAACCAGCCTATTAAACATCATAGGATATCATGTTGATCCATCACCATTCTTGCTTAATTTCAAACATGTTATTACTAGTGTTGAGGTTGTCTTGCAATTAGAGATATTAAATCTTTTAAAACTACACTTTCATACTTCGACTGTGATATGAATATACTATTTTTAGAATGCTAGAATTCAATGCTCGTAAAAAACTTCATAAGCCCCAAATTAATCATTTCAAATTCACTTTCCATGAATGTTCTAAAATCATTTATGCCAAAAACACCATTGAATATTAAATCATCTACATACAAGAAGACAATTAACATGTTACCTTTCTCACTAACTTTGGTGTACAACATCGGTTCACTTTCACTTCTGTGAAATCCATTCTGGGTGAGATAGGAATCAATGCAACTGTACTAAGCTCTAGGAGCTTGCTTCAAACCATAGGATGATTTTTTCAACCTGTATACTTTGTGCTCTTCACCTGGAACTTCATATCCTTGTGGTTGTTCCACATACACTTCCTCCTTTGGATAGCCATTCAAAATGGTCGATTTAACATCCATTTGATAAACATGCCATTTGTTTTGTGAACTATTTTGACTGTATCCATGTGTGCGACAAGTGCAAAGGTTTCATTAAAGTCTATGTCAGGTTACTGTGTGAATCCTCTTGCGACCATTCTTTTCTTGTGCTTCTGCACATTCATATCAACATCTTTCTTGGTCTTGTAAATCCATTTGACACTAATTACATCCTTATCTTTTGGTACATCTACCAACTCCCATGTTTGGTTCTTCTCAATGCATTCTTTTTCTTCATCCATGGCTTATGCCCATACTTCTTCTTCGACATCTTCCTCAAATGTTAAAGGATCATCTATTTGAGAAAATAATGCAAAAAGAGAGAATGAATTTGGTGTACCAACTTCATATATTTCACGCATACTTCTTGTCTTAATTGGATCTGTCGATGTCGACCTCAACGAACTGCTTGATGAAGTTTGTCGACCTCTTAGTGTGCTTGTCGGCATAGCTTGAGTTGCGACTTGTGCCGACATTCCTTGTGATGAACTATGTCGCAGTGTCCTTGGAGTCTACAGTGCTACGACATTCCAGCTTACATGTGGTGTTTGAACAACTTCCTCTACCATGTCATCATGTTCGACAATGGACACAATTTTGACATTCTTCTCAATGGTTCCATCCCATGATTCATTCTTGACAAATTGAATATCACGATTGATGATCAATTTCCTTGCGACAGGGTCATATAACTTGTATGCTTTTGTGTCTTCAGAGTAACCAACAAAAATACATTTTCGTCCCTTCTTGTCTAATTTCTTTCTCAGTTCATCTAGAACATGAGCATATGCTACACAATAAAAACTTTTAAATGAGAAACATTGTAATTCATACTTGTCCATGCTTCTTGAGAAAAAAATTTCTTCACACTCTTTGTCGGACACAAGTTCATATTCCTTACAGTATTTTTGATTGCTTCAACCCAATATTCATTTGAAAAATGCTTGGCTACCATCATGCTCCATGCCATTTCCATCATGGTTCTGTTCTTTCTCTATGCGACACTGTTATGCTGAGGTGTATACCGCGAAGTGAATTGCTTGTGTATGCCATAGGTCTTGCAGAAATTTAGGAAGTCATTCGAGACATATTCACCACCTTTTTCCATCCTTAATGCTTTGATGTTGTATCAAATTTGCTTCTCCATGAGTGCCTTGAATTGTTGAAAACATCCAAATGCATAAGATTTATTTTTTAGAAAATATACCCATGTTTTTCTTGTGAAGTCATTAATAAAATAATTGTAGCCTCCCATGGACGATAATTGCATTGGGCCACAAATATCAAAGTGCACAATCTCGAGTGGTGTGTGTGCTCTGTATGAATTTTCGACTGGAAAAGTCTCTCTATGTTGCTTTCCAAAGATGCAACCTTCACAAAATATTTCTGGTTTGTCGATCAATGTAAACCCCTACACCATATTCTTCATGTGCAGTAGCTTGAACCCACCAAAATTCAGATGTCCAAATATGAAATGCCACAACCAAGACTTATCCTAAACCTCTGATTGAAACACATCTTGAATTTCAGTGTTGTCTTTTTCTCCCTTGTCATAGTGCTTGCCTGCTTCTTTGCTTTCTGCCTTGAATGCTTCCCTTGAATTTACCTTTCCTTTCATGTCTAGAATTATCCTCAAAGGAAACAAGCGATTGCTTGTCATTGGTACTTTTTATATCGGATGGTTGCTTGGACGTATGTCTTTAATCACACAGTGATTGTCTTCCATGTAGACTTTGTAACCGTTTTGTATCAGTTGTCCAATGCTCAACAAATTATGTTTCACACCTTCGATATGATAAACATCAGGCATAATCTTTCGTTCCCCCTATTTGGTTAGAATACCAACAGTGCCTTTTCCCAAAATAGTGACTTGGACATTATTTCCAAGTGTGACATGAGTTTGAACTGATTTATCTAGACTAGAAAACAAGTTTAAATTATCAGCCATATGATTGCTACAACCTCAATCTGAATAACATATGTCACATGGATTTTCTTGGAAAACATGCATTCAAGTGGGGATGCACATGCTAACAACATTGTGGTCGTCAAAGTGATGGTGTTGCTCAACTGGTTTTGACCTTGCTTACCTTGGTCATACTGCTTCTTCTTACATTGATATGCATAATGACAAAATTTCTTACAATAATGATGTGGTATTTTTTACTTATCAAACCTGTGACCACTTGGTTGATGAGGGTTATGATTCTGTCCTCTACCAACGACATTGGCGGGACTGCTTCCGCGTCCTCCTCTGCCTCTAGAATTATAGCTTTCTCTTCCATTGCTTATGGATGATTGTGTTGCAAATGCACCTTCTAATGATGTATTTGATCTACTGATTATGTGTTCATGATTGATGAGTGAGACTTGTAACTCATTAATGGTAGACTGCAACGGGTCTTTGTTTTCTTCTAAGGTCACGACCAAGGATTCAAATATTTGGGGAAGATTTCTAAGAACTTTTTCAACAACCCTTTTGTCTTCTATATTTTATCCTTGAGATTTCAGTTGATTTATTAGTCCAGTAAATCGAGTATAGAATGAGTCTACTGACTCTGTGTCTTTCATTGACAGAGATTCAAACTCTCTTCTAAGAATCTACAGTCTAGATGTCTTTAGCTTGTCCAAGCCTTGATAGGTGATTTCCAATGTATCCCGTGCCTGCTTAGCGGTATTTTCTACTGCTACTCTTAGGAGTATGCTTTCATGCATGGCTTGGTGTATGTAGAACAAAGCCTTTACATCTTTCTTCCTCTATTCCCTCAGGGCATCCTTCTCATCTTGGGTGAGATTATTATATGTCACCTAATCTATTGGTTTTGTATAGCTATTTTGGACTATCTCCCATATATATTGGCCTTTGAACAAAAATTTCATTGTTGGAGACCAATACTCATAATTATTTTCCAAAAAAATTGGAGTTTTAAACTCAACATGTGTATACCATTACTGGAAGCCATTTTTAATTTTATATTTTCCTTTTAAGACAATGTTTCTTACCTAAACCTTTCTCTATCTTGGATAAATGAAGAGGAGGAGCTTCCACAGTTAACTTGGGTTACTGTGCAGTGAGATTTTTTTTTTCAACTTTTTGGGATGCAATACAATGCCTTTGGGAAAGTCCACCAAAATACTTGCGACCAAAGGTTTTTACTGCGACAGACACACTTTTTACCTAGACAGACACCCACTTGACTTCTACGGGCTTTAAAAACAATAGGATTTTAAGTGGACAGACACCCACTTGACTTCTATTCGACACACTTTTGGTTGCCACCAAATCCCACTTCTACTAGACCACTTTGAGTGGCACTTTATAAAAATAGATTTCTTAGATTAAAGATTTATAATATGAAAAACACTTTTCACGGAAAATAACAACATTACTCAAGTAATAATGGAGATTATGTGCAGCATAAATAAGACATGCATTCAACCATAAACTATGGGATTATATATATGAAATTTACAAGGAGCTTAGGCTCTTAACACTTTCCAAACACATGAACTTGAGTTTTCAACTCTTGTGAGAGTTTTTCTTTTTACTATGAAGTTTTTTTCTCTTTTCTATTCTTTTGTGTGCGCGCATTCTTCTGTTCTCTATCATATTGATTTACAATCTTCTTCTTTTACATGGATACATACTAAAACACTTAGATAGACTTACATTAAAATTGTAATAACTTTCTATAAATGCATAAATTTAAAAAAACTACTTTATATAGGAAGAAAAGTAAACTCTTCATTAGATCAAAAAGTCCAAAAGAAGCTGCACTATTATAAACTTGTCAACTGTGGATCTGCAATTAATTAAAAATACAAAACTTGCCATCAAGTAGAAATAATCAAACCTTTAAACAACTTCTTATAGTTAACGTGTCAATGTCTCTTTTTTTGCTTATTCAATAATAATATGAATTGTAAGGGTCAATGACTCAATATCGTCCATTTTTTTTAACTTATTCAATAATATGAATGGTACGTGGACAGTGAAAATAAAAGGTGCTATGTGGGCGGCACAATGACGATAACTTTGTAGTCCCCTCGATATCAAAAAGAAAAGAAAAAATATGCAGTTTGACTAGTCAACCATGTTGACAGCAATTGGTTCTTCATGTGATCCATGTATTTAAATATCGAAAGAAAACAAAAACTATTAACTGTGTGTAGTACATATACACCTTCTGTACTACTCCAAAGAAAGCAGCAGTACCTTCTCCGATGCACCACAAGCCTTCCCATTGAGAATCTGTTTGCCAATGGAGAGAATGGCTGACGAAGAAAGCCTGTGGTTATTGTTTCTGGAGTTGTTTTACAATTTACTATGACAGAGATCTTGTAAAGTTTGTTGATATTATGTTGGCAAAAAATAATATTGCCAGATGTTGTAACTAGATCCAAACTTTAGGCTCTATCAAGTGCAAAAGTGTATAGAGGAATCAAATCTTGCCAGGTTTTCAAGAGGAATCAAATCTTTTTAGGTGTAAACTTTTTCAAAAAAAAATATTTGATTCCTCAAGATTCTTAATAAAGCCTAGAATTTAGATCTAGGATTTGGATCTAGACTGATGTATATCATTAATTTTATATCCAATCATAATTTGTTG
>LPNX010905954.1:3967-174662 GCA_001517045.1 Pseudotsuga menziesii | reverse complement strand
GGAGTAGTGGCCCACCATCAATCACGTGATAACCCATGACGGAGTAGTGGCCCACCATCAATCTCTTCACTGAAAGTTGTAACAACGGATCTGACAAAAACAAGAAAAAATAATAATTGAGTGAACATCACTGAAAGACAGATGCTCACTCTACTTTAATAATTTTTTAAAATTTTAAAATTAATTTTTACTTATTCCATTATTTAATTTTTAAATACTCCATTATTCAATTTAATATATAATATTTCAGTTTGTAAATTTATATAATATTGCATAACTTTAACAGACTTTATGGAAAATTTCAAATACACTATCAATTAATAAACTTTAAAAGAAACCTAATGCATTGATTGAATATTTTCAAAGGAATAAGTTGTTTTTAAAGAAAAATAATGCATTGATTGAATATTTTCAAAGGAATAAGTTGTTTTTAAAGAAAAATAATGCATTAAATGAATATTATTTTAAAGAAAAATAATGCATTGAATGAATATTTTTAAAGGAAAAAAGAAAGAAAAAGATTCTAATAAAAGTGTAGAGGATTTGAAAAATAGAAAGGACAATGAATCAAGTTGTATTGCATTGGAAGAAAGAATGAAAAAAAACTAGGTTAATCATTAGAGTGAGACACCACTCAATTATTGTATTTTTTTTTGCATTTTATTTAACTTTTAACATATTTGTTATTAAAATATTTTAAAAACAAAACATTTTATAGTTTCAAATATTATAATTATATACTATGTTTATACTATTAAATTTTTAGTTTAAAATATTGGAAAAACATATTAGGAAAACCATGGAATAGAGAACATATGTCCTTTAATTGAAAGTATAAATTAGCAAGTATAAATAATTGTCCTTTAATTGACAAGTATAAATTAGCCAAACCTTTTCACCAAAAAAAATACAAAAAACAAATTGTTTTTCAGTGCTTGTTGTGAAAGCATACATGTATGTGATGGAGGGGTCTAAGTCAACTGAATCCTTGCGGCTCACTGTATGTCTAAGTCTCAACACTCCTTTTAAATTGAACCAAAATACCAAAATAAGTTTATTAATGGCTAGATTTGAGAAAGTTATAGGTGTGTGTAATTAAGTGCTTGGGGCTCTAAAATTTGTTGTGTTTTGTACCAGTTCACGGTTCACTGAATTGATAGTCATTAGTAGGAATTTAAATCATTTAATAAAAACAATTAATGTGTATAACCTCTATTCCTAAAACATTTTCCATGTTGATGCAGGACACTACCCTCTTTATTGTCTTACCAAAATGCATGATAATGAGGAAGAAGACCTAAAATTATGGACTTCACCTTCAAAGAATGCCTTGCAATCACATTGGTAAGGAGTGATAACAAGATCAGAACCATCCAATGTGTCAAATCTCACTTGATACTGTTAATTAAAGACTTATAAGATAAATTTAATATAAGACTTATAGTTGTATCTTACTCTTTGCATCTTGACACATTTAATATTTTATGGTTGTCTTTGGGCCTTGACCCAATTCGTATTATAAGATGAGGATGTGCACGCATAATAATCCTTAGTTATGACTATGAGATGAGGATTTAAAGAGAAGATGATGTAAAGAGAAGAGAAATTTATATGGATGGATAATTTCAAAAGTTGCACTTCTTTTGAAATGTTGATATAAATTATGCCCTTCTTTATTGGAAGGGTAAAAATCAAATTTTAAAATTTTTTTGAAGGACAATTTTAACTTTACACTTCTGGGAAGGGCTAGAACCCTTTGGAAGGGTTGTGAAGGGTTCAATTTTGAATGCTGATTTAGACTACTAAATTTTAAGTTTAAAATATTGGAAAAACATATTAGGAAAATAATGGAATAGACAACATATGCTCATTGCCTATAAGATGTTCCTAAAGAAAAAATGATTTGAATATACACCTCTACATTAAAAAGATGTTGGACTGAAAGTTGTACCACTAGGAATGAAAAAAAGAAGAAAGAAACAAAAACAAAGAAAATAAAATGATTGAGTGGACAACATTGAAATACATATGCTCATCAGTATAAGTTGTTTTTAAGGAAAAATAATGCATTGAATGAAAATTTTCAAAGGAAAAAAGAAAGAAAAAGATTCTAATAAAAGTGTAATGGATTTGAAAAAAAGAAAGAAAACCTTTCAACCAAAGAACAAGAAAATGGAAAGGACACTAAATCAAAGTTGTATTGCATTGGAAAAAAGAAAGAAATAAAAACTAGGATATTCATTAGAGTGAGACACCACTCAATTATTGTACCTTTTTTTTGCTTTTTATTTAACTTTTTAAATATTTGTTATTAAAATATTTTAAAAACACAACATTTTATAATCTCAAATATTACAATTATATACCATGTTTAGACTATTAAATTTTAAGTTTAAAATATTGGAAAAACACATTAGCAAAATAATGGAATGGACAACCTATGCTCAGTGCCTATAAGATGTTCCTAAAGAAAAAAAAGCTTTGAATATATACCTCAACATTAAAAAGAAGATGTTGGACTCAAAGTTGTGCCAGTGGGAATGAAAAAAAAAACAAATAAAATAAAAGAATTTAGTAGACATCAGTGAAAGACAAATGCTCATGAGTATAAGTTGTTTTTAGGGAAAAATAATGCATTGAAGGAATATTTTCAAAGGAAAAAAGAAAGAAAAAAATTCTAATAAAAGTGTAATGAATTTGAAAAAAAGAAAGGAAAGAAAATGGAAAGGATAATGAATCAAAGTTGTATTGCATTGGAAAAAATAAAGAAATAAAAACTAAACTATTCATTAGAGTGAGACACCACTTAATTATTGTATTTTTTTTTGTTTTTTATTTAACTTTTTAAATATTTGTTATTAAAATATTTTAAAAACAAAACATTTTATAGTTTTAGATATTACAATTGTATACTATGTTTAGATTATTAAATTTTAAGTTTAAAATATTGGAAAAACACATTAGGAAAATAATGGAATCGACAACATATGCTCAGTGCCTAGAAGATGTTCCTAAAGAAAAAAAATGCGTTGAACCTACACCTCTACATTCTCTCACTTAAAAAAGAAGAAAACACAATTGAAAGTTATATTGCATTGAAAATTGTATTACAATAAAATAAAATCATTAGACACCATTCAATCATTGTACTTCTATTTTTATTTTTATTATTTTATTAAAAAAATACTATTCATTAAAATGTTTTAAGAAACAAAACATGATATTTTTAAGAAACAATAAGTGATATTTTTATCACTTGTCTAGTCTCCTCCAGGGAATGCCGAATATTATGTAAATCTTATATGTCAATGGACATATCAATGCTTCATTGGGAGGCCTTGTTAGTAAATCTCTGAAATTTTATGTTTTTGTTACATGTGAAAATGTTAGTAATGATGGATCACTGAAAGCAATATTTTTCACCAAGGGGGTGCCTCAAACTATAAAGGTGAGTGATTGAAAGGAAGAGGTGTCTTGAATGAATACGCGATATGAGATTCATAGCATATGTTGACTTAGATCAAGCATCAATATATTTGGGGGTGTCAAAGAAGACAACGAGCTAAATCTTTCCCATTGTAGTCATGCAAAATGAACATATATTTATATATATAAGCATTGGGGAAAAGTTGCATACTATATCCCATGTTGTGAATATAAGTGTTTTAGTTATGAAATTGAAATTATTGTGAATATATTAATTATTGCATATAAATGGCTTTGAAATGCACACTTTCCTTTCATAATTTATATAGGATTGTGTTAAAATTCTAAGGCATTGGAAGCATCTTAGGGCATTAAAAATAATTTTTGAGTATTGATGGTTAAGATAGCCAATAAAAACAAGTTTGCAATGAAGAAGATAACAATATAGATGCAACTAAATAAAGAAGACATGGTCTCGATGATGGAAATAAAGGTCGTTGAGGATGGTATTATTCAAAAGGTGAGGGGAATGCAATATCTTGATTTTGACCCCTAAAATATAATATGTTTATCATGTATTATTTGAAGGAGATGATGTTATGTCATGAGAGTCAACCCATATGGCCAAGTTAAATGTCGGGATGTGTAAATAATGTAATTGCAATATAAATATTCCTAGTGTAGAACTTAAGGCCAAGGCTCAATAAGTGATTGTGTATGAGTCTTCTTGGTGGGATGGGATTATGGTTTGAAAATTATGTTTCCATGTTGTGCTTATGTAGTTTAAAAACATGGAAGAAAGGAACATACATAATAGTATAAATATACCAAAAATGTTGCTTGAGAAGTAAAACGGGGACCATAACACCAAAAGAGGGAAAGCTGAAACTTGGGGATGGATGGGTTATTTGAATTAACACTTGTCCTTTAAAGGTGCAAAATTTCTTGTTCATACTTCCTTACAAATATTTTTAAGCACTCTTGTTTCCAATGCTTCCTTCTCATGTACGTGCCCATCTACATTACCGGGCTTTGTTGTATTCTACTGATTTTTGCAAAGACTTCATTCTTAGTTTTACCTTGAATTATATTAAAGAAAACATTTTTGAACCTGTCCTGGCTATAAGGTCAAACCTTAGTCGTAAACTTCCACCACATGTACCAATTATAGGCATTACCTTGAAGTTGCATAGTAAGAGGGCATATATGATTTTTTCACCATTGAATTGGATGTTATGTATGTCAAAGTATTATTTTTCCTATTTGTATATTGGTTGAGTTGAATAAGGTGGAGGTTGAATAACTATTTGGAAGGCATTTGGGGACATGCTTGGTTCAGAACCAACTAGGCTTGGTGATTTTGGGTTAGTCATACTTGAATAATTTGATTGTGGGTCGATTTCTATGTGACCTTTGTATTTCCTAATGTTTCCTTGTCCTTCATGAGTCTTGCTAGTCTATCAACTACTGAATCCATGTTAATTTTCATATCTTATCTTAGCGAATAAATTTTGTGCTTAAGGCTCTGTGTTGATTCTTATTTCAGATCATCATTTTTTTGTCTATATTCTTCTTATAAAACCTAGTGTTTATTTTTATTATCTATTTTCTCCTTGGGTTTCCCGTGCCTTTGTTTGCAGTCTTTTTCTAGTTTCTCAATACAAGAATCCACATCTATCATTTTTCTAATTATGGGAGGAGTGCTCCTTTTATGATTTTTTTTTGTTAAAAAAAGTTTGGTAATTAAAAAAACTATTGGCTCTAATAAAAGAAATTATCGGGTATGGTAAACAAAGTTTATTTAGTCTAGTAAAAATATTTACTTGGTGTAGATTTTTCTTAAGTATAGTAATTTTTATCATTTGTCTTTATATATTTTATGGGCTTTGTTCCTTTTCAATGAAAGGTTGTGTCTTTATATATTCCTTTTTAATATGAATTATATCAAGTTTTTTATTTAGTATTATCTTTTTACTTTAACTATATATTTATATATATTTATTTATGGATATAGAATAAGAAAGGTTCAATTATGGAGGGTGTGAAAAAGTTAGTTCACCTCTTGAATCTCAAGAGTTTAGTAATGATTACGGGTGTTAGAACAACAAGTGTTTTTTAGTTCATCATACCTATGTGTGAGAAACGAGAGTTGATAGCCAGCTGGATAGGTCAACTTGTGAGAGACATAATTTTGCATACAACCTATGATTGAGGTCATCTTTTGACCATTGGAAAGGTATTAGAGTGTAGAATAACCTCATGATCCATGACGCTAGTGATGGGTTGTTTTACCCCCAAAAATGGTTTTTAGTCCCTTTAACAAGCCCCATAAGGTTCCAAACCGCAAATATGCAAAATGAGTCTTTCCTGTAAAATGGGCCCTACAAGCCAATTCATCCAATATTCTGACCTTGAAATCTACAAATAGGAGAAAAATTAGGTATTTATCCATTTTATTTTAAGCATGCAAAAGGGGTAGAAATTAACAAACCATTATACATCCTCACAAATCTATGTGGAGGTCATCTTCCTTGCTTCAAGGGATTTGATTACATCTTATTGCTATATAATATAGCCCTATGGGTTGATCTAAATTGCGTAATGAATCAATTGTTGCGAATGGAAATATTTTGTTTCTTACAGTTCCATGTATGTTAAACTTTACTTGATTATGCTGAAGTGTTTCAATGATGTCTTTAGACACCACTTCTATCTTGGAAAAATAGCTCTTGTCTACCTAATCCTATAATAGTTATTGAGACACTTTGAGTTGATATTACATCTTAGCGATTCTCACTTCCATTGTATTCTTGGAACAAAAGAGGAGATATAATCAAAAGGGGCCACCCATTTTAGAATGGTTTCTAAAATTTTTCTAGTAGAATTTTGAGAAAGTAATTATATATTTGGAATCTACTAAAAAAATGTATGTAGTTAAAAAATCACTCAAATTAGAGGTTGTATGGCCAAGGTATTGGAGATTGAACATTTGCAATCTTTAGCACTTTTACTCTACAACCATGACTCTATCCTAAGTATTACAAAGAAGATATATTTTGACATATCACACATATTAAATCATTTGAAAGATTGGTTCAGTGGCTTCAATTTGATATATTATTTGTATTTAATTTGATATTTTTGACCAATTACAAGGTATGCAATTCACCTTACATTTTCAGCCTCAAGACCTTAGTAGAAACGAGGAATCCATAATCATGGTAATATTTTATATTTGTATGAAAAATTATCATATCCTATTTGAAATATGTAGAAGAAATAATATTGGTTGTATGTGATATATTTAGTATGGCACTTGGCATAAGTATTGAATATTTGTAACCAGATATATTCATGGTTAGATATGGAATATGCTTGAAAAGAATGCTTTGGAGATACATTCTAATGGTGTGAAAATAAATACTTTCATATTCCATTTTCTAATTGTACTCCTATTTATGATGAATCTCCATGTAAAAAGGATTTAGAAGAGGTAAGATTGAACTCTTAACTTCTCTTCCAAGGATATCTTCCTCTCCTCGATGAATCTCCTAGTGCACGTAATGTTGAATCTCCTTACAAAGGGGGCTTCCAAGAGGATACCAAAATTGAATTTGATGAGAAAAAAATACTTGATATGATCGTCTTCTCATAGAACATGTGAATGAACCAATGGTTTCTATGCATTACTATTTAGTAGAAGAAAATATGAAAATAAACACATTGATAATGGCATTGACAAGTCCAAGCATCCTATCACTAGTACAAAATGAGAAATTAATGACTAAAAAAATGACTAAAATCAGGCTATAAACGACTATTTTTTAGTCGGCGACTAATAGTAGCTAATTTCCACTTTCTTATAGCTAGTCATATTTCACTTAGTCATTAATAGCTTGACTTATTAGTCATTGATTTAATCATTGATAGTCAATGATTTAGTCATTGATAGTCAATGATTTAGTCAATGATTTAGTCACTGATTTAGTCACTGATTGCAACAATTAATGACCAAATATATGACTAAATAAACTACTAGACGATAACATATTAATGACCAAGCTAAATATGACTAAGATATGGGAAATTAGCTACTAATAGTCATATATATGCGAATTTAATCATTTTTTATAGTCACAAATTTATGATAGGGCACGAAGGAATCGAACCACCAACCTCCTGCCTATAATTAGGAAGGCGCTCTACCATTGAGCTAGCACCCTTTAAGAAGTTGTTATTGCTTGAAAATGATGATATTCAAACAAATTTATGATAGATAGCAATCTACAAACTACATAATTATCACTACTACAACTTTCCAGTAACTAGTATTTATGATAAACTAATTCCTGAGAGCTATGTACAATTTTCCCTATCTGGCATATCCATTCATGTTACCAGAGAAAAAATAATACCTCTGTGATGGATGTGATACCAATTAAGTCAACTAATTTACAAAATATCTCTTGGCGTGCCTGAATATATGAGAAAAATATCATTATATGAAATCAAGCAAAGTAAAAGTCAAACAAGGTAAGCAAACCTTGCCATTCATAAAACAATCTATCAGTGACAATATACAAATACATGAAAGCGACAGATTTTAGACTAAGTGTTTCAAAGCATAAGCTACCATATCAACCAATTCTAGAAAATGAAACATATTTTTATAGAAGTCTGAAGTCTACCAAAATAAGCAAGCAAAATAAATTCAACACATATTTCAAAAAGTGTTGAATGAAATAATAAAAGGATAGCCAACATTATAGTTGACACATTTTATATGAAAATCAGTGTGAAACATTCAATCATGTTTGTAAGTTTATCTTTGGCCAACTTGCCTTAGATATAGCCACAACTAGACTGATATGAATAATTATTAGAATCAAGGGCCCTCCAGAAGTGCACCACGGGCAAAGTAATAAAGTCAAGAAAAAAATCACCACGACGAAGGTAAGATTTGAGAACATACATCACATCAGTAGCTTTACCATGTTTCTTTAAGGTTAGACAACTATTTGCTTCAAAATGTTTATTAACAAACACAATCTAGCAAATTTCAAGTACATTTGATTGCTTCCTAAATTTGCATAAAAGAAAAGAATGTGTGATTATTTCAAACAAAAAAAAATACAAATAACAATCTCACCTATAACCTAGAAAGCTTGACACTCAACAATACAAGTCGCTCAAAGAAAGATTGTGCAAGACCAGCATGAGCTGCTTTCTTGCACATAATCACAGGACCCAATTGGCAATGATCCCCAACTAGCACCACCTAAATTTAACAAGAAAAAGACCAACTTGCATGTCAATCATATATTATATTTACTATTGTACAATAATAAGTTTTGCAAAAGAAGATACAATGGAAATCATTTCCTCATTACATAATATCTTTGACAGCAACTCTACAAGGCTAGATTAGGTTATTACCTACTTTGCTACAAGAACTAAAGGAACCAGGCACTCTGGTTCGGTAGCCTAAGTTGATTTGTCAATAAGGACCTGAACAGTAACCCAATATTTAGGTGATAAAATAGTTAAAAAAACTCATACTAATATGTAGTAATCCCACTTGCAACTCTAAACTTTAGTACTACCTAACGAAACCTAAAATTAGATAGCTTGGGATCACCCGCACCAACACAAGTACAACAGATGACATCAACACTTTGAGTTATTTCTATTTATATTGCTCTCTTGAGTGCTTTGTCTTTCTTTTCATCCACGCTTGAAAGATCACCTATATGTGATGTTAAAAAATGTATCATTTTGTAGTAATTAATAGAATTCATTACCAAAAAAATACATAGAACATTTCATTTAGCTCAAACTTGCTCAAGCAGAGTAATTTTCTTGGCCAAATTAGACATTACAAAAGGTTCCTCTGTTGTCTGCCTCTTCGTTAGCATACTCTAAAAGAAATGACATACCTAACAAGAAAATACATCCACCTGAATTTATTCAAAGCATATACAACAACCAACCCTAGGAGTGCTTTCGACACCAAACAAGAAATTGGTTCCAATTTGACAAAAGCATCATATACACATCCACTTGCTTAAATAATAACAACAATTGGCTAGCAAATATTTAGAGGGTAAATATTACATTCCTAATATACAAATAATACATAACTTATGAATGGATTGGACTTTCCATACCTTGTTCATCTTTCAACTGCTGAAGTTTGTACAATTCATTTTTTTCTGAAGTGTTAAGGTGCCTACCCTGTAATTGTTTTACAAAGAAACACAATATGTAAATGCCTTGGGATTAGGTAAAAACCAGAACACAGAAAAATAGCCAGAAAATGTGATGGTAAGACTCTGAAAAACAACCTGATAATGCAGTGTTAAATGTTCAACTGGAGAACTCACTTCCTCCCTTGATTTTGCACATAGTCTGACAACCTGTAATGTCAAAGCAATGAAACTTTCATGTTATATTAATATGGCATTTAGAATATAGCCTAAAAAATCTCTTATGCACGCTTCCTATGATCATACTTCAAAAAGTAGAAATCCTTGCACGGGAGATTCAAAACATGTATTTTAAAACATTTTTAAGAAGGCACTTATATAATTAGATACAGGATAGCAAGGACACCTTCAAACCCGTGGAACTAATTTTCTCTGCAAGCTGATCAACAACAACGTTACTTGGAGCACGTACCAAACTTGAATCACATAAATGAAGTGAAATTGTATTAATGTCAACTGATGACAAAAATAGGTCAAAGGTCAGAGCTCAAGATCATGGCAAATAATAATAGCAATCTAGAATGGCCGAGTTTATATCTTCCATAAAAGAGAAGGCACCTAGTATAGTTACTAATGGAAGTAGAATTAGATCGAAGATGGGTATGGCCTCCGTAATGAAGTAAAACCCTTGAATATGAAAACATAATGAAAATTCAGTTAGCATTGGTTAACAATCCATCATAGATCTCACTTGTTACCTGGCCTTGACCCTGCTTGGATAAATGGTATACAATAACTACTAAGGTGACAGTCTTTCCTGTCCTGAGAGGGCCTTGAATTAAACTCACAGGATTTTGCAAAACACTATTTACAGTGCTAACATGCACATGATATAAAGAAATGAATTACAACAACTTCTAAAACAAACAGAAGACCGCAACATTCATTAACAATAGCTAAGACGATTGTTATAATGAGAAATCCATCCACGCCAATTTACAAGAAATATCTAGCATTCACATACAGCTGACTTATGTATATTTATTATCATGGTGAATCCATTCGCATCATTTTTTCTTGTAAATTCAAATGGCCCAAGGTTTGGTATCATAGATTCCATGTTCTTACTCATTGTGTGTACTCAAGTGTGCATGTTGAAGAGAATTCTTTAACTGCAATACATGTAATAACGAATCATGCAGTTGAACACTCATAAATATACTCAGGATCTAATGTTTTGGTTCAGATCAATCCTCAAATGGTCTCTGGATCTCAACAATTCTATACACAAGAATAAATAACTACAGAATGGATACCTTGCTGAAAACCCCATCATAGTTTATTGATTAAGGATCCCTATTAGAGAAAGTTCATGAGATTACAAGTTCAACAACCCTGATATCACTGTAAAATTATACCTAGATGACTTTGAAAGAAAAAAGATAAATAATTGCAGCCATAGTAGTAATTACATTAAAGAAAACGATTGCATTGGATTATATATTTTAGGCATTTAATCTTTGGACTTTATGCTGTTGGCTACTTATATTGCCACTGTTCATTTTCAGTTTATTTAATATATCTTATGCTGTCCACAGGAAAACCCGGTAACAATTACTATGCAGTGGATGAACCTTGTCCTTCACTTATTGCATAAAGTAATCTAGCTCACATCACTTCTTGCAGAGAGGAAGACACAATGAAATCAAACACATTCAAAAATGTTTAATTTGTAGCAATCAAATGGTGCAGAGCAACAAGAGACTAACCTTGCTAGAATAGGGTGGAAGCTTAAGGTAATTGGCACATGTCATGACACTGGGAAAATCTCCAGCGGCAACTTCAACAGAAGCAGGTCCAATCACCCCCCCATTCGCTATTGTCGGATGCTGCAATCGAACAAACAGAAGCAAATATCTATAACTTATGTTCGTCTGAAATAAACCCAAAATCAATGAAATATAATGTAACTTACCTTTCGAACTATTGTCAACTTCGGATTTAGTACAGCAAGACCTCCAGGAGGAAGTCTTGGAGCACTAGTCACAAAACGACAAAATGCACGTTGCTGTTCAGGAGTAAACTACCCCGTGATTTGAATAAGCTATAGGCTCAGCCAGTGAGTAAACTGATGATGGCCCAGGTAAAAAAAATTAAATAGCCATATAGAAAACAACTTGAACAGATACTTAAATTGACAATGGGAGGACTCTTAGCTATATATCCATGGTCAAATTTGATGTGATCCACAAGTTACTCAACCTATAAAAGAATCACACATTTAGTTGGCATTTTTCTACTGATTGATAATTTACAAGAAGGAATCCCAACATTATAAAGGAATGCTGAACAATGATTTTTCTACTAAATTAATGATTTACAAAAAGGAACCCCAACATTATGAAGAAATGTTGGACAATGAATTGATAAAACATACCACCCATAGCTCACGTCGACCACAGAGAAGATAATCTAGTTCATCTCCAACAAAAATCTGCAACGATGAAAGGGGAAACACCTGTAAAAGATCTAGAGGGTGTTAGTCATAATCAAAATTATGTGAAATATACTATAGTAGTCATCAACATTATGATGCATAGTGCACAATGGATGTACTTAGCAACAAACCATCCAAAATTTTAAATAAAATCCAAAATGACAAACACCTGATTAAATCCAGCATGAAATGCCTCCATTTATGGCATAATCACTGTTTTGACTACTGCATCAACTACTAGTGGAACATACTCTTCCAAGTTATCAATGCTGACCTGAACCAAAAAAAATATAACATTTAAAACTTGAGCTCTGACCTGAGCAACCCAAAAAAAATAATCAACAAGAATCACAAGATCCTGAGAAATTCCAGCTTAGATAGCACACCATGGTGTCACTCTCCCTTGGCTTGAGAGCTTATTCAGGATATTTAGGAAGTGTAAAATAAAGGCAAAGAACCTCAATTCTAGCATCATGAAAACGTAGTTCATATATTATCTTCTTGTTATCACCTGGCATGGCCTCCAAGAACTGCTTCTTGCTAACAAGGGCTTGCATTTCTAGCATTATTGTTCCAAGCTCAGGATCAAAGGATAGGATATCATATAAATCAAGCTCCTGCGAATGATAGAAAGTCATTAAATTTAGTTTTAAACAGTAAATGTGTGTTCCAAAATTAAATCACTTAACTAGGAATTCATAATTGTTGTGCTTAATCCTACTAGTCAAATTAGTGTTACCTATCCAAGGATAAGTTCATAAAAAGCTGTTGAGAGAGCTAAATCTAGAAGTCGACCATCTTGTAGAGATTTTGCCATAACTCATCCCAAAAGACAAAAATTATCTAATACTTTAGAAAACTGGCTTGAAATGGAGGAATCTATATTAGGTGGCCATGGATGAGGAAATAAGCCAAGAGGTGCTTGAACAAAGTCTGCATTTCCACCTGTGCACTCTTTATTAATTTTATCCAAATATGAAGAGGACTAAATTGCTCCACTGGACCTCTCGACTTCACTATCTATAGTAGACACAGTAGGAGAAGAAGTTGTCTTCCACATGCCAAGTGCACTCTTTTGCAATTCATGGCTTAGAAGTGTGTAGAACTCTTAAGTTGGACCTAGACCTGTGCCAACCTCCCCAAAATATTCCACCTCTAGGACTTACTTTTGATTAGAATACATTTCCATTACCTTTGTAGTTGAATCCAATATACGACCTCTTGAGACACAGACCTTTTGACGCTGCAATATGCCAACACGCAACTCTCCTTCATTGGTAACATTTGGATTGTCAGCACTCTGCTGGTGTTGCAAGCGTTGTAAGGCACGAGATAATCCAAAGGTAGTAGAGTGAAAATATTTCCTCGTCTCAAAAGGAAATAAGAAGGGGCATGCTTTAGTCAATTGGTGGCACAAAGAAGGTAGACTACCACTACACAATGCCAGAGCATCTTGAATTTGGCGTGCCAGGTTTGGAGTCAACTTGCTTCTTAAGAACTCTTCTTGTAGAAAAAATGGACCCACCACTTTCAGTTGATCTAACGTAGAAATATTCCCCTCCAAAAAGGCATCTGATGCTCCTTCAGCCCTTAAACGAGGTGCTAGACGATTCAGACCTTCCAACACACGTAGTAGCAACAAAATATTATAGGTTGGATTTGATTTTTCTAGATCACATGGAAGCTCTCCTTGCAAAATGCTATCTAGAAGTGATGCCTATTGCCATGATGTTTCAAAGATGGAGCTTCCTGTTGTAGCATTCTTAAAAGTTTTACAGAATGAAGAGGTTCCAGATACTCCCACAAAAGCCCTCTCCTCTTGGGAATCAACCCTTTGATTTGTAATAGTGTAAACATCATCCCAAAGCCTTCACCCATTTCCTGGAGCATAATCTGATCTAGTATACCTTTCATCATAATCTTCATCTGCTACTTCTTGACGTTGGATTGCTTGATATATTGTTAGTGACTTGTTAAGCTGCTTCCCACATGAAAGAAAGTTCAACCTTGGAGGATCATTCATATTGTTAACAGACAAAGAGTATTGATCTCTACTCCCTTTCCCACCTCTAGCACCAGTAGACACAAGCCCAGCCATTGCAGTTGCTGCAAAAGGAAATGAACCCTTCGAACCAAAAGTGCTTCTTGTCTTGACATCAACAGATTCACCACTTCTATTTAATATGGCTGATTTCTGTCCAGAACCAGAAGATGCTTATGATTGGAATTTTCCCGTTGAAGAGGCCACAACATCGTCAACAACATCTCCAAGCTTAACATCATGCACCCTCTCCAGCACACAAGCAGGAAGTGAATTGTCCCCAAATACCTAAAGACATAATGCATCAAGGAGAAAAATGCAAAGATAAATCAGAAAAAATTAGGCATACAGTGTAAGCCAAAAAAATATGCCAACCATTTAAAAGTTTCTAGTGAAACTTCATTATTATTTCCAATCATAAGATGATGTTTGTGTAGATACCTCATGTTCTTAATCTTCATCATTGGAAATGTCTTCATATTCAATTATTAAAGCCTCGTCAATTTCAATAGGGGAAATATCCAAGTCCTCATCCTACAAAATACATACATAAACATTATTCTGGAGAAATGTCCAAACCTGACTCTTAACCTAACACTAAATTTGGTTATTCAATGAAATCTCCTTTCGAGGGAGGGATGGATTGTTAACACAGACAACCTAAACGATGTAATTGGAAGACATGTATGGTTAAGTTCAATATGTATCTTTGATGGTATCTAACATATCTTAACCAAACCTTTTGCATGGGGATATGGTCCGGAGAAGCTCATCATAGGCAATTAAGTTTTATTTCGTAAAGTGAATACTAGATATTTACTTCCTATAGGATGAATTCAGTAAGGAAAATATTCTAGTGTAATCTAACATCATAAGCAAAGTCTATTTACAACCAACATCTATTTGAAAAATATTTGCTTTATGCAAATTGAAAAATAAGTCCCTAGCTTTTTTGCCATATCAAGCTTATCCAAGACTCGGTAAATCTGCGTAACTATGACACACCACAATTTCAACAACCAGACAACTAAATGTGTCATTAGAGTTGGTATGTGCCATACAACCAACAATCAAATAGAGGTCCCTTTGTGTGAGCATTTTCATCATGTACATGCATGTCAAATGATAGCCTCATATTTAACCAAATATATCAAACTACTTTTGGTTATTGTTGCCCAAAAAGAAGTTGACGTGGCAATAGTAATATTAAAGCAAACTTTGTATATCTACTTGAACATTGGTTCTGTATCTATTTGTATATCTGAAAATACAAATAATTACCATAATGGCCTAGTTGGTTGGGCTATCATGCAGGTGGCAAGTGTAGAGCTTGGTTTTTTCCCCATGCAGTGAAGATGTGAATCGGTAGTACAAAACAAGTATATGTGCATGCATGCAAGCAAATAGACTAGGAAAAAGCATTTGAGTATGCATTCAATTATTTCTAAATTGGAAGTAATTGACATTTACTATTCAACTCTATTAATAAGCAATGGGATATGAGGATGGCTGGATGAATGGATGGAAGGTAAAAATTAAGAAAACATGTCCTCACACTAAATAACATTATGAATATGTCTCCCAAATACATCCCTCACAAATGAATATTCAGCAAAAGTAGAAATATATTTTCATCATCATCCAGTGAAACTTCTCAAATTGAGGATTCACCAATAATTAATAAATCCCTCTCAATAAACATACCTCAGAACCTGAATTCCCCTGTGATTTCTTCAATTGTGCCCTATCAGATGTTGCTTTTCTGCGAGCTACATTTCTTGTCTACGGACCCCTTGACTCATTTGCAAGGCATTTCAAAACAGCTTTTCCCTTCCCTCGGGATGAAATTGCATGTACATCATCCAAGCCTTTGCTGGAAGAATTCCCAGCTCCCATTGAATACCTAGATCTTGTAGAAGGATGAAGATCAGATGCAGTTGGAGTAGATGTTGATGGGGATGATGTTCCAAACATGCTAGTTTGCCCAGCACCACTATCACAAGCACCTATAGTCGAAGAATACTTATGGCCTATATCACTTTGATGAATTCTGGGCCATAGAAATTCTTCAATAGCAACCAAATTAGCTAGAGGATCAATGAGTATAACATTGGATGAGTAATCATGAAGAGAATTTTCTCCTTGTGCCCTACAAATCCACGGTTTAAAGGGTTGAGCTAAGGCACTCAGTCCTGCTGAAATGCTCGCATTTCCACTAGATGATATTGGAGCATGAAGCAAGATAATTGGAAAACGTTTTAATGAAGCTAATGCGTTTTGTAGTTTGTGGACCAAAACTTTCATAGGAGCTTCTCTTCCTTCCTCGTAATCCAAAGAAAGAGCAATTTCAATAAACAACTAGAATATTTTAAGTGCCTGCTGTCGAAGATTCAACAAATTCACTTCTGTCACATTCTCTTTATAGAAAGTACCAAATGAAAAATAATTGAGAAGAGATGCTACAACCCCACTTCCAATAAACTCAAAAGTTGACACACCATCGCCTTTACTAAGTTCTGCAAGAATATCTGCAACAACACTCTGCAATTGCTCTTCATGAGCAAAGGAAGCATGCCAAACAATTTTACCCTTACCCTTTGATTTACTTTTTGGATCCAACAAATTTCCATTCAACTTTGTGCACAAGATTTTCTGTAATTCTAGCATCAATAGCACCCGAATCAACAGGAAAGTAAGTATCTTTAAAACGTTTAGCATGAGCACTAACAACTGCCTGAAGACCTGAATTAAGGACTGGAATCAATGCATCTCCTGAAGATGGAGGTGAACCAGCAGTTCCAATACTCATGCCTTTGGGTTCTTCCATTTCATTTTCTTCATTGTTTGATTCACCAGTACGTCACCTATTACGTTTGGGTTTAGGAGGCACCCCCATTGAACCATCTTGTTCTTTTCCTGGCAATGGATGCATTGAATTTGGACTTGACTAATTTGATAATATCAGCATGTCTACAACATGAACAACACCTTCTCTGACAAACGTTTTGGAAAAGATATCAGGCAATTTTTGCATAAGAACCTCTGCTATTTGTATGGCAGGTATTAATACTTGTGGATCTTTCCATGCTATAACTCTTGCTAAAAAGATGCACACAATAACAATGTTTATAACACAAATTTTACAACTTAACAACTGAATAATTTTGTGACAGTAAACTGCATCCATTTAGTACCTTGAAATATTTGTCACTTGAAGTAGAGACTACAGCGTATCAGGAGTACTGAAATACATCAATTTGTTGATAACAGAAAGACATTTTTGATGAACATGAGCATTCACACTTGAGCCATATACCTGTTTCACTGAATGGTTTACAACTTATATCCTACATTTTGTCTTTTAAAAATGCAACCAAAAATCTCCAGGATTGATGCTTTGTACACTGACTTGTACTAAAACTGGCAAAAGATCTATTCCAAACTGTGGCAAAAGCTCTGGTTGATCACGAAATAGTGTTTCTCGGGAAGATATATCTGGCACAGTTCCACTTGTATCCTCTTTCTTTGTAGTACTGCTTCCAAGAGAATTCTTTCCCAAAGAACTCTTTGACTGTATGCCATAACTAATAGGAGAACAGATAGTCCCTTGTGGCAATGGTGGGAGAAGCTCATTGATCAAGGAGATAATTTCATACATCTATTTCAAACAGAAAAATTATGCATTTAGAAGCAATAGAGTTATACATCTCTAGACTATCAGAAATTACTACTTGCTGCTAAATAATACAAAAAACTTTTAAGCACAACTAGTATGGATCAGTTCTGTACAACTTATACATTTGAACTTAGTGTTGGAAAAAATGGCAAATGAACCAAATCAGTAAATGTTACAAATTATTCTTTTCTAATTCTTTTGGACAAATATAAAGCAAGCTAACACCATGGCTCCAGAGAAATCCCTCACAAGAATTGAATCAAAAAGATAACTGACATACCTTGCTGAGGATGCCCTGAAGAGGGACCTTGAGGTGGATAGCCACCATATGGAGATGGATAGGATCCTGTTGGAGGCCCATGATGAGGGTAACCATGTGGTGCATTATGCTCTGGTGGAGGATAACCACCCTGTGGAGGGTACCCTACAGGAGGGTAGCCGGAAGAAGGGTATCCAGAAGGGGGATATCCTGCATGGGGGTATCTCGATGGTGGGTATCCCGATGGTGGTTATCCTGAAGGCGAGCGGCCATGTGAAATGTTTGAGAACGACCCTTTGTCACTTTCTTTAGCCTCTTGTCGTCCTTTGTCACCTCCTCCCATTCTTCAGTGTCTTGCGAATAGAGAAATTAGTGGAAAAGAATCAGATCCATGAAACAAATCCTAATAAAATTCAATTTAAGCATCAAGACATTTCATAATAGTTCATCTGGTAAGTTCCATCAATCACTAGGAAATTCTCCAAATATTCCTTTGTTCTTTGAAGTTAATGTCATAAGAACAGAATAGATGATAACTTCTCTGGTTCACTTTGGTAGAATGACTTAAACAAGAAGATATTTTTGGATGTCAGGACCAACCCAGGGACAAGATAAGATTCCACCAACCTTAAGAAATGTTGAAATTAGTAGACACTGTAGCTATGCAAGTCAACAATATATCAGAAAGCAACTCTTAGAAGCAGAAAAGAGTTAGACACCAGAAATATGCCCAATGCACTTCACAAATCTGAAATGGTGACAAACTGTCAAAAATAGTAAGCAAATTAACCTCAATAGTATGACATCATCAATCCATTCTGAAAATACATTAAATGTTCTTCAATTCAACCCAATTCTTTCCCTCACATGTAATAGACTTCAACTAGAAAGATACAGTTGCAAGTATTTCTATCATATCCACACATTTCTTAGAAGTAATATAAACAATATATATCACTTGATTTCCATTTGTTTGCATTATGGAAGTTTGAAGTTCAGACATTAAGGTTGCTTAAACGGAAAGTCTATATGTGTGTAGCCTTGGATATAGGTCTCATCCAACCAAGCATACATCTGACCATGTTTCGTGTATGAAGACTTTGACTCGAGATAGTGTGCTAATATCTTGGCTTCTAGCAGCTTTTCCCATAGTATTCTTCTATGTGAGATAAGGCAGGAGGTTAAACAGTACTGTTTTTGTTTTGAATATTATTTTTGATAAAGTTGTAAATGATTGCCAAAATAACGGTAAGGTGGAAAGCAAGGTAGCTTGCGTGATATCTCACTATTGCCACATCAAATAATTTTCCACATATATTCAGTTGTCTAATTCATGAAAATATGGTGAATGCTAATTTATTAAATGTTTTAGTTTAAGAAAGGGAACAACACAGACTAAGAAAGGGAACAACAAAGGAGGGTGCAAAGGTTTAAGAAAGGGAACAACACATCTACACCATTTGAGTCCCATCTTTCAGACATGAGAACTTGAAACTGAATCCTAAGATTTGAAAAATCCTTTCCTTTTTCTTTCTCTAACTGTTCAATATGAAGCTTCAAGTATTCTTTAGATTTTCTTTGTCCATCATCTTCTCCAAGGGTATCTTTTGAATTTAGCAAAACATGGAAGGTGAGATCCCTGATACTTCCTCTACAAAGTGCAGAACTAACAACATACTTATCAAAAATGTGATAAATGTAGTCTAATGTCGCACAAGTCTTCTGAGAATCCCGGTCCATGGAATACTTACAATCTCTTATGAATTTGATTGTGTTTTGCTAATTCTTGAAACTCCAAAACTTCAGTTGCCGAAACTAGATTTAATATATTTGAAGAAAGAAAGCTAGGAACAATATTAGAGTATACAAGGTGAATCTGACAACCATAGCATACAAGCTTCACCTGGAAATCATTAACATCTTCAACATTTATATCCAACAAGATATTCTTCAAAAAGGACATGGAATCGCCTAACATGTAAACTCTGAGCTCAAACTCTGATGCTGCCTTGCTTTCTTGGGCAGTTTCTTGAGAAGAAGATGAAATGCATTCCTCTTTGTGAGGTGGGAACATTGTAGACGTCTTAAAGACAAAGAGAAAGGAACCATCCCTCGAAATGCAAGCATTTAAAAAACCCGAAGAGAGAGTAATATGCTTAGGTTTCATCAAAGGTGTGTAGAACCTCTTGCAATAACAATGAGAATGCACGATATAACAGAAATATTGGAGCATAAAAGATATTTTATTGATCGCAGGCCACTTCAAGGGGGCAACCTCCTTTGAGCAAGCTCAATACAAAATAACTCTTCGATGCTTTCATTAGCCTTAACACATACTTATATACTAAGTCTAATCTAAACAACTATTACTCCCCACAAATGTGGGATAATGCAACATAATAACTAGACAACTTAACAACTATTACTTACTCCCCATAATTGTGGGATAATACAACATACTGATGGGACGACTTACAAAGCATATGCATCTGATAAAATATACTAACAAAATAAAGAGGAGGGTTGACACGGGTTCTTAACATCCCCTCCCTCTTAAAAAAAGGCTTTGTCCTTCAAAGCTTTAGATGTGGAAACTGTTGCTGAATCTGAAGAAGCGGTTCCCATGTAGCATCCTCTCATTGCATGTTGTGCCACTGAATTAAGACCTCTATGATGGACCGAGAGCGAAGCTGACAAGTGTGCTTATTGAGGATGGCCGCCAGATCTGAAATGATGGATCCTTCATTATCCCATTCTGGTAAAACAATTTGTGCTCTGATGTTGGTGCCAATCACTTGTTGAATGCGAGAAGAAGGAGGAAGTGCCAATTTATAAGCAACCGACCCAATCTTCTAAAGAACTGTATATGGACGAGAGATATTTGTAGCGAGTGTTTGATTCCTGTTGAGTTTCAAGGAGGATTGCTTGTAAGGTTGTAGACGAAGAAAAACCATGTCACTGACTTGAAAAGTGCACTCAAAACGGTGCTGATCGGCTTGGTGTTTCATACGGGTTCTGGCCATGTGAAGATTGTCTTGTAGAAGGTGAAGAATCTGATGTCGGTTTCGAAGAACCATGTCAATGGCCTGAACTGGTGAACTTTTGGGGGTGTATGGAAGGAGCACTAGAGGTGTGTGACCATAAATTGCTTCATATGGAATCGTTTGAGATACAGTATGGTAGGAAGTATTGTACCGCCATTCAACGAGAGGGAGCCACTTTGCCCACAGATGTTGTTCTTCAGAGGTGAAACAATGAAGATAAGCTTCCCAATAGTTGTTGATGACTTCATTCAGACCATCTATTGGTGGGTGATAAACTAAATTCATATTCAGTTTGGTGTCAGTAAGGAGAAAATGACTTGTGAAAGGTGCGTTGCGGTTTGAGACAATGGAAGAAGGGATTCCATGAAGAAGGAATATCTTGTCCATGAAAATTTGTGCGATTGAGGAGGTGGTATATGGAGGTCCAGGAGCACAAAAATAATGATATTTGGAGAGCCAATCAACCACAACCAATATTACGGTATTCCCTCCATATTTATGGAGCCCTTGAATGAAATCCATTGAAATATATGTCCAAATCCTTGTAGGGATGGGAAAAGGTTCGAGCAATTCGAAAAGGAGTGTAGTTTCACCTTGGTAGCACTGACAAGGAGCACATTCAGAAACCATCTGTTGAAGTTCTCATTTCATTCCCTTCCACAAGAAGTGACATCGTGCCCTCTCATATGTTTTCATGAACCTAGAGTGCCATGCCGATGGAGAAGCATGGAGTTCATAAAAGATTGCATGTTTAATATCTGTGCTCTAGGGAAGCATCAGATGACCCTTGTATCTTAGAGAAGAGCCATCCCAGGAGAAATGGGGTACCATAGAAGGGTTACTAGCCAATGGTTGGATGATTTCAGCTAATGAGAAGTCATTGACATAGCCTTGCTGAATAGAGTGTAACCAATTTGGAATAGGCAGAGAAATAACTGAAAGAGAAACATGGGCATCAAATGTGTGGAAAAGAGCATCCACCACAAGATTGTCCTGAGCCTTCTTATAGTCATAATCCCTGATTTTGCTAACCCATTTCTGTTGTGTTTGGGATGAGACCTATTGTTCCAGGAAATATTTCAAACTCTGGTGATCCATCTTGATGCCGAAAGGATTCTCTAAGAGGGATGGCCACCACTTTTGTACTGTGTGCAAAATAGTCATCATTTCCTTCTCATATGTAGAGGTGGATAAATTATTTCCAGAAAGGAATTTGTCAGTGAATGCAATGGGATGTTCATCTTGAAAGAGGACAACCCCAAGTCCATTTTCATAAGCATCACTCTCAAGAGTGAAGAGCTTGGAAAAATCAGGCATTTGAAGGGTGCATCGGAATGAAAGATCCAAGGGAGTAGTTGAGATTGATGAAGGTTGCATCTGAATGAAATGGAGCTGAGCGATGACACCATGTGAGTTCATCTTAAGGAGATTTTCCATGCGATGGAAACTAATGATGCTGAGAGAACCTGGTTGTAAGCCATTGAATGTGTGTTTGTTCCCATTGACTGAAAATTGCAGCCACAGTTCAGAAAAATCCCATAAGATGGGCCCAAGTGTGCATAACCATTGAGTTCCCAAAATCACATAACATCCTCCTAGAGGCATGACAAACATGTTAGAGTGCAAGTTATAATATCCAATAGAGATACACACATTGCGACACTTTCCTTTGCAAGGTAAGGTGCTCCCATTGGAAACCATGACTTGAAAGATGGAGCAAGGATGGACAAAACTATCAGCTTGTTTGGAAATCTGAGGGTCAATGAAGTTATGGGTGCTACCAGAATCATTGAGTATTGTAAGAGGAATATTCTTGAAGAAACCATTGAGCTACATGGTTTGTGGGGTGGTGACTCTAGCTAATGCATGGAGAGATATCTCTGGGTGTTCATCATGAGAATGAGGGTCAACAAGTGGCTGCTGAATGTCAACCTAATTGTCTACTGGATCCTAAGAAGCTTCACAAATTTCAAGTGTAGGCGGAGAAACCACATCCAAGAGATAGGGTTTTTGTTCAGTGCATTGATGTCCCCAGGTGAATTTCCCATCACAATTATAACAAAGTCCTTTTTCCCTACGTGCCTGCATCTCGGCTTCAGACAAATACTTGATAGGAGTGGGTCTAGGAGTTGGAGGGATTGTACGTCTTTGGGAAACCATATTGCTGAATGGAACAAAAGTGGATTTGGGGCGTTGCTGAGCCTTGATCTTGTCCTCTGTCAACTGAAGCCAACCCTAGGATTTCCATCATTGTGTTGGGACAGAACATGTTAACCTTAGATCGAATTGTATCCTTAAGACCACTGATAAAACAACTCCTATAGAATGCATAAGAAAATCCTTCTATGTGCTTGACTAATTTCTCAAATTCTGTTTGATACTCTCTCACCGTGCCAGTCTAGCGAATTTTGGTGAGTCTAGCGAATTTTGGTGAGTGCTCCTATGAATTCATCAAAACCACTAGGGCCAAATTGATGCAAAAGGAGTTGGAAAAAAATCTGTCTACTGGGGCTCTTCATGATCCTTGATGTACCAACAGAACCATTGAAGTGCTTCACGTTCCAAATGAAATGATGTAAGTGGGACTTTGGTTACATCAAAAGTGTTATGCATATTAAAGTATTGTTCTGCCTTGTGTATCCATCCACATGGATCATCACCGTTGAAGCGAGGGAATTCAATCCTCGGCCCACAAAAGTTGCTGGAAGCAAAGAATGTAGTGCCAGTAGAAGACTCAAGCTGTTGTCAGTTGCTCATGGCTGAATACTGAAGATGGAGGTCGAGAAATCTTTGATCCAGATCTTCGAGTTTGGTCTTGAGGGTGACAAGGTCTTCTTCCATTTATCTATTTGCTCCTGCGCAGGTGACAACCATAAGCAAGTTTTTTTTTATAATTGGAAATGGGTGGAAAAACAAAAACAAAGAGGGTTTTAGAAAATGAAAATTTTGGGTTGGGAAAAAAACGTGAGTGGGTAACTAGGTTGTGGACACTTTTTGAGGGACAAGGAAAAAAAAAATGTGAAGTTCAGAAGCAGGGTGAAAAAATGAGATGGAATTTTGGGCTTCGAGAAGTGGACTTGGGATAGGGTCCTCAAGGAATGAAATATGTAGAATGGAATGACAGGGGTTACAGTGAATTTTCAAGGGAAATGGAGCTAAATCAAGGAATATATGGCTGAAAAACAAATTTTTTTTCCTGAAGAAATGATCTGTGGCGGTGCTATAAAGCTGTGCTTTATCAACTTGAATTGGAGTAAATGATTTGTGACAAGTCTGGAATTTTGCGTGTTATCAACTGTAAATAGATATGGACCCTAGGTATATTTGGCTTCCTAATGGTTCAAAGGTACTCAATCGGCCACCAAGGCTGTCTCAGCCTTGAGTATTGGGGCAGTATCCCTCACTTCACGGTGCAGGTAAAACTGATAACCGCTTGGCAAAAAATGATAGCTCTTTGGTTTTCCTCACGGATGGGAATCTAGTCAATCTGGTGGGGGTCATTGCCCTTTTCGCTTGGCAGGTCCTCTCAATGGCCAGCTACTTCGGGGTTCCTGTGGTACTCCTCACAATGAGTTTTAGGGCTATGCCCAAGTACTTCCCACAGTTAAGCGGATAGGGTTTATTCCCTAATCTGAATGAAAAATACTACTACAAGAAGAAGAACTACTGAAATAATCACAGTGCTAGAAAAAATGTGGCAAAAATTCCACCCAATGCTCAAAAACCCGTAATTAGAGCTAGGGTTTTGAGACGAAATTTTTTAAAATGAGCATAACCCGATCGATATTGCTCAGAATCACTATTATAGTCTGTTTCTGGAACTAGAACAACCACTCTGCTTCTACCCACGAAATCGGAATAGAAATCTGGGCACCTGATCAAAAGATTTTTGCTTTGCAATTTCCGCGGCTGTCACCGAAATTCTGAAAAATTGCGAATTTTAAATCCGCGATATCTCCACTTTTAGAACTCCAAATGAGATGATTTGTTTTTTGAAATTGCATATTTTTGAAAGAGGAATTCAGATATTGAACCTGTTTCTTTTGATTCTGTGCATAAAGTTTTAGAAATTGATCTAAAAGTTGCCGCCCAATTTTTCCCTCTTTTTTCTTTTTGAAAAGAAAAAAAAAATTTCCCACTTGTGCCAGGGAAAGTGCTCTGATACCAGATGTGGAGAACCTCCTACAATAACAATGAGAATGCACGATATAACAGAAATATTGGAGCATAAAAGATATTTTATTGGTCGCGGGCCACTTCGAGTGGGAAAGCTCAATACAAAATAACTCTTCGATGCTTTCATTAGCCTCAACACATACTTATATACTAAGTCTAATCTAAACAACTATTACCCCCCATGAATGTGGGATAATGCAACATAATAACTAGACAACTTAACAACTATTACTTACTCCCCATGAATGTGGGATAATACAACATACTGATGGGACGACTTACAAAGCATATGCATCCAATAAAATATACTAACAAAATAAAGAGGAGGGTTCACACGGGTTCTTAACAAAAGGCTAATGATGAATCTCTACCACCCTAACTCTGTTTGTGTCATCAACTAGAATCAATTCTGCTTTTCCAGGAATACACTGCATCCATATTATACTTGTACTCCCAGAAAACAATTCCAACATAATTTCTACACCTACCCAGTCTATATTTCGGAATGATTCATCAAACCTGTATATTAAAACCTTGCATACTTGAGCATCGTATAAAGCCAAGAATTGGGTATATTCATCAAAAGCTACCAAATCAAAACCCCGTTTAAAAGTGTGAATAGGATTTCTCCCACATAGAAATGGTCCTAGATTCGGGGACATGTACAAGTTCAGGCTATTAAGTTCTTTGTCATGGATAAAAAGCAGCAACTCACCTGATCTCAGAAATGCCACCTTTTTTATATCTTCTATATTAGGATCAAAACACACCATTTCAAATGTGTCTGAGCAAGATGGGGTAAAGAAATGCATGGAATTTGAATTTAACTCATCTAAGTCTTTTCTTTTTGGTGCCATCTATACAATCATCCATTATATACTGGGCTTTTCTTCTTCTTCATTTGAAATTCGCAAGCTCACCTCTGACGGTCCTAACCCCATATATGACCATCCAATAGAGCAACTTTCAATATACCCACGTCTTCCAGCATGGCATTTAAGAAATTAGGGCTTATTTTGAAAAATTCACTGGAGTTGTAATGGTACCATAATTTCAAACCATGGACATATGCAGGAAAATTTTAGAAAAATAATATTGTAAATTTCTTACTTGTTACAAGATATATACTATAAAGATAACAAGTAATTTCTTGCCTTGTACACTAGTCAGTACTTATACTTGGAAAGTAATTTTATTAGATATACTAGAATTTTCAAACACAGGATATATGCACAATCTCTCGAAATGTGTTTGACTAATCATCACATTCTCTAAGTTATAACCCATTTAAGTTTTACCAAATGACAAAGATAATATTTTCCAATCAAATAGTTGTTGCAAGAAAAATGAATATTAACTTTTTACCAGCATACCCTTAATACCTGTAACCTGCTAATCCATTAACTCTAGTTCCATTCATTAACTTTCAAGCAGACTAAGAAAAACTACCATCTCAAGTACCAAGTAAGTATATTACGAAATATGGATAAAAAAGATAACTGACATACCTTGGTGAGGGTGCCCCGAAGAGGGACCTTGAGACGGATAGCCACCATATGGAGAAGGATAGGATCCTAATGGAGGCCCATGTTGAGGGTAACCATGTGGTGCATTATTCTTTGGTGGAGGATAACCACATTGTGGAGGGTACCCTGCAGGAGTGTAGATGGAAGAAGGGTATCCAGAAGGGGGGTATCCAGCAGGGGGATATCATGCAGGGGGGTATACCGATGGTGGGTATCCTGAAGGTGAGTGTCCATGTAAAATGTTTGAGAACATCCCATTATCAATTTCTTCAGCCTTGTGTCGTCCTTTGTCACCTCCTCGCATTCTTCTATGTCTTGTGAACAGAGAAATTAGTGGAAAAGAATCAGATCCATGAAACAAATCCTAATGAAATTCAATTTAAGCATCAAGAAATTTCATAAATAGTTCATTTGGTAAGTTCCATCAATCAGTAGGAAATTCACCAAATATTCCTTTGTTGTTTGAAGTTAATGTCATAAGAATAGAACAGATGATAACTTCTCCAGTTCACTTTGGTAGAATGACTTAAACAAACAGATATTTTTGGATGTCAGGACCAATGTCCTAGGGACAAGATAAGATTCCACCAACATTAAGAAATGTTGAAATTAGTAGACAATGAAACTATGCAAGTCAACAATATATTGGAAAGCAAATATTAGAAGTAGAACAGAGTCGGACACCAGAAATATGCCCAATGCACTTCACAAATCTGAAATGTTGACAACCTATCAAAAACAGTAAGCAAGTTAACCTCAATAGTAGGACACCAACAATCCATTCTGAAAATACATTAAATGTTCTTTAATTCAGCCCAATTATTTCCCTGACATGTAATAGAATTCAACTAGAAATATACAGTTACACGTATTTCTATCATATCCACACATTTCTTAGAAGCAATATAAACAATATATATCACTTGATTTCCATTTGTTTGCATTATGGAAGTTTGAAGTCCACTTGTGCACCTCAATATAAACTCTTCTTCAAAGAAAACCAGGTTAGTCAACTTCTCGGATTTTACAAAGATAAACCCTAATTCCATCCCAGCGGCCGGATGAAATTTAACCTCTACGCCAACAATAAGTAGTTTAGTGCAAAAAGGAATAAGTAGCAACATGGAAAATTATTGGAGCAACTATCGACGACACAACACATATGGGTTGTTATCCAAAATTCACTACTATAACCAGTAAAAATTTATCAATTCATAGTAAATCAATAAACTTACCAGGGATTTTGTAAGCAAAGAAGGTGATGTTGATGCCAGAGGTGCAGAATTTGTGGCCAGCCTCTTCAAGAGCCTCCAAGTTCTCTCTAATGTTGTTTTATCCATGGAAGCTATGGAAATTAAATAGCTAAACTGTAAGCTCTCAACAATGCTCAATATCCATACCAATCTCTTCAACAGTTATTACCAATATCCATATCCATAACCCATCAAACCCTCCTATGCTTGGCGCCAACGGATAGGATAATTGACGTGAACGAGCAGGTTGAGCAGTAATTGACTAAATTAAAGGATGATGGTTCAGGTAAATTGGCCATCGGCCATGAATGTCGTTGTCGTAGAGGTGGGTGGAGATGGCCAAGTTGTTGTGGAGGTGGGTGGAGATGGTCGATGCATTGCCATAGAGGTGGGTTGAGAGCTGTTTGGTACACTAGTTGGGTGGAGCTGCAAATGCAAATAATTTTTTTTGGTTTCTTTATATATATATATATATATATATATATATATATATATATATGTATGTATGTATGTATGTATATATTTTATTTTATTATATAAATTATATAGATTTTTTTGTTTTTGTTTTATTTTTATTATCTTATTATATAAATTATATAGATTTGTTTTGTTTTTATTTTTATTTTTCAATATTTTACTATATAAATTATATATTTTTTTGGTTTTTTTTATATATTTCTTGTTTTATTTTTATTATTTTATTATATAAATTATGTTAATTGGTTATATATTATATTTTTTTAATAATTATCATATAAGTTGTTTAGTTTTATAAATGGAGTAGTTTACGGAGTTGGCCATTTGGCCCAAAAGCCGGTCGTCATTGCCACTTCTTGTCCAAATCATCGATTCTGATCGATACCAAAATCCAATCAATACTCTTCGGGATGGTGACCGACGACGACCACAGATGAGGGCCCTACATCCCCTCAAGAAACAACTGTTTGAATGCACCTCCTGCACATAGAATTACCAAATGCATCCAATGCATGGCCCAAAAAACATGTCAACTTCAGATCTGTGGGCTGAAAGTATCGTTTGACCCCTGCTCTAGAATGATATCTGCAATAAGTAAACCTTCTTGCAAAGTTTAATCACTTCTTCTAAAGTTTGCTTCAATTTTCCTTTGGAGCGTGTGAGGAATGTCGATGTGCAAAAACCAGTTCCCTTTTAAATAGTGGCATTGCAGAAGGGTGCTTATGCTTTCCCCAGGCTGAAAGCTATAAATGCATAAGGTTATGAGAGCACAGGCTAGAGATGGTGATAATTGCAAATGTAAAGTGGAAGCAGTAACTCTGGTAGCATTGAAACCTGTAAAATTCCATAACAACTGGTAATTGATTGGAGTGATGAACACGATCAGAGCGATAAGAACCATACCTTTGAAGTGCACTGACTGGTCACTATGAGATCTTGAATCGGCCTATCATCTGCAAAAATAGGGTATCGAGTGCGAAAACAAGAGAGCAGGGGTCGAACGATACCTTTAGCCCACAAATCCAAAGTTGATGTGTTTTTTTGGCCATGCATTGCATGCATTTGGTAAGTCTACGTGGAGGAGGCGCATTCGAATGAACGGTTCTCAAGGGGATGTAGGGCTATGATGCTTCTAGCTAGGTATCGATATGGTACTAGTTCTAGTGCCTAAGTTGTAATTGACGTAGGAACCTAATATTCCTTTGGAACACGCTTAACCAGGTTTGCTAATTCAATGGTGCAACAGGGATAAAGATGGTCAAGAGAAAATTCATGCAAATGCTTTGTTGGATCTCTGAAGATTGAGGTGCATGACACCAATTTTACTAATAGAAGGTAGACAATTTACAAAGTTTACACTTCATTGTCAAATATGCAATTTTCCATGACAAAATTAAAAATGACTAACATAAATGACTAATTCATATTCTTCTAGCTAGTCATTTTTTATGCCGTGACTAAATTAGTCGTTTATGTTAGTCATTTTTAACTCTGTCACTTATTATCTAGTCATATTCGTTAACTGGTGACTAAATTAGTCGTTAATTTTAGTCGTTTATAGTTGGGTCAATTAAAATTGATCATATTTAGTAGTAAATCACTTGAAAAATCTGTGGTGACTAGAATTTTTAGTCACCTAGTAGCTAATTCCTCGTTTTGTACTAGTGTATTGAGCATTTCATAAGCATTACTAGTGTTAAAATCTAATGTAGCTTTGAGGGCACAACACCTCATAAGAGATTAAGTGAAAATGTAACAAATCATTGGCTTTTCATGTATGAATCTATGTTATTAGTGTCACTACAAGAAAATATATTCAAATACCAATTGTTGTGTTATCTACTTCTTCCTTATGCTTTTAGCTCCAAGCATTTTCACAAAGAAGAGCATATTGTGTCCCTAAAACAACCAATCGTAAGAAGACTTATGGAATGCAAAGAATTATCATATTGTATTTATTAGTAGTTGGGTTTCATAGTATAGTAATGACCCAATATGTTAAAAAATGACATTTCTAATTAAAGAGCGCTACTTTTGTTATAGCATTTAATAAGTGATTAGTAATAGGATCTATACATAACATATTTTGTGAATACAATTTTATTTTGCAAGATCATCAATGCCCATCACTAAATTAGTTGAGATCATCAATGAGTTATACCCAATCTAATATGTAGGTGTTGTATTAAAATATCCCCCCCAACTTCCCCCTCACCACCCACCACCACTTGAATTAATGGGTTCTATTACCAATATACAATATATTACTCTACCGAGTATTATTTCATGGAGATATATTCCCCCATATTTTAGGATTACTAGGTGATTTCCAACATTGGGTGTGTAGGTGACCCAAAACATGTGTTCTTTAGTTTAGCAAATTGTTACAAATTATTATAGTGCTTCCATTCCTTGTATTGGGGCACTTTATACCATGAGGAATGTTCCTCTCAAAAGACACTATCTTTTCTATATCCACACCCTAGACTCCTCAAGTGGTCAAAAAACATTAATAAAGGGTAGAATGAGCAGTAAGAGAAAGCCAAGATAGGTGAATGAGTTACCCCTAGAAAGGTTTTATTACAAGTCCTCCAATATGAAAATTTTAACATATCCATTCGGTCAATTTTGAACTAGAGGGTATGGATGGAGAAAGTAGGGCATTGATGAAAGGGATCACATTATGACTATGAATTTATGTTGAAGGACAAGCACTTCATTCCTCGAATAGAATATAAATTTAAAATGATGATAATTGAGCATAATCCCATAATTAAATGATGACAAGATCCTTTTGAAACTAAAAACCACCCTCATACAACAAATTTAGTACCAACAACTTGTCTATTTGACCACTTTATCTAGTGAAGTTGCCAAATTTTATTTGTGTTTATTTCTATCTACTAGCTTTGATGTTATACTTTAAAGGGGGAGTTTGTTGTTTGACAAGCAATGTGGACATATAATATTCTCCCAAAACCTACTTTAGGTGCCAAAGTACCCAACTTAGACTAAAATATTGTACACTTCTTGAAAAATATGAATATAGTGCACCCCGAGTGCTTGGAACGAAAGGTTGCTCCACCAAAGCCTCAACATAAGTAGATAGTGCAGGTTGGAATAAAACTATTAAGAAAGGGAAATCCCCTTAAACCCAATTGTCCCAAGTAGTACCCAAGGAACAAAAACCTTTCTTAGATCCTTACCTCAGTACAAGTTTGTCTTAAAAGGAATTTTTAAGTTTTTTGGTAGTCAAATACCTTCCTAACAAATCCCAAACTAATGCTCTATGATGGGGGGTTGGGGGGGGGGGAGGGGGAAGGAGGGGAGTGAGAACATGTGGGTTCATTGAACTCAAAATTTTCCCTTGTAGTTGGATGCTTTTCCAAACGATTGGTTTCAGAAATGAAATCCAAACAAGAGAGAAAACAAAAAGGGTTGAATGAATTTTTTTCACTCCACACACAAAGTGTAAAATCTCCAAACCCCTTTGATACCTTTTTAGGGTGTGAAAGAAAGGAGATGATGGATTATCTTCATGAAAATTATCAATTATGATAGTATCATGGAACGTATTGGGGGATCAAAGAACCTTGTCTCAAATCCATGATTCATATTGTAATAAATATATGATTCTTAAGATTCATATTTTGTATTTGCTAAAGTTATAGGATTTTTTCTTGAAAAGGTCCTTGGACAAATATCAATGAATTTTATTTTTTACGAAAGGAAATGAATTTATGCAACCCTTTCCTCACCTAAATGGGTGGAATCCATTATCCAACACAATTTAGGCCCAAGTATTTGGGTTTTGTTTGATTTCAAAGTTCATGTGCTTAGCCTCACCATTAAATATATGTGTTGATTGATGTTGGTGAAAGAGAATCTATATGGGAATGGCTATCCAAAGAGATTGCAGAGGCTTATTGGATGTTCAATGTTAACTTCACAAATTTAGAGATACAAGAAGATAAGGTGGGATGAGAAGGGGGCTATTGGGGGGGTGGGGGGGAAGGGGGTTTCTTTCTTGTATGCCCCTAAGGAAATGGTGGATTCATAAGTCTTATCTGTCAAAATATTTATTCTGTTTTTTATTTCTTGAAATCCAATAAAGTTCACCTTTGAAAAAATCCTAAGAATTTTTGCACAATGTCCATATATGAGAGCCATTGACATCTTTGAGTGTCTTTTCAAGGCTTCTTAATTTGTTTCCCTCAAGATATTTTTATGTAACTTGATTATCCCAATAATTTTTTTCTAAGAAATTATGCATAATAAGAGTTTGGCCCCCGAAGAAATATTTACAAGATGAGGATATATTATTTCCAATCCACCTAAAGCACGAGGAGTTTTAACTATACTCCATCTAAGTAATTGAAATTTCTTATCATCCCCCCCCCCGCTTTCCACAAAAAGGTCCTCATGATTTTGTTGATTTGGTTTAATATAATTTTTGGAACAAGAAAAATTTCACATTGAAAAAATCAAAGGGTTGAGATAAATGATTTTAAAATAACTAACTTACATGTTGGGTTGAGCCATTTAGATCCTCACTCTTTCAGTTTATTATTTATTTTCATAATTATGGTCTCTCAAACTTCAACCTTTGGTGATGAGAAGGTGGTAGACATACCCAAGTATTTGAAACTGTCCTAGTTAACTATTGCTTGCATCCCTAATATCCTTGAAATGGCTAGCATGTTTCTTTGATATAAATTCCAATAGTATATGTTTCTTTTATTTTTATTTATACTTCCCCTTGATTCTTTATAGAAAGATTAAAGAATTGTTCCAAAACATTGAGTTATGGTTATATAGGCACCCTCAAGGAGAAGCATATCATTAACAAACTATGAATGATTTATTTATTTGAGCCCAAACAACATTCTTAACATTGCAATATTCCCCTGTCTTCTTTCTTCTTCCATCTTCATACTTAATACATTAGTCGCAATGATGTGTAAAAACGTTGAAAGATGGAATCCAATATTATACATCTTATTGTCTAAAAGAAGTCAGTAGGCCTTCCATTCACTAGAGGTGTTATCCAGGGGCATCCAATACATGCATTGACAGGTAATGAAATATTTTCCAAACCCAAGCATGTTAATGATTTAATAGAGGAATCCATGCCTCACTTGATTAAAGGCATTGACCATGTCAGTTGTAATAATCATGCCTTTCTCATTTCCTCTTCTACTTGAATGATTAGATTAATGAACAATAAATACATTATCAAATATTTATCTTTTACTAATGAATAAACCTTGATTATGAGAAATATCCTCTCGCATTATCCCCTTCAATTGGTCGACCAATATTTTGGTTAGGATTTTGTAAGAGACATTACAAAGGGAGATGGGATTGAATCAAGAGAACGAAAAGGGAGAGGACTCTTTGGGGATAAGAGATAGAAATGTTGAAATTTTTTCCTCCTTTTAGTTTCAACTTTTGATGAGACTGCATAATCATTATACACAAATATTTTTATTATTATATTTTAGTAGACTTTATAAAAATGGATGGAGAAACCATTTATCCCTAGAGATTTATTTGGTTCTTGATTCCAAATGGTCTGGACAATTTCAATTTCTATTAGCGACCTTAAAATCATGGAATTATATTCTTGAGATATGAGTTGGGGGGTATGTGTAAGGATGTTATCTCTATATGTCACACCTTTGCCTCCTTATTATGTGCAGATAGTTTTAAAATGAACATAGGTTGCTTTTTTATTCTCTCAAATTCACACATTATTTCTCCCACCTCATTCTTTATTTCTTAGACATTATTTTTTATTCTATTGGCTTGAGATTGCCTATGAAAATAGGTTTTATTATTATACCCTCCATTATCCATAATATTATTTTTCTACACAATGGGCCTTGTGCAATTGAGATTACATTATCGCTTTCTTTTTCATTTCTTCTTATGTTATTTGGCATGATTCCATTTTAAGTTGTTGTTGCTCCAATTCAACTTGAAGCGAAACTTGGTTTTATTGAGGGGGTTTAATAGAATATTTAACACAATATTTGAGGGATATTTTATTCATTGATATATTCCCTTCCCACAAAAAATAAGGAGATCCCTATAGCAGTGCATTCGAGGCTTTCTGGACTGTCTCCATGAACCCATCTCCAAATATCCAAATTGGACTAAATCGAAAAGGAATATGTTCTAAATATTTCCATTTTTATATGGATAAAGAGATCATGGGTTTATGACATGAAATACCAAATGGAATTATATCATAGGTAATGTCACTCCCTAAGAGTAAAAAGATGCATTGAATAAGAAATATGTCAAGTCAAGTTGCTACATAACCTAGGCCTTACCTCTTCTTTAGCTAGGTGTATTTACTTTTCTTGGGATTGATATCCATTAACTACCACTCCTATATGATATATTCAACCTATTCTCTAAATGATCTCTAACTGGAGATCATCCTCTTTTTTATACTAATTCCAGTGTGACATTCAAATCTCTCACAATAATGAGATTTTAAGATGGTTTTTGCTCTACAAATTCTTTAACTCAGTTCAAACATTTTTGTTTTACAGTGTAAGAAACATGAGCATATACTTCAATCAAACATGCGTATATATTGTATTTCATATGTAAAAGATATTCTTGGATCTAATGAGTGGTCAAGTATTGTGCATCTGGTTAATATGAATTATTGTGAATAAAAGGGTTTGTTGAATAAGAAATATGTCAAGTCAAGCCACTACATCACCTAGGCCTTGCCTCTTGTTTGTCTAAGTGTATTTACTTTTCTTGGACTTGATTTCCATTAAATCCTAGTCATGTATGATATATTCAACCTATTCTTTGAATGATTTCTAACTGAATATCCTCCTCTTTTTTCTACTAATGGCAGTGTGACATTAAAATCTCTTGCAATAATGTGATTTTGAGATGGTTGTTTCTCTAGAAATTCTTTTATTCAATTCAGACATTTTTGTTTTTCATTGTAAGAAACACGAGCATATACATCAATCTCAGTGAAAAATTGCTTTATTTCATGGGAAACTTCTATAAATATTTCATGGGGCCCAATGAAAAACTTCTCCTTTTCATGTGCAATTGTTAACTTATTCCACCTTGCATAGTTATGGATGTAATTTTCTATTTTCTTGTCCCACCACTCTTGAATATCTTGTTCAGTTAACATCAGTGCATGCTCATCATTGAAACATGATTGTGTACTACTGGAAACGAAACCAAACCCCCAAGAAATGTGGTCTAGCAATTGCATGTTAACGTGGGTGAACAATTAGGGAAGCCTTCGGTCGAAGTTATTTAAGAGTCTATATTGCTAAGAAAACGTGTCATATGTGCAGTCCACCATTATAATTATGCCATTTTTCTTCACACATACATATTTTTAAGAGAACCTTTCCAACAACTTTATGGATAGAAAAATAATCCTTCTAAACCACGTGCAGAATGTTCACTTGATGATTGTTTTTGTAGCTTCGACAAGCACAAGCAAACTACACTAGTAGAAAAAGTGAGATAAATAACTAAAAAAAACTACTAAAAATTGCATATAAATAACTAAATTTAGTCACTTGCTTAATAGTCATTTATTTCCACTCACGTATAATGTGACTAAATATGTGACTAAATTATTTTAGTCATTTATTAGTTCTTCTGATTGGTCAATTTGGTCATATATTTAGTCATTGATTATTGTTAACTGGTCATTTATTTAGTCATTGATTATTGTTGATTGATCATTTATTTAGTCACTTATTGTTGTTAACTGGTCATGTATTTAGTCATTTATTTAGTCCCTGATTATTGTTAACTAGTCATTTAGTGCAGTTAATTGGGAATTTATTTAGTCATTGATTGTTGTTAACTAGTCATTTATTTAGTCATTGATTTTTGTTAGCTGGTCATTTAATTAGTCATTGATTTATGTAGATAGGGCATAGAGGAATCAAACCACCAACCTCCTGCCTTTAAGGAAGGTTCTATTCCATTGAGATAACAATCTTAAAGAAAAGAACTCTAAAGACACTAAATCTTAAATTGTTTTACAAAGTAAATGTGACAATGATTAATTCACTTGTTTGAAAATCGTGGAACTCACCTCTGCAAAACTCCTAGTCTGCATATGGCATATCATAGTAGTAAATATCCTATAAACACATGCCAACGATGTAAACATCACATTTTCTGTTGTATCGTTTTCCATCAATGCCCATAATCAACTTAATATAATTAGTAAGATGCACTGCCGCTCTATGAGAAGCAACATAAAGAAGAACCAAAGAACAAGATGAAATTGAATTTGCATTGTCAGCCATAAACATCTTTGCACCAATTATTTATTTTAGAGAAATACAAAACCAATATAGAGATTAATTCATCTGATTCATTAACAATTCAAAGTTATTTAGTGAATTTTTAAGCAATCAATGGTTATATAACAATTTCAAGGTTTAAAAGACTTTTTATATAACATGAAAGTTCTGGGAAATAATTTTTTCACAAAATAAAAAAATATGTTTGGAAAATATATAACATCAAGTTGGTCATGTACCTTTGGTTCCATGTAACCAAGAGTTCCTATCTCACCAGTAACAAAGTCTACTATCTTAAATGTTCATTTTTTGTCTAGCAACATGTTTTATGTTTTTACATCTCTATGAACTATATTCTTTGGTTGAAGATAGCTTAACCTGAAATAGAGATAAATTGTAAAGTTATAGTAGATACCACTTGAATAGAAACATAATGGTTGGAAATCATGATAAAATTAGATACAGGTATAAAATATGCTTTACATACAAATCAAGATACATAGCTATTCAAAATTAATTACCAAAGGCCACACTAACATGCTAGTACAAAGTTAACTATAGTAATAGTTAAAAATTTTCATTTTCTTTGGTAGAATATGATAAAAAAACTCACCCTCTTAAAAGGTCCAAAGCTATTTGGATCACAACATCAAAAGAAAGTATTTTTCTTCGTTTCTTTATAAGGTAAGACTTCAATGTTCCTCTAGCAAGATACTCTACAACAACACAACATGCATTGGGTGGAATTTTAGTGCTACCTTTAGTACCATTTGGATAACTATAAGACCTTAGGAACCCATTGAAGCACCCAGAAATGCAACACCAGTTGAAAGGCATGCTTCGATCCCACTTCCATGATGTTATATAACTACTGACGAGACATTAATTGCAAAGAATCAAGATACAAACATATTAACAATAAAACATTTTTTATTCATCCCACTCTTCTTGAGTTCATCTTGTTGGAGGTTTTAACCACTACATTATTTTATCATTATTTGACTTATCTCATGGAGTACCCCATGCAATAGTAGCTTAGCCAAAGGAAAGTGATTTTGATTATTAGTTCATCCTTTGGCATTCATCTCATGGTGCCTAACATATTTAGGCCATCAAAAACATCTCTCATTCACATTTACTTGAAACAAGATTACATATCTGTGTGTTTCAAACAAAGGGATTGGCATGTGCAAACCTAGAAGATCCCAAACCAAGAAAGATGAGACATGATCTTGGTTATGAAGAATATATAAATTAAAATTGTGCAACTGTCTTTAGAAGTTTGCAAGAAAATGTGGCATCAGTTGATCTTACACAAATGGTACATTAGGGAGGAACAATGAATTGGTCTATTATTGGTAGACTGTAGTCAATGTTTATGAGGTGATGTTCTACCATTAGTCTTGTATATTCTCTTCAAGTTATACAAGTTTTCATATGTACACCATGTCTGTCTATTTGGTTGTTGTATATCCTCTTGTGATATTTTAGGAGAATGTGAAAGCAAACAACAAACAGTCAACACTAAGGAGTGATCTGATTAAAATTAACTAAGACCATGACCAGTGGAGTTGTATTCAATAAAAGTTTGATCAAATTTTGTTTATCTATGGGCATGTGGACATGGTTGATACATCTGAGGTGTGGAATAGTGTAGTAGTGTCAACAAAAATTTCTCATTGTAGTGATCAAACTTCGATGTGAATCAAAGTGGCGAATACTGATAGTATTATGTCAAGGGCACATTAAAATTCTTGTTGCACAATCCTAGCATTGCAAACCAATTGCATGGTCAAAAAACTTGATCGCAATAATATCTCTTGTGCAACGTAATCCATTAACTATTACAAACACAAGAAAACAATCAAGCATGTTAGTGTGGTTAGAAAAATCAATTCACACACATAATACTTACAGAGTCCTTGGTGCACAAATAAAGTCCAATATCGTTTGAGTTGTAGTTAATAGGAGTTTGATCAAATTTTGTCTATGTGGGAATGTGGATATGGTTGTCGAATTTGAGGTGTTGAATAATGATGAACCTTCGATGTGAATTTTCAAAGTCACAAATAACAATAACTCATGGATGCATAGTAATTCATGCACTGACTGTCATGATGGATCATCTTTTTTAGAATTGTCTCTTCCTCTTCTAGATTTTAAAAAAATAATATATTATATAGAATATGAACAAAAAGGAAACAACGTAATATGTTTTCCTATTACATAACAAATATTCAAGCAATTTATTACTTTCATATACACACATGCATATCTTCCAAATCACCAAAAGAAGCCTCTGGAACATTTAAAGTACCACGAATTTGCTTCATTTCTTCTTCAAGTAACTACTCCCCTATTTCAAGAAAAACTTTGATTCCAATTATAGGCCAATCTTATACAACAATTCATAATCATATACAAATATTAAATAATCCTCACCTTGAAACTTCAAGCTAATCTCATAAGAGTAACCAATTCTCTTATTGTTGCACACTGTCACCACTGATGCCTGAAGCAATGTTCAATAAGTATATTCAGTCAAATAAGAACTCAAGGGATTAAGTATAATTTATAGTTAACATTCTGTATGATTTCAAAAAAAATGTTTAGAGGAGGTTACATATGAAAATAACGAAAGAAGATGTAGTTGAAAACTTGAAACTTGTTCACATAGAATCAACATTTTGGATTTTAATTTAGGTAAAATTGAAAGACATTGGTTAATTAGGTTTGGCAACAATGCCTTCCCACAAGCTGATGTGGGATAATGACAGTGACTTGAACTCATGCCTCCAAGAGTCTAAGCTAAAAGTCACTAAATTGAATGACAAGGATGGCCAGTATAGTGCCATTCTGGAAATTCATGTACAACAATCCCCCTAAGAGATATTAAAGTTAAATTAGCAATCATTTAAGGTACATTGAAATGATATCATAGAATGCACAACTTTCATTAAGCTTGCCACCCTTATTTATGAAGGGATGGAGGGAGATAAATCACTACAAGGAAAATGCCCTGTAGTGGCGGTTAGAACAAAATACCATAAAAAAGAGAGCTGAAAATCCATTTATAACGGAGGTTTCTAGCAGAGGCGAGCAGGTGGAGGTTTTAGCAGATATTTTTAATCGTTGCATTTACATAACAAATGCACCGATGTGTTTCCTTCTATATTGCAATGGTGCATACCTAAATCATAACGCACTGAAATAGAGAAAAATATAAATAAATGAAAATTTAATTTAAATACTTGTATTATTTAAAAAATCGTTCATCGATGTGTTTAGATGTATTAAATGCATCGGTGTGTTGATAATATAATGAACCAGTGTGTTTAATACTTCTAAATGCACTGCATCTACTATAAAGAATTTCATTGTAAAAATTCATTTAAATTGCATTTACAAACCTTGCTTGACGGTGCATCGGTATAATATATACGCACCAGTGCGTTTGTATTTACCAAATGCACTGGTTGTAAACATTATAACTTCACCAGAAAACCCGTTAATGTTTTTAAAAAACCTATTATTTGGTTCTTCAATGTTTCCTCCCACATCGGTGCACTTTACCTAAAACACACCGAAACATGGTTTATAAAAAAAACAGTAGGGTAAAATTCATTTTTACCACTACTCAGTGTGCTTTCACCCAAGAGAACTGGTGTGAAACTTTACCCACTTGGACGCCCCGACATCCTTGTTTGATGTGGACACATTCTTTATCTATATTGGTTGCTCCTGTTAGTTTGAATTTTGACAAACAATGGTTAAAATTTAAATTTTCCTTACATCACTAGGATGCCTCCACAAATGGTCATTCATTAAGTAATTTGTTTCTTACCTCATAATTTAATTTTTGAATTGATTAATTTTTTGTATTTAAAAAATTTAGAAATTTTGAGTGGTGTGTTCGAGCCGTTTGGTTTGCTCCGAACTTTAGTGCACCCTGTAAATTTTTATAGGCCTCACCGAAAACAGTGCAATCCAAATGGATGGAACACATCGTTTCCTGTAAATATTTTATAAAAAACATAAAATTTGTAAATGGAAAACATATAGTACTTAAAAAAAACTAAATTATGCGGTGCACCAAGGGCATGTCACTACACCGGGTTTGGTGCTTTGATATGGCCTTGGTGCACCATTGAAGTGTAAAAGCTTCTTTAACCACAGTATTTGCTCTAAAATGCCCGCAAATAATTGGAATTCCACATTTCGATGGTAAATAAGATATTGATAAAAAATGATAAGATGATATTAAATTACAATGGAGCTCGCCTTTATAGGCTTGAGCATGTGTAGTGAAGGGTTACACCCTTTCACTTAATAATTAATATATTACTTTATATTCGTTACATTGCCTTGCCCTTAAGGGAAGCTTTGTCCTCAAATCTTATTGAAGACCAAGGTCATGTCTTATTTTATTATTTATTTATTTTTATTTTTTGCTTGAACTGTCATCTCTAGATCCTTTCTTTTAGTACTGGCAACACTTGATGAAATGAGGAGATACGAGTTACGAATTCCAAATAAGAATTGGCGCATCATCTCTGATGTGGTCCATCCTAGATCTATTTTTATCAGAGCTATTTGATCTCTTTGTGGGGTGGGTCATTTCATTTCATTTTGACCCTGTCGTTCCATCCTAGATCTATTTGTTTTTCTCCTGGTTTGACTTCTTTTTGAATTGTGACGAAGACAAATTTAAAATTTATTAATTTCTTCTTCCTCAACTTGAATTTGTTTTCTGGGAATCCTGGATGCTTCCTTCTAGATTTGCACTACTTTGTTCTCTAGGATATTGTTATTACTCTGAATCTTCTCGAACCTTTCGACTTCTGACTTTTTGTCCTCTTTGAACTTCTCAATTTGTTCTTCTAGTTCTCAATTAATATTTCTTGGGCGTTGGTTTTCTTCCTCTTTATCCAATAATTTTCCTTCGATATATTCGTTTGATTGTTTTGTCTTTTTGGTACTTTTCAACGTCCTAATTTTTCCAATTAATGTTTTGTTATGGTTTCTTAACCGATATATTTCTTCACTGTTTTTTGATAATGTTCTTTTGATAGTTGTAATCTCTAGATAATGCGTCTTTCTAATGTCGTCATACTGTTGCTGGAGTTTTTCCTTTTGTTGTTGATGTTGACATAACTCAGTTTCTTGATTTTCTAACTTTCTTCGGACTTGCGCCAATCCAACATCTTTTTCCATGATGAGGTAGTTTAGACGCCTTATTTCTTCTTCTAAATTATTATCGCTTCCATATGGTGATATGTCGTCATTTTTTGACTTTTTGATCTGGTCTTCTAGGATTTGATTATGATTTTTTAAACATGAGATTTCTTTATCTTGATCAGATAACATTTTCTTGTTATCTCTTATGGTTCGTTCTAGCTGTCGATTTTGATTCCATCAGCGATTATTCTCATTTTCTCTCCACTCTTTCAACCACTTCCACGTCTCAACCTCGGCTTGTAGACTTTTATTGATCGCCTTATATTGCTCTAACTCGTCCAATGTTGTTTGTAGTTGCAACTTCATTTTTGAATATGTAGGTGCCATTGTTTGCGACTATGTTTTTACTTCACTTTTGTCTTCTTTTCTTCTAGAAGGGTAGATACAAAAGCTGTAATAATTCCCAATATCTCTCTTAGAAAAAACTTTCTTCTATTATTTCTTGTTAGGTCAAATAACAATTCCCTTTTTTTTTCCAAAAATAATTATTATAATTTTTTTTATAATAATAATTATTAATTAATTAATCATATTATTATATTAATGTTTTATAAACTATATATAGTTTTTTTTGAAATTTCTAAATATCTAAACAATTATATTATATTGTTTAATATTTAATTTTTTATTCTTTTTATTTTAGAGTTTGTATATATGGCGGGAGCGAGGGGATCACAGGAGGGCACGATGGAGCACGCAGGGGGTAAGTGGGAAGGGTGACAAAGAGAAAATGGGAAGGACAATGCAGTGAAGTGGGAGGACGATGTGGTGAAGAGGAAGATGATGGAGAGAAGTGGGAGCATCAGGTAGTGGTGAGGAGGGAGGGTGGAGGGAATGTGCAGAGGAGGGAATGGTGGAGGGAATGCACAGAAGGGAATGCGTAGAGGAGGGAATGTGCAGAAGGGAAATGCACATAAGGAGGGATCGACGTAGCGGGAGACATCACCAAAGGAGGAAATGGAGCAGGCGTAGTGGGAGACAACATGGTGGTGGGAGAAAGGGACTATCGGAGGGAGGGTGGAGTGTAAGTGCAGTGTGCAAGAAGGTTGGGAGCGGGGGAGTATGCAGAGAGATGTGTATAAGTTCTACATGAACACTATGGATGGTTTTTAGGCTGTGTAGGAAAATCTAGTGTGAGGAGGGTCACGTGGCGTGTGAGGTGAGAGGGAGGAGGAGCATGGGGAGAAGCGTAGTAGGCGTGAGGGAGATGGAGGGGATGGAGTAGTAGCGTGAGGGAGATGGGAAGGGAAGTGGAGCATATCGGGAGGTAGTGCAATGGGGGAGGCAGTGTGGTGGAGAAGATGGAGAAGCATGGTGCAGTATAGATGGATAAGTGCGGGGTGATGGAGGTGGAGAAATGCGGTGTGGTGGAGAGCTGGATGGGGGAGTGTGGTGGTGGAAGGCAAGTGCGGAGGTTGGACTAGCGTGGGGAAGAGCGAGAGTAATATTTTTCAGAACATCTGAGTTTTAAATGGCCAAAAGATAATTTGGATCAAAATGATCTTTTAAATCAGAGAGACTCTGAGATGATGGCCAAAGGCTGGATCAGAACTTGCTCTAATACCAAATGAAGTGTAAAAGCTTCTTTAACCACAATATTTACTCGAAAATTCCCACAAATAATTGGAATTCCACATTTCGATGGTAAATAAGATATTGATAAAAAAAATGATAAGATGATATTAAATTACAATGAAGCTCACCTTTATAGGCTTGAGCATGTGTAGTGAAGGGTTACACCCTTTCACTTAGTAATTAGTAAACTAAAATTAATCTATTAATTTATATTCATTACAACCATTAAGATATGCATTGGAACATAAGAATTAAAAATGAACGTAAAAATGGTAATCTGTGCGTTCAATATTTTAGAGCACCAATTCTATGATGTGCTTAAATATTACAAATGCACCATTTAACATTACATAGTAAATGAATACATTAATTATATGGTGCGTCTAGGTAATTTAAGCGCACTGTTAGTGGTGGACTTACATTTCATAAGCACACCATAAGATTTTTTGAAATTTTAGTAATGGTTTTTATTAAACGATGTGTTTGGTTGAAGTAAACACACCGTTAACGTTGTGCTTACTTGAACTAAATGCACCGACATGGTATTATTAAACCATTTTACAAAATTCTACTGTCTGTGTGCCCATTCCAAGTAAGTACATTGGTATATGTGCTATGACGTGAAATTGGCACATTGACAATACATTTATAAAAAATGGTTAACGGTGTTAGAATAATCAAACCCATAGTATTACCAAATTAGACATTAATTCATTTATTTTTGTCTTATTTTCCTAGTTCATGAGTCCCACCATGTGCAAGTTGCTAATTGCCTATCCATAGAGGTCAAACTTGCCATCTTTGACTCATGTAGCGCTTGGGAAAGCCTTAGGAATCAAATTTGCTTTATTCCTGGCCTCCTAGGCACCTATCTGCTTTTTCTGGTTTACTGCGTTCTTTTTCAGTGTTTTAAGGCACAAAGGAAAGAAAGACTAGGTGAGGTGAACTTGTTTTATTCCCCTTTCATCCTCCACTCTTTCCTCCATGCAAAAGCATGTATGAGCTGCCATTCCACCACTCATTAGCTTGCCCATGTGCCCTTTCCAATTCGTGAGCCTCATGACAGATTTGAGATGAGCTTTTTACACCTATGGGGGATTTGCCTATTTTGGGTAAGCCTGCTTTATGCTGCTTTTGGATGCCTCCTTATGCATTCGATCTATTGATGTATTCTATATATTCAGCAACCTATGTGATTATAGGGTTGGCTATTGTACACTGAGTTAATATAATCTTGTGCTACAGCTCCATATTCAGTCTCCATTGTTGACAATTTTGCATGATCAATTGTAATTTGTTGTGAGTGAAATTAATATACTGTGATCTAAATTTATACATGGTATCAGAGCGCCTGTAGGTTCTTACTCTCCTCCAAAAATTGTTTTGCAGGTTCGACATCAAGACTGGGAGCCTTCTACTAACAACCAGGACATATTTTCTATAGCTATGGATCAGTCACAGAAAACTATCTTGACTCCCTTCAACTATTTTGAATGGAAAGCAGAGATGGAGATCTTGTTGAGAGCGAAAGGCCTCTACAGGGTGACTATGGCTACAGAAGCAGAGCCCAATGCTGCTGCAGAGAAGATCAAATGGCACAATCGGAGAGATGAGGCTTATGGCCTCCTATGTCTCAGTATTTCCCGAGACCTCCTTTTCCATCTCGATGGATTAACATCACCAGATCAAGTATGGAAGAATATTTCTGAGCTTTTTGGAAAGACAGATGAGATGAGGGGACATCATATCGAAAATGAGCTAATTTCTCTGAGTCCCAGCAGCTTCGAATCCCTGCAGCTATATTTCTCCAAGTTCAAAGCACTAGTTTTGCAGCTGAAGCAGTGTGGTATTGAAAAGAAAGATGATCAGCTCATGTTGGCCATCCTCTCAAAGCTAGGGCCTCATTATTCAGTCTTTGTTTCGACCTTCTATGCCACAAAACTCACAGCTCAAACCTGGAAGATGCCTAGCCTTGCAGATTTCATGGAATCTCTCACACAGGAACAAGACAAGCTGGTGATGATGGGCACCATCAAACCATCCAAAGATCAAGATTTGATTGCTGGAGATTCGAAGGTGGATGCAAAAAGCAAAAAGAAGCTAAAATGCTACCTGAACAAAAGAGAGACAAGAAGCAGTCTCCAGAGGATCAACAAGGTCCCAAGAAAAATACCCAGAAGAAGAAAAACAAAGGTGATATGAACAAGTGCTCATACTGCAATAAGGGCAATCATACTGAAATATCTTGTATGAAAAAGCAGATAGACATGCTAACTCAACTGTTGGAGAAGAATGGGATCTCCCTTCCAGAAAGTTCAAAAGGAGGATCAAATTCAGATGACAGAGAGAGAGTTCATGCTCTAGTTGCTGGCACATCAAGCTCACCCAATTTTATCATTGATTCTGGAGCTTCAAGACACATGGTTTCGACCCAGAAGGCCTTCTCCTCACTGGACAAGTCAATAGGACCATCTATTGTACTGGGAGATGACTCTCTCACTGAAAGTATGGGTAAAGGAAGAATAGATCTTGATCATGGGCAGTTCAACAATGTGATGTATGTCCCTGGTCTCGCCTCCAAGCTTCTGTCAGTGTATCAGATGACTCACACTGGGTCTCCTAAGAAAGTCATATTCTCCCCTGATGATGTTGAGATCACAGAAATCTCAACTGGTAGAGTCATTGCAAAAGGAGTTGCAAATCATGCTCAAAAGGTATACATGTTCTCCCACTTCCTACCTTACTCAAACCCCTTTGCTCTTCTTATCCATGCTAATGAAGCTAGCAAGATATGGCATGAAAGATTTGGCCATCTGAACTACAAGTATCTGTCTGATCTTAGTGAGAAACAAATGGTCATAGGGCTGCCCAAAATAAAATTTTCCAAAGGAGTCTGCCAAGGTTGTATCCTAGGAAAACACCCAGAGCACAAATTTGAGAAAGCTAGCCATGAGAGAACCTCTGCACCCCTCGAGCTGATTCACAGTGATGTTGCTGGCCCATTTCCTCATATGTCCATGAGTCAGGCCAAATATACACTGAAATTTATTGATGATTTTTCCAGGTATTGTTGGGTTCACTTCATAAAACACAAGTCAGAAGTTTTTGGCCTATTCAAAGTCTTCAAGGCTTTGGTTGAAAACCAGTGTGGAAGAAAAATCAAAGCTCTCAAGTCTGACAATGCTGGTGAGTATGCCAAGACTGAGTTTATTAACTATTTTGTAGATGCAGGTATTCAGATGCAGCATTCTATCCCCTACACACCACAACAAAATGGTGTTGCTGAGAGGAAGAACAGATCACTGAAGGAGATGGCAACATGCATGATGGAGGCCAAAACTTTGCCACCAAAGTACTGGGCCGAAGCTATCAACTATGCAGCCTATATTCAGAATAGGGTGCCTCACAAACAGCTTGATGGCATGACTCCCTTCGAAGCATGGAGTGGGCACAAGCCAGATGTGACCCATTTCAGGATTTTTGGCTCAAAGGCTTGGGCTAGAATCCCGACAGAGAAGAGGAAGGCTTTGCAGCCCCAAATCCAAGAGTGTCTTTTTGTGGGATACTCTTAAGATTCAAAAGGGTACAAGTTGATAAACTTGAGCACAAACAAGGCCTTTATTGAAAGGTGTGTTCAGTTTGAAGAAGAACCCCTTGCAGCAATGGAAGTTGGTGAAGCCTCTTCACCACCTGAACATCAAGAAGTGAGTAAAGAGTTTGTTGAACATGCTGATTCTGATTTGTCTGATGGAGATGAGTTTATTGCAGACCCAAACAGCCCCACAAGGCCAAAATGGGCAGCCAAGACACTACATGCAGCAGGAGAGCTAGCTGGGGATCCCAATGACCCAAGGAGGACAAGATCACAATTTGAAAGTGGTCTATGCATGAAGGACCCCATGTTTGCTGAAAAGTGCTACTTGATGGTGGATTCAGATCCTCAAACATATGAAGAAGCAGCAGGAGATCCAAGATGGCAAGCTGCCATGAATGAGGAGTTCAACTCGCTACAGAAGAGCAACACATGGGAGCTAGTGGATCTTCCTCTAGGAAGAAAGTTAGTCCAGTGTAAGTGGGTCTATAAGACCAAATTTGCTGCTGATGGTTCACCACTGAAGTACAAGGCCAGATTGGTAGCTAAAGGCTACTCACATGTTCAAGGCATCGATTACAATGAGACCTTTGCCCCAGTGGCAAAGATGGATTCAATCAGGCTAGCTCTAGCCATTGCAGCATCAAGGAAATGGGAGCTACATCATATGGATGTAAAATGTGCCTTCCTGAATGGAGATCTCACTGAGGAGATATATATGCAGCAGCCCCAAGGTTTTTCTACTGACCATTCTCTTGTTTGCAGGTTGAGAAAGTCATTGTATGGGCTAAAGCAAGCCCCCAGGGCTTGGTATGCCAAGATAGATAGCTTCTTGCTATCTCTGAATTTTGTTCGGTGCAAATCAGATTCAAATGTCTATCTGAAGGTAATTAATGGTTCATTAATGATCATTGTATTATATGTTGATGACCTCCTCATTACAGGAAGCTCACAGGCTGAGATTGCTTCCCTAAAAGGAGCTATGAACCAAGCCTTCTCCATGACAGATTTGGGGCTCTTAAGTCAATTTCTGGGGCTTGAGATAGCTCAAACCAAAGCTAGAATCAAGGTGCACCAGTCCAAATATTCATTGGATTTTCTAATCAAATTCAGAATGCAAGATTGCAAAGCAAGCAAAACTCCTTTCCTTTCAGGAGTGAAGCTAGAGGAAGATGATTCTCCACCGATGGTAAACAATACACTGTATAGACAATTGATTGGATGTTTATTGTATCTGACACATACTCTACTTGATATTTGTTATGCAGTCAGTGTTTCTTCTAGATTCATGGATCAGCCTCATGAGATCCATTGGAAAGCAGCCAAGAGGATCCTTAGCTTTGTTCAGGGAACAAGGACACGTGGGATTTTCTATAAAGCCAATTCTGACCTTGAGTTAATTGGTTTTACTGACAGTGATTGGGCAGGTGATAGCACAGATAGGAATTCCACTTCAGGTTATGTGTTCATGCTTGCAGAAGGGCCAATTAGTTGGTCAAGCAAGAAACAGAGTGCCATTGCACTCTCATCTATAGAAGCTGAGTATAGAGGAGTTGTCAATGCAGCAACTCAGTGTTTATGGTTGCAGGGTTTACTTGGAGAGTGTGGTTTCGAACCTGAGTACTCAACTACCATATACTGTGATAACCAGAGTACCATTCGAATCTGCAAGGATCCAGTTCAGAAGCAGAGAGCCAGACACATTGAGATTCACATGCACTACATCAGAGAGCTTGTGCATGATGGCACCATTCATCTACTCTTCTGTTCATCCTCAGAACAAGTAGCTGATATCTTCACCAAAGCATTTTGTGAGAAGACCTTCAGCAATCTCAAATCACTGCTGGGGATTGCTGATCATGCTATCAAAGCATGAGTGGAGACAAGATTCTACAATTTTGTTTTACAGTCCATGTTTAAGGGAGGATTTTCCCAAGTTGGTTTTGCCTCTTTCCTTGGTTGTATGGACATTGCAGTATGTAAAGGGTGACTAAGCCTTGTTGCTAGGCCCTATATTTTTGATTTATTACTCATAAAGTCAGGCTTAAGGGGGGGGTGTTAGAATAATCAAACCCATAGTATTACCCACTTAGACATTAATTCATTTATTTTTGTCTTATTTGCCTAGTTCATGAGTCCCACCATGTGCAAGTTGCTAATTGCCTATCCATAGAGGTCAAACTTTCCATCTTTGACTCATGTAGTGCTTGGGAAAGCCTTAGGAATCAAATCTGCTTTATTCCTGGCCTCCTAGGTTCCTATCTGCTTTTTCTGGTTTACTGCCTACTTTTTCAGTTTTTTAAGGCACATAGGAAAGCAAGACTAGGTGAGGTGAACCTGTTTTATTCCCCTTCCATCCTCCACTCTTTCCTCCATGCAAAAGCATGTATGAGCTGCCATTCCACCACTCATTAGATTGCCCATGCGCCCTTTCCAATTCGTGAGCCTCATGACAGATTTGGGATCAAATTTTTACACCTATGGGGGATTTGCCTATTTTGGGTAAGCCTGCTTTATGTTGCTTTTAGATGCCTCCTTATGCATTCGATCTATTGATGTATTCTATATATTCAGCAACCTATGTGATTACAGGGTTGGCTATTGTACACTGAGTTAATATAATCTTGTGTTACAGCTCCATATTCAGTCTCCATTGTTGACAATTTTGCATGATCAATTGTAATTTGTTGTGAGTGAAATTAATCTAATGTGATCTAAATTTCTACAAATGGTGCATTCATAAAATAGGAAGCATATGTGCGTTAATATGATTTTGGCACATTATTCGGTCCATTTTATAAATTGTACCGGTGCATCGTATATTTGACGCTCTGTTTAGATTGATTTTAAATATATTAAAATATAATATCGGTGTAGAAGGATTGTAATAGAGCACCGTAAACGTTGCATTTGTGAAAATAAAGCACAGCTTATGACGTGCTTCTATTATTCTAGTGCATCGATAGAATTTTTTTTCAGAAAAAAATTATTATTGATTTACTAAATATTATTTTAATTGTATTAAATATGTTAAATAGAGACATGGTCAATGACATGCTGCTCAATGGGAGCATGATAATCTTGAGCAATATAACATGGTTAAACAATGGGAGGCTAGGGAGAGGGAGATGGATTTGTACCCTCACCCCATTACTGCTCAAATTAGAGAGCTCTTGAGAATTGTTGGCCTCCTGAAGTTCTATCAGGAGACTACATCCCTTAAGGGAAACTTTACATTATTATGTTAGTTTATCCAAAGTTGGGATCATCAGAGGCATGCATTTTGTGTTGATGGCAGTCAGTGGTTTCGACCCATTAAGGAGGATATTTATTTCATCATTGGGCTATCTAGGAGAGGGGAGGATTTATCTCAGTTTCCATATGTCCCAGCTGGCGTTGCAACAAAGAGTCAACTAGCTTACTCTTTGAGATATATCATTGATGTTGTCGTCCATCTGTCTAATATTCAGGGGAGCGATGGGAAGCTTTGGATATCTGCTTTTGGTTAAGAGGATTTTAGGTGCCTCTGTCTTATTCTTATGACGCTAGCGCACTCCACTTTTGATGGGAAATGCATTAATTTCCCCTTATTGTGTTATGTTGATTCTTTAGTGTAGAGACCTATATGCATTAGGTGGTACACCATTTTTTTGTGGCATTTTTTTATGATTTGGATAGATGTTGTGCACTTATCAATGGGAGGTCAAACTTCCCTTTCGATTTAGATATTTTTTGTTTAATTTTTAGAGGTTTCCAACCACCAGGTCATCATTTGAGTACCTACCTGCCAGGATGATGAACGAGGTGAATATGCGCATGTGGGGGAAATGATACCCAAGAGGGGGAAACCTAAGTCCCCATATAGGATCACCTTAGATGTGCTAGAGATGTTGGTCAGTGAGGATGACCATGCACTTGAGATTGTGCCATATTGTTATACACTTGAATGGCACCTCTCCGTCCGAGTGCCGACCTCCCTCATGTTGGCACACAAAAGGACACTTATGGATAGAGGTTTGCCCAAAACACTATATCTTGGCTTATTATGAAATAAATTATTCCTCCATCCACCTAGTTACTTTGTCAATTGGCTATGTTGAGTTGTATTCGCGACTCTCCTTATATACAACTCACGATTCATTCACGAGTCTCGGTTGTTACAAGTCGCGAATCCATGTATTCGCGGGTTGCCCTTATGGTAAGTCGCAAATCATTCGCGGGTTGCTCTTCTACATACCCGTGAATATGTTCCTCAACATTCAAAAATAAAAACACGAGGTTATTGGAGATTAATTAAGTCATTTATCTTAATCTCATTAACTGCTACAACTTCCCCAACCTTCGAGAACTGCCTTATTTCACCCATATAAATACAGGCCTTGGTGAGGGTGTTGGATACATACACTTGGAGAGCAAAGTTATGCTGGTGGATTGTATATAGAAGTCTTTGGAGCAGTGAAACTTAGAATCCTTTGGTTGCAGAGGAGTCCTTGTCTCAGACGTTGGGTTGAAACCTAAACTCTTTCCATGATTGATAATAAACAGAATACTTCTTCCATATGTGTTTCATGTATTGTGGTTTGATAATTGTTTATATTTCAGTATGATATGTGATTTATCTAACCTGCCTATATATATATGAATCATCTTGTATCTGGAAGAGTGTCTCTTGATAGGTGAAAGAGAAGCAACCTTGAAGACTTTGGAAGTGGAGCAGATCAGAAGAGGATAAGCAAGGATCGACCTTCGTTTAACAAGTAAGTCCTTCTAACCCTCCTATTTCTTATTCTGCACTTTAGAAGTCAACTTTCTGCAAGTAATTGAGTATGTTGGTAACCCCAGACCTATGGTTATTAGGTGCATAATCCTATACAACAGAACTGGCGACTCCACTGGGGAAGCCTAGACTACTGTAGGTCATTTCTGTCACCCTGACCAGTATTTGCTTGGAAGTCTATTTGTGATCTTTTATCCTGGTTCTTACCTGCCTCAGCATTCGAAAGTATTTTGGTTTTTCTTGGTTTTTGAGAAAATTTTTATAGTCATTCGCGAGTTGTTCTTCTGAATAGTCGCGCATACAAAGTTGCATTCGTGGGTTGCTTCACTAGACAGTCGCGAATCATTCGCGGGTTGTACTTCTAGACAGTCGCGAATATTTCTGGAAGTAGAGATTTTTAAGCTAAAGTTTGCTTGTTCTTTCCTTTCTATAATCCCTGTTTTCAGAAGTAGATTTTCCTTATGAATGCTGTGTAGCTTGTTTGAATACATTAGGTGATCACATCTTGTGCTTTTTCGAAAGCCTTTGAGTCTTTTTGCTTGACTTATTTCCTGTGTGCATCCTGAAGTATTTTGGCTTGTTTGGGTTGTAGGTTAAAGTGTCTTAGTCCAGATCAGTGATCAGGGTCTTGGGCTCTGTTTTTTCCAGTCTGCCTTCTGACAGTCGCTGGTTGTCACTTGCCTTTGTAAGCCTGCAGTGATTTTTATCATTGTTTGCACCCAAGCTAGGGTTCCTAGCCTACCTTTTCTTGGTGGTTTGTTGGTTCTATCAGCCTGTTTGCTTCAGTTTGTTGCTTTTATACAGCTTATGAGTTTCAAGTTGACTCGAGTATAGTGCATTGTAGATGCATAGTAGATTTTTGAGTATTTTTTAAAAGTGAAAAGAAAACATTGTTAACCTTTTGCATTGTGATTTTTGCATAAGTAGTGTTTGTTTCATTTTAAAAATATAATCTCAAAATATACAAAAAATATAGGCTTAGTTTCTCTTATCGTTGCATTCAGTTCATCAATACATATTTGAAAAATGAAAAGAAGTTTGTTTTATAGTAGTAGTTTGCTTTGAATACACCTTTAATTTCATTTAATTCTTATTGAGTCAAAGCACCATAAAGTATACCACTCCATTTCCTCTTGAGTAAGAAACAACCCTTTAAAATAAACGCATAAATTAAAATTTACTAGTAAGTTTTGTTTTTAGGGGCCTTTCACCTACTAGCTTAGGCTAGACTTGTGGGCTAGGAATTGTAAACTTCCCACAAGTTATAAACTCAGACGTAGTGGACCTTTCTTTAGGTAAATCCTTGACTCTATCAATGTATCTGGGAAGCTCCTCTCAAATGGGAGTTAAGCACGAGGCCGCGTGGAGGCTTGGATAGAGGAGATATCCCTCCGAATCCTCGTCAAAGCATAACTCAGGACATTTGTGCATCTGGGGATTCTGTCCTAGACAGAGTTTCGGGCTCAGCTACCCTACCCATGCGTATGAGTTCGGATTGCGAATGTCCCCCCAGACTGTTGGTATTTCCAAGGTAGCCTTTAGTCTCTTGTCTTTTAGGGTTCATACCTAGGTAAACTGGAAGGTTATTTCTGGTTCACCTTGAACGGGCTTGGAAGGTAACCCTTGTTGAAAGTGTAGGAGGGCGGTGAGTGATTCCTCTGCTTGTGCCTAAGAACCACTTCAAGGACGCCAAATAATCGTTCATCAGCTTTCTTCAGGAAAGTATATTTTTTTACCCTGGTTTGATTGCTTGAGACTCTAGGATATTTTTAGTGTATGCTCTGTGGATTTGCTTGTGTTTAGTTGGCCTTAGGGTGTGATTAGTCAAATTTTTAATTCTGGAGGACCAGCCTGTTAGAAGGTCAAGAAGGTTGAGAAACCTTCCTCCTCTCACCACATTGGAGCCTCCACCTTTACCCCAAAGGCATAGATTAGACACAGACGGTTCTTTTGAACCAGTAGGGATAAGTGAAGTTCTTGGTGAACCGAAACTGATAGCTAACCATTTTGATTTTGACACAGTCGAGATAGAAGAATTGTAGACTGACGAGTTTGCAAGAAATTTTAACACCCCCTTGAATGATTTAAATGATTCGGTGATCGTTCAGGTTAGATCTTTTGATTCATAAGTGCTAGGTGTCCCTGTGGGTAGAGTCATGTCTTCGGTGGAAGAAAGTCCTTTTGTCTTCACCTCAAACCTTTCGGTTGAAGGGGTACTACCTCCCCCGGTAAGTGCCCCTAGATCTCATTTACCTTCTACACCTTTGACTCCAGTGAGCCGGGTGGTCCATCCACCGGTTCACTCAAACATAGGAGGTACTTCTGGTGACATGGTTACTGGGATGCCCAGTATACCTACCATTCCTTCTTCCTTCCCTTACACTACCCAGAGTGGTCCAGTAGGATCCTTGGCCTTTGTCCAAGGATTTCCTTGGAATGGGGGGCACATTCCCCCATCTAGTCCATACGTAGGTCCATCTCCTTCATATGTAGGAGTGCAGTTTGGGAGCAACACCTCTTACGGGAAAAGCTTCCAAACCCCTATTTTGGTCCCATACACGAGCTCTCCCTTTTCTTTGTTTAGCGGAGGGATACCTGCTCCAGTCTTTCAGACCCCAGCTTCTATGGGGACAGCCCGAACCACTTACATTGCACCCCCCACACAAAATCCTGTGGCTTACGGATGGAATCCATTTCAAAGCAACCTTCCCACTTCACAACCAGTGTCAGGGGGAAACCCCACTTTTACGTATGGGCATTCGGGGGTAGGAACCTCTAATCCCCAAGCTGGCACATCTAGTGCACCGGTTAGGCCCAAACTTCCTTTCCTGGAAACTTTGAACTTTCCAAACTTATCAAAATTGATGAATGACCCGGTGAGGCATGACCCCTTGTGGCCACCTGTTCCCACCAAATTTCCCTCAGACATCCCTAAGTTCGAAGGTAAAGCTGGTGAAGATCCTTGGGCTCATGCCACCACCTTCCATTTATGGTGTTATTCCAATTCGTTGAATGAAGATTCAGTGAGGTTGAGGCTGTTCCAGAGGACCTTGATAGGCACTGCGGCAAAATGGTACATTGAGCTGCCTTCTGCTGCTTTCAGTAGTTTCTGGGATTTGGCTAGTGCTTTCCTTAGCCACTTTAAGCTTCCGGTCTGATACGATTTTGAAATGGACTTGTTGTATACTTTTAGACAAAACAAGGCTACCCACATCTCGGATCATATCCAAGAGTGGAGGAGGCAAAAGAGCCTTATCAAAGCCACCATCCCTCCTGAGTTTCTATTAGAGTGGTTCCTTAAATCACTGTTGCCATACATATCTAAGGACGTTTCCACATCAGGAGTAATGAGTGAAGAATAAGCCATACTCAGGGCCCATCAGTTGGACTTGATTTATTCACAGTCTAGGATCTTATATGAGATCATCCCTGAGGCACCGAGGCCTTCGCATGAGGCAGAGAAGCCTAAGCCTAGACCCCATGCTGATGGTGTGGTTGGTTCCGTTAATTCTCCCACCGTAGAGTCTTTGACAAAACAACTTCACCAGTTGTCTGTTAAACAGTCTACGTCGGAGGTAGCAAAGGCTGCCCCCTCCCCCCAAAGTGCAAATGTTTTTGCACAAACCTCTCAGAAGGGCAATTAGCAGCCCGGTGGGAAGAAGAAGAAAGGTAAAAAGGGAGAGGGAAATCAAAACAAGCCAAAGCCCGCAAACAATGCTGATGGGGGAAAAAAAGAAAAGAAGAAAGTCAAGTTCCCTTGTAAGTTGTGCCAAGGGGACCACCTTACTCACCTTTGTCCCCTTATGGAACAAGCTCGGAAGCTGCTCAAAGCTCAACCACTGGCTGTCCTGAAGGATCCTTTTCCCCAAGGACGTAACTCTGCTTCAACTTCTACCGTAGTAGGGGGCACTCAAGCTGTCCCTGACCCAAATTATATCAACATGGTTCGATCTCGACTTTGTTGCAAACCAGGAACAAAAACTACGAGAAAGAGACTCCAGAGACGAGTAAAGCTGTAGGTGAACCTTCCAACCCTCTCACTATAGAGAAACCTGCGGAAATAATGCCAAAGATACCCAAAGGTGTCTTTAAGAAGACTTTGCATAACCCAAATGCTAGGGTTGCTTCCAACTACTCCATGGTTGAAGACTTGGATCAGACCCCATGTGCAATGTCAGATTTGGAGGTGCTACAGAGTTGTCCCGCTCAGCGGGATGCCCTCTTAGCAGCTTTAGGTAGCATGGACTCTTCGAGTCTCACGGCGAAATTTCACCTATCTGATGTCAAAATTCGCCATCCTTACCATGTATCCCTATCAATAGATGTCGTCCATGGTGGTAAGACCATTGGAAGGGCAGTTGTTGATGAGGGAGCCTCTACATGTGTTATGTCTCTGGCCTGTTGGAAAGCTCTTGGATCCCCAGAGCTGGTCCCATCAAACACTTTACTTACTGCTTTTGATGGAAGGTCTTTTCGTCCACATGGTATCTTGCCGGCTTTTGAGATGAATTTGGCAGGCAGAGCAGTGTCTGTTGAAGTAGAAGTGATTGATGCTCCCTTGGACTACAATTTGCTTCTGGGAAGGAATTGGACTTATGCAATGTCTGCTGTTGCATCGGCTATTTTTCATGTCGTGGTTTTTCTACATGAGGGCAATTTGGTTACTATTGACCAACTTGATTTTACCCGAAAAGGCCGTTTAGAGTCTAAGGAATCCACTATGCCATTGGTTGATTAGGCCAAACCTGCTGCACAGAGCTTGGGGGCTGGAATGTACGCATCATTGATGGGCACATTTGATTTTCCAGCCCCGGTGAACTATATTGGTTCTACTAGTGTGGGGAAGTCCATCACTACGGTGGTCGATAGGACCAATCCTTGGGTTCTCCCAATTCCCCATGAACTGGAAGTGCCCTTATCGGCAGTGGAGGTGGTGTATCAAGCTATCACTCAAGACATTGTTGATCCCATTCCAGATCATCTAACAGTATCAGACGATCTGGAAGAAGTCTATTTGCCTGCATGGGCAGAAAACTCTTTGCATTCTATAGATTGCTTAGATACCGTTTTACCTTCCGATGAAGCTATTCTGGAAGCTATGAGTGGACGTGATAAGATATGTGAGGATATTCATCATCGATCTTATTTTCTTCCAGAGCTAAGCAGAATAGAAAACCAAGAGTTTCATGTGAGACTGTCAGATGATGTTGATACACCTATCAACCCTTTTCCTAGGGAAGGAGTGTTTGCCGAGGGGAATATGGCAAAAATTTCCGCCACTATACCTATCAACATCTCTATAAACCTAGATGTCATGGAAAACATCTATATAGGTGCAAACTGCTCTCCAGAGGAGATTGCTATCTACACTGCCCTTTTCAAGGAATTTCGCGATGTCTTTTCCTGGTCATATGAGGAGATGCCAGGCATAGATCCATCTATTGTTCAACATGAAATACGAACCTATCCTGATGCCAAGCTAGTTCGACAAAAAATGAGACCCATGAACCCGCGTAAAGCGGCAGCTGTGAAGGCAGAAGTTGAAAAGATGTTGAAAGCTGGTTTCATATATCCCATAGCTTTGACTAAATGGGTGTCCAAACCTATTCCTGTTGATAAAAAGCAGGGGACTATTCGCGTTTGTACAGAATTTAGAGACCTTAATAAAGCCCGTCCCGAGGACAACTACCCCACACCATTTATTGATCAGATCATAGATGCATGTGCGGGAAGTGAGGTGTTTTCGTTTATGGATGGTTTCTCTGGCTACAATCAAATCCAAATCAAACCGAAAGACCAACATAAAACTGCTTTCATTTGCCCTTGGGGTACATTTGTGTATAAGAAAATGCCCTTTGGATTGAAAAATGCTGGGGCAACCTTTCAATGAGCCATGAAGTTTGCTTTTCACGACATTAAAGCCATTGTCGAGCCATACCTTGATGATCTGCCCACACATTCTCGTAAGAGGATCCAACATCCAGATCATTTACGGTTGATCTTTGAGAGATGCAGATATTATAAAATTTGCTTGAATCCCCACAAGTGTGTATTCTGCGTCGAGTTAGGGAGATTACTCGGATTCATTATCTCTAGTAGAGGCATCCAGGTGGATCCATTAAAAGTTGAGGCCATTGTAAATCTGCCTCCTCCTCATTCTCTCAGGAAACTTCAGAGCCTGCAAGGAAAGTCTAACTTTCTTCGATGATTTATTGTTAATTATGCCAAAATCACTAAAGGTCTCATGCGCCTGCTCAAACAGGACACCCCATTTGTATGGGATGAAACTGCACAACTTGCGTTCGAGGCATTGAAAAAATCTTTGCTGTCAACACCTTTATTATGCCCACCAGATTATTCTAGGGATTTCATATTATATTTGGCCGCGTCAAAGTCGACCATTGGGGTAGTACTAGTTCAGGAGGACGATAAGCTCGTTGAGCATGTCGTTTATTATCTTAGCCATGCTTTGGTTGGACCTGAGCTTAGATACTCCCACGTCGAGAAGTTAGCCTTAGTAGCTGTTTATGCTGTACAGAGGTTACGGCACTACATTTTACTAAGGACCACCACAGTAGTGGCAGATGTAAACCCTTTTCAATATGTTTTATCCCGACACATTGTTGGGGGAAAATTTAACAAATGGATAGTCATTCTCCAAGAGTTTGACTTGGTTTTCCAATCCGCTAAGTCTAAAAAGTCCTTAGTTTTTGCTGAGCTTATAGCAGAATTTCCCACTGAAGGAGATGTAGTGATTGAAGATGACTCATTCCTAGATGAGCACATCTTCCTGATATCCACCTTTGATCCTTGGTACAGAGATATTCTTATATATCTCCAGACTTTGAAGTAACCTGCCACTTCCTCTAGGGAGGAACGACGTAAGTTACACCTTCATGCTAAAAACTACCTCATTATAGGAGATACATTATATCGACGAGGGGTAGATTTTGTCTTGCGTCGCTGCCTTACTCACGAGGAAGCGGAGATTGTCCTAAATGATTCCCATAGCGAAGCATGTGGGGGTCATTTATCTGGGTTAGCAATGGCCTAGAAAATATTGCGTGCCAGTTATTTCTGGCCCACGATCTTCAAATATTGTGTGGAAGCAGTGAAGCGCTGTCATCCATGTCAGCTTTACACTAGGAAAATGCGGTCACATCCTGCTCCGTTATTTCCCGTCGTCTTGGTAGGCCCCTTCATGAAATGGGGGATCGATTACGTGACATGCAACCTAGCCTCGGTTGGGGGGCATAAATACATCATTGTCGCTGTGGATTATTTTATGAAATGGGCAGAGTCAATGCCTACTTTCGAAGCCGACGGGGAAACAATAACTTTCTTCGTTTTCAATCAGATTATTGCAAGGTTTGGTATTCCCAAAGTGATTGTCACTGACCATGGCAGTCATTTTCAAAATAACATGATGACAGAACTGACTACCATGCTCGGATTTCGACAAGAACATTCTTCTCCATACTATCCGCAAGCAAATGGTCAGGTTGAGGCTGTAAACAAGACTTTAAAAACTATCCTTAAACGTACTATTGATGCAGCCCGCTCAAATTGGCACATCATGTTATATCCTGCTCTTTGGGCTTATCGAACCAATGTAAAGACTGCTATGGGTTTCTCCCCCTTCCAACTCGTTCACGGGGTGGAAGCTATTACTCCGATTGAATGCGAAATCCCGTCTTTGCAGATAGCTATTCATGTGTTACTTGATATGACTGAGCTTAAAGAATGTCTGGTACACTTAGAACACCTTGATGAACAACGTAGAGATGTGTTGACTGCAAATCAGGCTCATAAAAATAGGGTTAAAGCTCAATATGATAAATCGGTCAAACATAGGGTTTTCTCTGAAGGGGAACTTGTCTTGCTCTGGGACCGAGATAAAGAACCTCTGGGGGCACGAAAATTCAAGGCTATGTGGTTAGGACCCTATGTCGTGTCAAAAGTATTAAGTAAAGGTGCATATGAATTAGTGGATTATGATGGGAATAAGCTGCTTGAGCCTAGAAATGGGCTCTACATGAAGAAGTACTATGCTTAGGCTTAGCACTTTTTCTTGTATATTAGTGTATGTATTTTTATGTACATTAGGTTGTTAGTTTTGTTTTTTATATTATCTGCTGGTTGTTACAGATGTCTTCTGAATGGTATATAGGTTTCACTGATGGCGCCAGCCGCCATACTTGTAACCTAGCTTCAGCAGCATGGGTTATCTATTCTCCCTCAGGACTTTATTATGTACACATTTGCGTCCAATGATTCATTGGCAGCCGTACTTACGCAAAAATAAGATGGGGGGGATGAATTCCCAATTTCTTTTATGAGCACTGGACTACAAGGGGCTGAATTAAACTACCTAGCCATTGATAAGCAGGCATACGCAGTATTTAAGGCAGTAAAGCAATTCAGGCCTTATATACTAAAAAATCGTACCAAGGTAATAGTCCCTTACCCAGCTGTAAGATCTCTTCTCATTCAAAAAGAATTAGGAGAAAGAAGGGGCAACTGGGTAACAGCACTTCAAGAATACGATCTCGAATTCAAGCCAACTACTATAGTAAAAGGTCAAGGGCTATGCAAACTGATGACTGGAAAGACAAACAATGAAGAGCAAGCATGGGAGGATGAAGCTGAGTTGCATGTAGTGGATGTTTTCCCGTTATTCACAGCTCCTGAATCTTGGTATAGAGACCTTGTACATTATTTGCAGTCAGGGGTATTATCGGAACATTGGAATTCCAAACAGAGAAGAGCTCTGCGCCTGAAATCAGCTTCCTATCAAATCGTAGAAGGCGTACTGTTCAGAAAAAATTATGATGGAGTCCTCCTGAGATGCTTGGAGAAGGAAGATGCAGAGAAAGTAATGTCTGAATTGCACGAAGGCCCGGCTGGGGGACATTATTCAGGGGACACCACAGCTCACAAGGTCCTTAGAGCCGGTTACTACTGGCCAACACTTTTCAGGGATGCACATGCACACGTCAGAAAATGTGATATTTTCCAAAGATGTGATGGAAGAAAACCTATAGCAGCAGCACCTCTAAAGCCTGTAATGATCACGGAGCCTTTCGAACAATGGGGGATATACATCATTGGAGAAATAAAGCCAAATTCTTCCCTGTTGCACAAGTATATTCTTACCGCAACTAATTATTTCACTCGCTGGGTTGAAGCTATCCCCTTGCGTAGGATAAACGAAGACGAAGTCATCAATTTTCTACGAGATCATATCATGACCAGGTTTGGGGTTCCAAGTTCGTTAGTTTTTGATAATGCTAAGTACTTTTCTTCCATTAAATTGACTACATTCGCTCATGAAAAAGGAATAAAACTGCATTACTCTGCTAACTACTATCCTCAAGGGAATGGCCTGGCGGAATCCTCCAATAAAAACCTCATTATAATCCTAAAAAAGACTGTCATAGAAAACCAGCGAAGTTGGCACTCAGCCTTACCCAACGCCCTGTGGGCTGATAGAGTCACTCCCAAGTCTGCTGTAGGAGTGTCACCCTATACCCTCGTATACGGAAAGGAAGCCATCCTACCTCCCAATATTCTGCTACCTTCTTCCATACTAGCACAAGAGTCTAGGGGGTCGGATGATGAGGTTCTGCAAATAAGAATATACAATCTCCTAAAAGCAGAAGAAGCTAGATCCAAAGCCAAAGAACGCTTCAGACAACAACAGGAGGTAGTCAAAAGATGGTTTGACAAACATAAAGCTGGGAAAAAGGAATTTGAAGTAGGAGACTTGGTCCTCAAGTGGGACCACCCCCATGATGAAAAAGGAAAGCATACCAAATTCCAGCAGTTATGGGTAGGCCCCTTTCAAATTGTAGCCAAACTTGGCCCGGCTACTTATAAGTTGCAAGATTTACAGGGATGGGAAGAGAACTTGCCAGTAAATGGTTTGGTTCTCAAGCCTTACTTTTCTTGAAATTTTTTCTTTGATCTTTTATGCCTTCTACATAAATAAGCTGTGTAGTTGTTTCAAGTCACGCTTTCTTTCATTTTAATTTTTAGTCTTGATTTTCAATAAGGGAACAAACTTGTGGTTTCCTGGAGGATACTAAGGTCTTTTGGGAATAGCAAATGTGGTGAGTATCATCCTGTGTATTGCTTAATGAATTCTTCCAGCCTAACAGTTCTCTCGAATGAAAATATTGTGTGCATTGAAGTCCTACTTAACCCCTGTGATTTACACCAGATTCAGAGAGTCAGGAGTACTATGTCGGGGCTCCATCCACATCACATTTAAAATGTTCTAAGGAGCGACAGTAAAGGACCCATGGGAGGAAGCAAGGTGAACAGCGTATTAAATATAAATGATCCCATGCCAAGAAACAAATGCCTAAAGGCAGTTAAAGAGTCAAACTTCTTGAAAAGTACCCTGAATTAAAGCAATTGCTAAAGCATAAACACTAAATTACCAAAAGATCCTCTCCGTCCGTGAGCTGGAACTTAAAGTACACCACTCACACAAAAGGGCACTATGGGATAGAGGATCCTGAATTAAAATTCAGTAAGAAAGGCGCACAGAAGGACTCAAATCAAAGGACAAAAGGTCCAAAGGCACTAAAGTGTTTAAATGGCATGGGAATGAGGAACAAATGAATACTGTTGTTTGCTATGTGCTGCGACCCTGTGGTGTCCACACTGTTAGCTACCTGAAAAACAAAGGTAATAATGAAACTCATACTTTGGCCTTGGCATAGTTATTTGGACTTGAGGATCTCGGTTTTCCTTTTCCCCAAACAACTGGCATCAATGATTAAGGTACACATTTCGGGGATACGAGAAATCTAGATAGCTGGAAGAATTCGATGAACGCATTTGTTGCGGAACAGTCTGCTACTCAACGACAATAATCACCCAGAGATCTAGGTTCCCCAGGTAGTCGCCAGTTGTTGCTACCGCAACGGTTCTCCCCGAATTTAGTTTTACTTAAATTTCCGGGTCCCCTCCTCATTATTTTTTGTATGGCTTGGTCGTTGAACTTTTGAATTCCACGAGCGTGTTTTCTTTCGCTTCTCTGAAGGTGGGTGTCGGTAGTTCCTGTGTGTTTGGTTCATTCGTGGTTTGAGTCGTGAATTTTGGTCTAAGAGGTAATTTCGCTGTTCTTCCGCGCATCCTATATGAAGAAAAAGCGACTTTGGGTAATCACCAATCCTTAGTACTGCTCAAATAGTTGAGTTTCCCTGAAGGCGGGCCTCTTTTATTGCTGGATCAGGGGGCTTTGAAGTTCAACCCTGCCGCCGTTGCGGCTTTGAGGCTTTTCTCTCATCCGATCTCCTAAACCGCTCGACGCCTGATGTATGTAGCCGTAAATCACTGGCCCGTGGCTTCTGCTCACCCACCGTTGCGGCAGGGAGGCGATAGTCATTTTCCAATCCGAGTCTCTTCCGACGTCCGACTTTAGTCACCCGTCCTTTCCGCGTGTCCGCTAGCCCGCCTCCTCCGCTGTTGCGGCCGCTAAAATCATCTGGCTTCCGAAGCTAAAGTTTTCCGACGTCCGACTTGTGACCCACACCCATGTTTCGCTTGGTTGCAACTTGAGATTCACCCGACATTGCGGCTGGCTGTTTCCACGGGTTCCCGAACTGGCTTCTCTCTGACTGCCGATTTGCCATTCCCGCCGGCGACCATAGATTATTGCTAGTCTCGTAGATGTTTCGCGCGTTCTTTTCCTTGAGGATGGGTTAATTAATGATATTGGTGGGTTGAATCATGTTCTTAATATTGAATGCAGGCATTTACCAGGCGACTGGTCAATCTACCGTGACAAGAAGAAGGACTGACCCATTTGGGTAGAAGTATGACCGAAAAGATGCAATGGAGGGCGAAGGCCGAAGCTGTAATGGCGTGACCCCAGTAATTGATCTGTTACTATGCTGTCATGATCACATAATGACAAAAGACCAGAACATGAAGAGTTTAAGGAAGGGAAAGGCCAAGCGCTACAAAGCAGAAATCGCTCTGTAATCATAGTTTAAATAGAAGGACGAGGTACAGGAAAAGGGCTTTTTTCCGCTGGAAGATTTTGTAATTGTTTACTTGTAAGAGGAGCTACCTCGTTTTGCTAAGAAAACTACATATTTGCCTGCTGGAAAGAGTAAAATGTGGAATGTATCGATGCAATTCAATGAATGATGTTGAAGAGGAACTATTTCGTTTTCAGTGGTATTTCATTTACTGTAAGAGTATTTAATGTGTTGAACCTATGTTCTTGTTGAATGTTCTTCAGTAATTTCTGGGTATTTCCACTATGAGCGATAAATGTGTTATAAAATGATCGGCTATCTGGTTATTTGAATATCTGTAAGTGTTCATGTGCTGTAGAAGAAGTAGCAGCTACCTGTGGTTCTTCTTATTGTATGTGAAAATGTATTGCTCATCTAAAATGATAACTTTGCTCCCTAGGGATAGTTTAGATAGTTAGTTTATTTCTGTTTGTATTTGGTTGGGTTGGTGGCGAGCATAAGACGAGAGGTAAGAACCTGTGCATCACTTTGTGACTGCTCCCTGCATCTTGATCACCCTGCATTTAGTTAGGCACGTGCATATCATTTCTTTTAAGTCAAAATACAAAAACTCGGTGGGCCGGGCCGCAACCGGTAAAGCCTTTGTTTTGTTACTTGACCTATGGTAGCCGGGCCGCAAACCGGACGGATTCCCTATTCAAAACAGTCAACGGGCTAGTTGGGAATATTGATTGGGGAGAATCCCTTACTGTTGTTGCCTACGAATTTCCAGGCCTCAACATGATGAGCTGGATTGAGTTGAATTTTTAAACCAATAGAATTTCAATATCTTTGGTCAACCATTATGGTTGAGATGGACACATAATGCTTATGTGTCATATTTTTATTTGACAATAGCTAACTCCATATCAACCTCACCTTGATTAAGTTCTTGAAAAGATCACCTTGAAATAAGATAAATAAACTTTAACTAATAAATATAGAATATTTTATTTGATCACTACTTCCAACTCCTCTAAAACATAACCTTCGCATTAATTAAAATTGTACTGGAAGCATTTTGAAATACTAAAAACATTTATTAATCAATTTTTTAAAAAGAAAACTAAATAATATTTAATTTTAAATAGACTTATCTTGAAATACTAAATAAAAAATATTTAGTATTTTTAATATTATTAAATAATATTTAAAAAATAAATATATTTAATTATTATATCCAAAAATAAATAAAACATTTAAATACTAACAAAATAAAAAATAAAAACTATTTTTAATGTTACTAAAATTATAATAAAATTTGATTTTGCTTTTCTTCTCTCTTACCTCCCTACCCATTAAACCACAATTTTTTTTTATATTAATATAAAAAATAAGATGAATATACATAGTTTATTGCGTTTTATTGAATGTGATGTAATATTTTTATATGAATTAATATAAAATTTATATTAAAAAATAATAGTGATTTTTTAATTTTTTTAATACTATTATAATTACATTTTTCATTATAAATGAATATATTTGAGTTTTACATTTATTAAATATATAAAATGTAGTGGTCTATTCATTTAAAAAAATAATAATATAAAATTCAAAAGTTTCCTATAATTTATTATGTGTGCACAAGAATCTAAATATTTCATTAATATTTTTAACCAATATCTCTTAACTCTACAATAACTCAATATAGTTGTCAACTACCATTAATGAGACGATTTAGGTTGTCTTTCGTTAGATTTTCCTTAGATTTAATTTGACATAGCATATTTGTAGTGTGATGTGTCTTTTTTTATTATTTTCCTTAGGAGGCCCATTTTAGACCCCAAATTTTCTCTAATTGAGGACCTCCTTGGTCCCCATGATCTTTATGCACCTTGGCTTCCTCAGCCTCCTCGGCTTCGGAAGCCTCCACCGCATCTCTGTATACAAGTACTGCTCTAGCTAATCGTCTAAATAGACGTAGCCAAACCGGTGGAACCCCTACAACAAACTCCTGCATGGCTGTAGGTATATGCTCAATCCGTATCGTAGGTACTCGATGGGTCAGCCTGGCCAGCTTCCCCTCTAGTACCCAGACCAATCCTGGATCCCCCCCTACAACCGGATGCACGAACATACGAGGGTGCCCTTCAGGGCGGACTGGTCCAATATCTGCATTTTGATACATGAATAGGGTTAAGACTTGTACATATGTATATATTCTATCATTGGAAAATTCATAAAAATTTGAAAATGATAAAAATTAAAAATTACTTACCCATATCGCCCCATATTCCTCCTGGAGGGAGGACAAGGTCGGGGTCACCTCGGAAATCCATCCTTGCGTATGGAAACTGCTCCAACGCCGGCAGCTGTCGTTCCCACCATGTATAAAAGTCATCATCGTATACGCTGTGTACTATGTCTCCTCCTCCTTAATGGAGGAAGATGTCTCCCCACCGGCTCAGCCTTGGTTGACGTGGAGATCTGACCTGTAGTGGTATAGCAGGGCTCATGGCTGGTACTCTCATGAAGAAGAACGCCACTAGTATGCTTGCATAGCCAAAATTCTTGCGTCTACCTCTCTTGCAGTTGGATAGTTGCCTCTTCATGATGGGGGCAACTCCCGAGCACCAATCATAGAGAGCACCTCTAAAGCAGTCAAATGCCACCCTCATTTGATTCCTGGTGGCCATATGTAACCCTGATGATCCTGCAAGTCTCACAATGGTACTAGCTAATACCTGGAGAGTGAAATCCTGGATGTCTGCAATAAGAACGCTGCTTCCCTTCTTCTGAGTGCCTGGTGTACAGAATATGTCTACATAGTTTTGGACACTCAAGGGGTCACCGCCCCTGCCAGTGCCCTCCAAATTCACCGGTGCTCCCCGTTGTGACAACCTGGTTATGAAATATATATCTCCCACGGTAAGCTCTAAGGTCTCACCTTGAAGATTGAACATCCCCATATCATGATCCCAGTAATTGACCATGAATTCCTGTAAGCGGACATTTGCCCGCATGGGTGATGTACAAAAGAATTTCAACAGCCCACAAGTCCTCAATGCTTGGATGGTAGGGGCGCTTTGGAGTGCCACATGATCCATAATTTCATGCTCCCTTTCCCTCCACTCTAGAACCATATTTTTCCTGGAAAATATAAACAATTTGATTCAGTATTTCACAATAAAAATTTAAAATTCTTGCATATTTTTAAAGCTTTGACCCATCGCGCAGCATTCGTGACTGTCTATTTAGGCAGGTCGCGGACCATTCGCGACTGCTTAGTTAGACAACCCACGAATGAAACACGTATTCGCGACTTTCTTGCTTAGCAACCCGCGAATACGCACTTCCATAGTTTGGGATGATGGTAAATACTGAATTCAACATTAAATTTAATATTTGTTTGGATCAAATTGACGAGCTTAGGGTGTAGAATTACCTGAACCTGACGGATTCCGATTCTGAGGGTCCAATTGTCCATGGTGATTGATCAAAGGTAGAGGGTAAACTTTGCCTTTTTGGTTCAAAAAGTTCAAATGGTGAGAAATGTTTTAATTTTCAAGCTATTTATAGAAATAATATTTCATAAAGTGGGTTTTTTTATATAGTTTGAAATGTCAATTAACTAATATCACCCTCTTTGTGCCTTGAAACAGGTTTATCAACTTTTACAAAGTGTTGTTGCTTCTATAGGGTGGTTTTGTTATTTCCAACACATGTTGGCATCTTATCACTCCACATTAACCTTAGTATTCAACATTTTTCCACGGACTATGGTATTCTAAGCCATTAGTCCCTTGTTTCTACCATTGTTCTTCCGTGGCTAGGATCCTTATTTCATGAGTATCATCCTTATATGCCCTTATCATCCTTTGGTACTTATGTCGTCACTGTTTCAGGCCCAGGGGTTTCCTCATAGCTATTTTTCACGCCAAATAGAGATTCTTATGAATCTCTTTTTACAAGCTATCCCTTTATAGGACTCCCCGCCCTTATGGAGTTTCTTTAGGCCTAGGTCTGACTCCTTCAAAACAGACTTTACTGCCGAGTTATCTCATCCGTTCAAGCTCGTTAAGAACATGTGAATGGGCATCCGCATTGGTGGTAGGTTATCTCTTTCTCGGACCATGCGGAATAATACGAGAAAGGATCACTCTCTTTTCTTTTGAATTGAGAAGAGTATTCTCAGGTATAGGTTTATCACTTTTCCGGACTCGAGGGACTAAATTTACAGAAAAGGAACACCCGTTTTGAGCTTAGTTTTCTCTTTTCGTGCTCTAGACCCAAACATGAAAAAGATTCCGAGTGTACTTTGTGTCTTTGTCATGCTCGTTAAACACTCAAGAACAAAGCAATGAGTTTATTGTTGTAAGCCCCATTTCTCGTAACCAAATGGATCTTTCCAAGTGATCTTGCTTTCCTTCACACTCGTAAAACTCAAGCTATTTTATGCTGTTCTGGAAGGAGCGTTGGGTAGGTGGTAATTTAACTTTTTTCGGACCTTCCTGACTAAGTACGAAAAAGGTTCACCTTTTCTTCTTCGGAAGTTAAGAGAGTTCTTCTGTGGTTTGTTTTATACTTTTTCAGCCTTAGGAGACTAAATTGGATGAAAAAGGATCCCCCTGGAGTCTTCTTTGGAGTTTTCAGACTTTCTAAATGTGAAAACACCGGCTGAGCATGTACTAGTTCGGGCTCATTAAGTCCACGAATCAGTGATACTATCAAGCATTATTTTCCCATCTCTTCAAGCTTGTTAAACAATGAAGAGGGAACCAAGTTGACTTTCCTGGACTCGTTAAAACTTAACAGGGAAGGTAAGGAAGAAGTTTTCTCTTGTTTTCAGTAATGGCAGCATGTCATCCTTGAACATAGCACTCTTTATTTTTCGATATCCATGTTTCAGTGTTCACTTTTTTTCAGCTATCACTTTGAGTTTCTGACTCCTCCTCTTGTCCATTATACCTGGGGAATCTGATCATGTCTCCTACATGACAGATAAGTCTAGTTGTTCTGTCTATCCATTATACACTGCCTTGGGTCATCTCTGTGTTGTGCTCACTTTTCAAGGACTCTTCCCACTATTTTCTCTACAGCCTGATCTCATCACTGTTATATCTGTTATCTATCTATTTGTGTCTCCCTTCGTTTGCCCAGTTCCTAGTCACTCTTGTGATCCGTTGGAGGATCTATTGCCTTCCTTATCACAGTATGGTTCCGTTTTAGCACTTCGTGATGACAAAGACCTAACTCAGGATTCACTTTCATCATTGGTGAATTCCTTTGCTTCAGTTGTCAATTATCACCTATTGGTTGACAAACTGTTGAATCCTCTCCATGTTCGACTTCAGCTTACCCTTATTCACATGGCTTGGATTGTACTGGTTCTTTGGGATCCTTTATGAAGACCTTAGTTCCTCACTGATGAACTAAGTTGCACAAGACTATGTTCTATTTCTATATCCAACTTCCATATTTTTGAAGACTCATCATTATTGTATTGTGGCTTCGATCCACCTTTGTAATATACGTGGTTTTACCCGTATCATATGATGTACTCAAATATTGTAAAGGAGCTAGTGTTCCAGTAAATTGAACATAGCATCCTCAGATGTAACTTTGTATATAACATTACTATGTATTGGTTTTAGGTACTCTCTCTGCTCCATTGGATTTCTGAGTTTTCCAGAGTTAAATATTATAATGTATTTCAGCCATCACTTCCCTCTGACCTCACACATTAGGGGGCATTTTTTATACACCTGAATGGCACCTCTCCGTCCGAGTGCCGACCTCCCTCATGTTGGCACACAAAAGGACACTTATGGATAGAGGTTTGCCCAAAACACTATAGCTTGGCTTATTATGAAATACATTCTTCCTCCATCCACCTAGTTACTTTGTCATCTGGCTATGTTGAGTTTTATTCGTGACTCTCCTTATATACAACTCATGAGTCATTCGCGAGTCTCGGTTGTTACAAGTCGCGAAGCCATGTATTCGTGGGTTTCCCTTATGGTAAGTCGCGAATCATTTGCGGGTTGCTCTTCTACATACCCGCGAATATGTTCCTCAACATTTAAAAATAAAAACACGAGGTTATTGGAGATTAATTAAGTCATTTATCTTAATCTCCTTAACTGCTACAACTTCCCCAACCTTTGAGAACTGCCTTATTTCACCCATATAAATACAAGCCTTGGGGAGGGTGTTGGATACATACACTTGGAGAGCAAATTTATGCTGGTGTATTGTATACAGAAGTCTTTGAAGCAGTGAAACTCATAATCCTTTGGTTGCAGAGGAGTCCTTGTCTCAGACGTTGGGTTGTAACCTAAACTCTTTCCATGATTGATAATAAAGAGAATACTTCTTCCATATGTGTTTCATGTATTGTGGTTTGATAATTGTTTATATTTCAGTATGATATGTGATTTATCTAACCTGCCTATATATATATGAATCATCTTGTATCTGGAAGAGTGTCTCTTGACAGGTGAAAGAGGAGCAACCTTGAAGACTTTGGAAGTGGAGCAAATCAGAAGAGGATGAGCAAGGATCGACCTTCGTTTAACAAGTAAGTCCTTCTAACCCTCCTATTTCTTATTCTGCACTTTAGAAGTCAACTATCTGCAAGTAATTGAGTATGTTGGTAACCCCAGACCTATGGTTATTAGGTGCATAATCCTGTACAATACATATCCATATGCTAGCTTGGACTAGAGAGGGTTCCCAAAGTTCTTCTTCACACCATATGAGCCACCTAATTAGAGAGGTAATATTAATCTTATGTGTAAATTACTATAGTTTCATTTAATTCTCTTTATACTTAATGCAAATTAAGTATGTTATAAATATTAATTTTTTTAAGGAAATTGTCTAATTATTATTCTATACTATACAATTTGCAGATATTGGCATATTTGATGCAAAGGTCGGGAATCCTCCTCTCACTCATGATGATGAGGATATGGAGGAGTAGGATCAGGTTGACCCACATGAGTTTGCTAGTAGACGTCTTGGACACCTTCCATGTATGCACCAGGATAGGTATATTCAGAATGTTGCAAACAGGTTGACCAAATTGTTGGCATATGTAGGTGTTCATCTTGTGTGGCCATATGACATTCGTGAGGACCCTAATATTGAAGATATATGGAGGATTATTCCTCATCATATTAGACCATTGATGCAACATGTTTTCAGCACACACTTTTAGTTGGATTCCTCCTTGCGCATCTTCCTCCGCCTCCACCTCCTCCCCCTCCACCTTCGACATTTCATCCACCTCCTCCTCCTCCACCTTCATCATCATCTAGTCCTATACTCCTACTCGATCTTCCTCTCAATCCTACACCATCATATCCTCTACTATTGCTCGTTCAACATGACCATCCACTAGTTCCTACTTTAATGATTTATGTTTTAGGGATGATGAGAGAGGGTCATACGTCATTTCATATTGATGGACCTATCCTTTTTGATCTTTGACCTATTTTTCCTTCTGGTATAGGTATTGATGCCTCTGGATCTGCTGGAAAAGGTGTTGATATTTCCTTTGTCTCTATTGATGGAGGTGATGATGCATCTAGATCTAGTAGGAGAGATACTAATGATGCCTTTGTTGGTGGAGGCATAGTAGATATGTCGTAGAAGTTATTGCACTGGATATATATTATTATATTTGACATATTGTATCATCACTTTGATGTTATATATATGTTCATATCTATATATATACTTTATTTTTCATGTTTATGTTTATGTTGATGTTTATTTATTTATGTGGTGAAAATGATCATCATGGAACGTTAATTATATTTACATGTATTATTAGTTATGTGTGTTAGATGATGTTTAAATATGTTAGTTGTATATGTTACATGAATATGTGACATAATGTTTATGATGGTACGTTCATGTTTATTTTTAGTTTTATGTTAATGATGGTATGATGGTATACATGATGGTGTTTATTTTTATGTTTCTTAGATGCTTACAATGATAATAATGGTATGTTTATGTTTATGTCATGAAAATGACGATGATGCATTTATGTTTTTTTTTTAAACTTATGGTTACGTTTATGCTAGTATGATGATGTTTATGTTTATGCTTATGATGGCATGGTCATGATGTTTATGTTTTTTGGGTGTTGAAAATGATAACGATCGTATGCTTATGTACTAAACTAACCTTGTACTATTCAAAATCATGTGGGTATTTAAATCACCAAGTTTTTATTTAGTCGACCAAACATCACAAATTTCATTGTAAATTATGGATGAATTTGTGGCAACTCTATGATTTATGATTGTTGTATAATGTGTCATAATATCATGTTTATAGTTTTTATAGTTTGTCATAGTATTATGCTTATGTAATAATTTTTTTATATTTGGTGTTCATAGTGTAGTTATCTAATTTCTATGGATATTATAATTTATTGTAATTTTATTAATAATGTAATAATATTTGTCATAGTATTATACATATATAATAATATATTTGTTTTGTTGCAACTATATGTTGAGCATTACGAAATATAATATAACATGATTTTAATAAGGAAATTAACTTTTCATCTATAATGTTGTGTATAAATTAATTATATATTCAAATGAGAAACATAAATCAATCTTGTTTAATTGACAAGTCTAATTGACAAACATCATAACAAAAAGTCAAGTATTACCATGTAATATTATTATAATATATGAATATGAACATGAAAAAAAATGTAAATATGAACATCAATATGACCTATCTAATTATCATTGAACTTTTTAAATGTTTGACAGTAACTCACTTTACAATGACACATATCAAAGCTCTAATAAGAAGAAATACAAATACTTAATTAAAAGAACAGTTTTTGACAATTGTAAACCCAAAAGTTGCATTCTCCAAACTTATTAATTATTGTTAATCATGATGATCTTCATTATATAATATAACTTTAGTCCACATTCAAGAAACACATTTTATACCCTCTAAAATGAGGTTTAAGGCTAGCTAGTGTTAGAAAAAATGCAATTAATTATTGATGTAACAATGTTATTATTTTGTAAAGGATTGTTGTATTACTTTGCTAATATTATTTTTTGCAAATTTTATTTAATAACATTAGAATATTTTTTAATTAAATAATAATTTCAAAACTATACAAGATTTAAGATATAAAATATTCATGTAATTTGAGTTTGTCAATGAATATATATAACTTCTAAAATAATATAGATTTGTATTAGTTATATAAATTATTATATTAACATAAGATTATGTTATTATAAATTTACATTAATTAATAAAATATAAATCAATTATTATATATTGATACATATATCAAATATTTTTAGTGAAATATACAACCATTGCTTTAATTTACAAATCAAAACTATGTACCTATTTACAAACCATAGAATAAGGTGAATAAATATTAAGCATACATCTAATTTGTTAAATACTTAATATAAATCCTTATCATCTCAACCAATTCTAAATGGAGTTTAACCTCCTAGAAATATAGAGATGCAAAAATTGAATCCAACTTAATTAATATAACATATTTACTTAAAGCCATTTTTTCTCCTAAAGAGGATTCCATATGTACACCTTCATCCTTAAAAGCCATTTTTTCTCTATTTTTGTCATTAAAAAAATTGCAAACATTATAACAAAAGTGCCATAAATTAATGCAATTATAATTCTTAGCATTATAATTTATAACAAAAACATCAAGAAATACAAACATTCAAATATTGATGGAGAAGTTAGAGACCACCTTAAATTTTCTTGTAAATTGCATTGTTATCAAGGCCATGAATTGATTTATTGTAGAGCACCTTAAATTTTCTTGTAAATTACATTGTTATCAAGAACATAGATTAAGTTATTGTTATCACATTCATCATCTCAAATCACTACGCCTAGTGTGTCATTGATTTGCTTGATGTACTAATTGGCATAATAGAATGACTCATATACTATGTACCCCTCTACCATTGACTCCTCGTGTTTTTCCATTTTTCGAACAAATTCCTTTATATTTTTCATGTATCTCTCCAAGAAGAACATCCAACGGCATGATACTACCCCGACTAATTCAACTTCACCGATTAGGTGAATTAGAAGGTGAATTTGCAAGTCCATGAAATTTGATGGGAATCCCTTATCAAACATACAAACTTATCTCTGCTATCTCTTGATGCCACTGGGGAGTTTTAGCAATGCAAATATCCTTTGATGTGATCCATCATACAAATGCATATATTCTAGATATGGCACACTGTAGGTCATCGGGAAAGTCGTGGTTCACACACCCACGCACAAACACTAGATAATGACACTACAATGTAAACACAAACAATTAATTTCATTTTAACTTGTTTGGTAAAAGATATAAAAGAATAATAAACACATTTTTTGGACATTATATGTACCCTTAGAAGGATGATATGGTCATGTGATTTCAAACCCGTTAACTTTTCCTCTGTAGTGAAGCAATTCCGTAGAGAAGAGCCATAACAAGAAGGCGTCTTTATGCCTGATATAACTTCCTTTTCCAAATTAATATCTTCTTTGTTCAAAATCCATGGTACATCTCCTTTTTTAAATGAAAAAGAGTGGCCATCTACTCCTCTATTTTCTTGTCTTGGCCAATGCTTCTTTTTAGTATTTGAAGAAATACGATATTTCTTGACTTTTGACTTGTAACGCTTTTGTATGATATATGATGCCACAAAGAACATGGAACATTTTTAAATATATGCATGGGATATTGTAAGTGGGAAATCTTAAGATGCTCCCAATATGAGAGCTCATAAAATATTGATTTCCTTTTCATCCCTTTGGGAATTTTGTCATCATAGGTGTCGAAGAATTCAAGATCATCCAACATAGGTTCCCCATTTGAATCGAACATCTCTGCAATTTCCTTATCCTCCTCTCTCTCTCATATGCCCTAATCTAGTCATTCGATTCCATTATTTTAGGCATTTGGGTTCGCTCTAGTTTTCCATTGAAAGTAGATGTTGTTCTTCTATAAGGTTGGGTTTCTAGGAGGAATACCCTAGAGAAGTCATACACTGGATTTCCTAGGTATTTGGATCACCTAATGTTCATATAATATCCACAACATTTACATCCATGATAACCTTTTGTTACAAGACCTGTGATATTATGGTATATAGATATTCAAGCGGTCAGTGTTTAAAATCAAGGTAGTCACAACGAATTAAATATTCCAAAAAATATTCTTTTGAATATTAACAAATCAAACAACATATTTACCTGAGAAAACTCCCAACCCCAGATAATCATGTGTGTTTCACGCACATATGCCATACAACATAAAACTACTCTCTAATGGGACGGGCCTTGAAACATCATATACATGTAACCATTCCCATAATTCCTTAAACTCTTCAATCAATGTTTGTAGGTAAACATATGTATTCTTCACTTGTCTTCTACTAGGGACTATAAAAGCCAACATAATATGTTCATTCTTTACGCACAACCATGGGGGGATATTGTTATTAATCACTACTATAGGCCAAACAATATAGGTGTTTTCTGGTTGGGAATATCGGTTAACGCCATCAATGGCTATGCTTAATCTAAGATTGCGTACTTCATCCTTGATTTTTTTGGCCCATGTATCCTCTATATGATTCATGGCTATTAAATCTATTTGGATTCGCAATAATCCTTCTTCACTTTGATGTGATGCATGCCATCCCTGCAACATAGCTAATTCTTTGCAATGAAAGAGCCTTCAAATCCTTGGGATTATAGGCATGTGTCTCAATATCTGATGAGGACCATGTGCTTTATCCTTGTTATTCAATTTTGTGTACCTTTTGTGCCTATATTTTGGACATATATCTTTGTCTACATATTAACCTCTATGTAGAATATAATAATTGGGACACACATGATATGATATGTACTCAACACCCAACACTTTCAACATTTCCTTTTCCTCTTTCCAACTTCCATGGAAGACATTATCATTCAAAAGTACCTTATCTTTGAATAACCTATAGTTAGTGGGAAATACAAATGTACAATGCCATTTAATGTTCATAAATTTGATGATTTTGAATGATCATTGTGTAACGAGATTCCTCAAAATATAATGTAGTTGATGATCAGTTACCTCAACATCACTGAGAAATTTATGTCAAACATTCGATACTTTGATTTCAAGTTGTACAGTAACATTGTTGTCCCCAACTATGTATACTTTGACTGACGTGGTTCAAAGAGAGGTGTGGGATTTTCTGATTTAAGGCTTTCAAAAAAGGCTTCATTGATATGAGCGTCATCCCCTAGATCATTGTCCTAGAATGTATGAAACAACATTGCATCCATGGCACTCCTTTGTCGTAATAACTCATCTATACCAATGTCTAATTCATTGCCTCCATTTCCAAAATGTGAAGAACTACTATCACTATAGGAAATTCCTAATTGGCGAGGATGGACGTAGTGGAAATTAAATAGGTGGTTGATTCAATCATGATTGGTATGCTTCCTCTCCAAGTTGCACTATTTTTCAACCTTATTTCGATTTGACATTGTACTGGGGTACAACAAAAGATGGTAGGAAGGTCACTCATCATCCAAATCTTGATTTAAAAAATATTGAACATTACATCGATGATGTTAGTAAGCACAATGCAATTGTTTTAATCTATTATTATACAAAACAATTATTACATAAGCGCAAGAATCATTTCTGATACAAAATGATAAGATACAAACAATTTATGAGCGAACGTTCAGATTGAGCGATAAGATACCATCAATTTCACATTAAATATAAAAATTTAAAATTGAGCAACACATTTTCAAATCCAATTTTTAAATTAAATTAATAATTTATAAAATATAATTTCAAATTAAGAAATACATTAACATAGATCCCATTGTAAATTAACAAATACAATTAATCAATTTTTTTTCTCTTACACCCCAAGGGAACATCTAAGGGTAATCCCAAGGTGAGATGTCTCTGACTAACAGTTGGTGGTCTAAGAAAGTTGTAGTTTATTAACAACTCAACAAAAGGAGACAAACTGCGTATTGCATGTACAACGACAAATCTTGACGCTTTCCTTTTCATAAGAACTCCTAGTCATTGAAGTGTTCCTCAAATGAACAATTTGTATAAAATAAAGAGAACCTAGAACTATTTATGAATGGGATGCAATAATCCCATGAATATGTGGACGACCATCTATATATAAAAGGTTATTCCTGTTAAAGTTTCCAGAAACATAACCATTCATGCATATATTATACATGGAAATATTATGCTTGTATTTAACAATATTCAAGTAATTAGACCGACAATAGATAGGACCACAAAATGACATAAGTGCTACCAATATTTTGGGAGGAACAAGTACATGTGAAAGAATAACCAATCCAATATTTGTAGCAACAATATTAGACCTCGTAGTCATAAAATGATTACCACAAAAGGATAATTCGGTCCCAACATCAGGAATAAGTAGATAAGACAACCAAGCACCATACAAAGCACAGTTGTAAGAAGTTTGATATTTACTTTGTAAATTCACAGGAAGGGAGAAACCATCGCTACCCTCCAATAATTGGATGGACATTGATGTGTACTTGGATAGTATTTATTTCAACTCATGCAACGTTTTGGATCTTATAGTAGAGAAGGGTTTGGTCACATTCAAATCATACTTTGGAGCACTAGAAATTTCATATGATTGGACATAAGCAGAGGGGTTCATTAATTTAGGATGAGACATAGTTTTTTTGGTTTCCAACTTTTAAAAAAAGAGCATAGAGAAGAATTATTCGTGTCTTTTCTATATCACCTATTGGATTATTTACTGCAGTAGGGGGTATTAGACCATCAACATTGGGTAATCTATCATTGGTGTAATGCCTGAGTGTGAAACGTCGAGGGTTCTCCTTCAACCTTTGACATTTTGAACAACCACAAACAACTGGGGTGTCATAAACGAGTTCTAGCTCATGAAAAATTACCACTGATGAACCAGAATTGCGGCTTGAAGCTGACATGTTACAATTTGCGGGGTAAAGCGACTGCCAATTTTCATCTACAAACTGCTTACAATATCTTACTCATGATAAGAGCTTACACCATTTTAAAATTGGTGGAATGTCTTATGCATCCGAACTCAAATCTGAATCGATCCTGCAATAAATAATAAGTTGATATTCAAATTCACTTGGATAAGTAACATAAATTCAAATAAATAGTCAAAATATAAATAAAACTTGAACTTATTGGGGATGGAAAGGGAGAACTTGTCTAACTTTGAACACGATGAAATGAGTTGGAATCTGAATAATTGGTCATTTTATACTACAAAATTTTCTCCCTGCATTTGAGCCAAATAAACAATCAATACACGTCTCTACAGTCCTAAAAAAAATTTCATGAACTATATTCCAATCTAACTTCCAATATAGTTTGGAAACCATTCTATAAGAACAAGGTGAGTTTAAGAAAATATATATACTATGAAATATTGTAATTGGTGTCATTGAATAATAAAAGAAAAATTGAGATGAATATATAGTTTTTAGTGGAACCACAAAATCCCAACATTAAAATTTTTTAGCGGTGTGTCTATTCCAATATACACACACCAATGCGCTTAAATAAACTAAATGCACCAGTGCTTAACAATGATAAACACACCTATTCTCAACAATGATAAAAGCATCGTGAAATAATATTCCCAAAATATTCCTTAGGAGAAAATATACGCTACATTTGATAACAGATATTTATACACACATTATACACAATTATTCAAACCAGTGCATGTCATAAATACAACCATACCGGTATGCTACATGTATATGTGCATCGATGAACGTAATTTATTTTAAACTATCAGGATGCCGGTGGATAACAACGATAAACAAGCCATGAAATATCCTCTACAAAAACTCCCATAGTATAAAATATTTGCTAGATTTGGTAGTGGATATTTATAAATGCATTTTTACAGCAGTTTCATTCTAATGTGTTTCTTAAATAAAAGTGTACTGGTGCATGTCATTAGTATATACGTACAGAGTGATCATATTTTTTACAGCTGATGGATATCAGTGTGGTTTATGAAGTAAAACACTGGTGCGTCATAGACACAACTACACCGAACTGCCGAAAGTTCAAAATTAAAAAAATGCACAAGCTATTTTTGTCCTTAACTAAAAAAATGGTGGCAATTTTAAGTTAGAAAAAGTAATTCAAAAGTGTGTTTAAAAACAAAAAGCCTAAACATTAATTCATTCTTTTTTCGAAAATTTCAGAGGAGAGCTTTGGAACAGGGACTTCCATAGAAGGTCTTTGGAGTAGTTGGATTATTATGAATATCGAATTTTTTTTGGTATGGTGAATGAAACAAAACCCTGCATAGTAAAATATTCATGTAAATATTATTGTTGATATTGTTATCTTATTTAGAAGTTAACTAGATTTAGAAAGAAAAAAACTTTATATGTACCTTCAATGTTGCAACCCTTCTAGTCTTCTCAGTGCTTCTTTTCATTTGTTGTGGCTGCAAAATTATACATTAGGGTTTAAAGCCTTCTATTGTTTCACAAAATTACGATTTCACCTTTTAGGGATTTTAGATTTGTTGAATTTGTGAATATGAGATGGGTACATTATTTGGATCGAATATGTAACTGTGTCGTCTCTCTCAATATATATATATATATATTAGTATTTTGAAAAAAAAAATGCTTTAAACTCGGTGTGTTTGGTTTTCCAAAATGCACAAGTGCGCATATTGTTATAGCGCACCGCTAACGACATATGACACAATTTCTTGTCTTTTCTTTTTCTTTTTTTTTCGGTTTTTTGTTGACTGTTATCGGTGCATTTATACAAAACTAGCACCAATAATGGTAGGATCTTCCCTTTTTTTATTTCTATAAAATGATAAATATATTTCGGCCATTCACGATGCAATTGTGTTGGTATAATGGATTGGGGTGTCTATGTTGTTGAAATGCACCGATGCATCTATGTGTTTATACGCACCAATGCTTTTGATTTTATAAAATGTACTTATTTCGAACTTTTTTTCTATTTTCAAGGTCTGTAAATTTGGATAATATATTGATAGCTTATGTATTTAATGGTCCAAGCTATTTATTGAGAAAAATGCATGGTATGAGTTCAATGAACAAAAGCTTTAGTCACCGTGATGGAATCACATCTAGGATTACAAAGAAATCAAGTGGTTCTAATTAATTTATGTATTTAAATTAATTAATTTGAATTATTTGTAAATTTCACTAATCTATATTCGTTAATGTGTGAAACACAAAGCCAAAAAAGGAGGAAGCCCAATAAGACTCTTACCAATCTAACTCCAAAAGTGTGAAGTACCCAAATCAAAATCTATGCACACCAAAGAAAAAATTATCCAAAGTGGTTAACCTCTAATACCACTATGATGTACCCAAATCATAATCTAGGCACACCAAATCAAAAGAACAAGGGAGACACCAATGTAAGGAAGGAAGACAAGGGATATATTAATTTTAAAAATCTTTTCCATAATGTACTAGGAACATTTATATTTCTAAATCAAATAATTTTTAATTCTACTCTAATGATTCTTGGGTACACCAACATATGCAAACTTTATTCTCTCACTAGATTAAAGAGAAAGGCAATAGGAATTGTCTTCCAGAGAGGTTGGATTCTTTGGAACTTAAGGAAGGGTTATGGAAATTGTATTTGGTCTCTTTTATTGTAGTTTTTTTAGTAAGAGTGTATACAAAAAACTACATGGTTTTACTTGGTAGATTGGGATTCCATGAATGAGATTTCCCAATTTGGGACTACATAGTTACATTGTTTCCAAATCAACTCAAAGACTAGTAGAGCCTCCCAAACTTGTGATATGAAGGTGGGTTCTGGACCAATTTTCAGTCTAGTTTCCAAATATGTCTTCATATTTGTAAATGGATAAGCATAAGACACTTTTTAAAGAAAATTATGAAAACTGGCCAGAATTGGCACGCATTGAGCATAGGCTCATAAACATAAAAATACAAAAGGAATTCATGAATAATAGAGATGATTTTTTTTTATTATTAGAGAAAATAAAAGAGTTAATGTTGTGAAGTATTTAATGCTACAACCATCTGATCCAATAGGGTCCATAGAACAGCTCTCTAAACCCACAAACACACCCAAAAATACAATATGAGTAGATGGAAAACAAAATGGGGAGTATGATCTCCCAAAATACTTGATGAATACCAAGACCTATAGAAAATATTCAATAATATTTGTGTATTGATCTTGATACTCCACTCCTTTATTCAAATAATGGGTTGCCCATCACCCTCTTGGTAATCATGGGGAGCATCACCCAAGCCAAGAATTGCCAATGCAATCCAATATTTTTTTTCCAAAATAGAAACCCCCAAATGATCCATGACCCATCCTTTTATTTTTTATCCTTGACATCCAAAACCATTCTTCAAAACCACGGGAAATCCAAAACCATGCACAAAGATGGGGAGTAACCTAACCCTTTGATTCCTTCCACATTGGCCACATCAAATGTACCACTTGACCACTTCTTCATGTAATTATCCCTCCAAAAACCTCTTGGACCATGTTCTAACCAACATTAACCATTTTCACAAAGCAAGGTTCCCTCATAACCACTTTTGACCACTTCTATCCCTTCAAATTCGAATTTGTCCTTAAGTTTGAAATTGGGTTAATTAGCTTCCTTCTTTTAAGGAAACACTTGCATTAGGTGGTGGGAATCATTAATTTCCCACTTGAGTGTCCTTTTGAATTCATCGACATTTAATAAACCTCCCATACCCCATTCACACCTTGGACCAACTTTCACATCAATTTGGATAAGTTGCCTCATTTTAGTACAAAGGAAAACTTAAGATAAATCCAAATTCCCAAATAAATTTAACTATCCCTTTGAACTTTGGATTTGGAATTTTAGGTTTCCATGTGTCCCACCTTATCCCATTAATCTTCAATTTTAACCTTAGGACATAATAATTAGGCAAATCATCAACCTTTTCCACCTACTAGATAATTCTTCAATAAAATTGCCTAGGTGACTTATGCCAAAACACCATGGAAAAATTTGGGAACTTGTCAGTCCTCCCCTCCTAATATTTCTTGTCCTCAAGAAATTTAATATTCCAAGGACAACCATACATATCCATCCCCACTATACATATGAATGTATCTTCCTTAAACTATAGTGATGACATGATAATAAGCAAGTGAACCAAATCTCCAACTCTATGTAGCCACAAATGAATCCCAACAAAGATAATGAGCCAAAAACAAAAAATGAGTGGAAGTGAAACATACTTTCCTCCATGCATGATCATGCAACTCTTTGTCATATGATTCTCTTTGAAATCCCCAACTAAACTCTAATATAAATAATCATGATGCTCATGAAGTCCATCACTCTGCTCAAAGGATATCTCCATTCAACCAATTGTCCTGACCCAGCTGGAACAACTGACTACCAACATGATACTAGGATCCCAAATGATCCTCAAGAATACAAGGTGTAGTATATACTATCCTATGCAATTACTATCATCATAATAACCTACAAGAAACATAGGTCCATACAAAATTATGTTTCCCATGTAGGAAACCATCACCAATTGCAACAAAGATGAACCCATGGATAAAAAGAGATGCTTGCTTCCTCAATACAACCAACCAAGATGTACTCACAATGATCTCCCAATAATCAGAAATGCATGGGTCCCATTGTTGGAACACTCTCCTAGTGCACAATGTCATCAAAAGAAAAATAATCAAGTGTGTGATGTCAGGATCCCAATGCTTGCACACTCTATCAATGGGTAGTGATAATATAAGAACATATACAATGTGTGGGATGAAAAATATCCCCAATACACATCATCAAATAAGGTGATATTAAGCAATACATCATGGGGAGAGACACTGGGATCCCAAGTTCTACTGTGCATTCTCCGATACATCATAGATACATCATGATACAAAGGTATTCCATCATTTAATACAACAAGGTCACTATGAAACATAGAGAGATACACCAATGTTCCATCACAAAAATAGTCACGAGTATCAATGTGGCTCCTTCAAGAAAGTATACCATCATGTGCCAAATGTACACAAGACCCAAGCATCCAATCATATCTACTCAAATGACATAGGTGAGGGTCCCATGTCCAATACTGCTGCTCAAAATAAAATGGTGCACATAACATAGGATCGTCATGAAGGGTAGGAGTCTCATACTCCTCACATGGAACCAAAAGAAAAATACCCTTCACCCAAACTTCATTAGGATGAAAACTAAAAGAAGTAGCAGCGTAGGATGAACCAACTCTCCACAAAAATTATCCACCAAAGATGTGGATGTGTCAATTCCATCAAGGGATAGTCCAATAATAAGGAGCTCTTCTGACTCTTCAATGGAGAGAGGAATCACTCCCTGAGAGAACTTAGTTTTGTTCTGGCAAGTGACATGTGCTTGGATCTCATCAAGCTCATCCATAGTCTCCTTAAGCACATATGAAATAGAACTTACCTCATGATCGACCATCTCATGAGGTTCCTCCATATAATCAAGAATGCAATAAACCATATGAGATTAGGAGGGACAATGTGATCTTGGTAACTTCTCATGAGCTTCTCAATCTAAATCATAGATTCTTTAAGTGCATACTAAGTACTCTTTAGAGAATCCTGGGTGGTTTCCAACTCAAGAGTGAGCTAGTCAACCTCTTATTCATTCCTTAAAGATGCACCATGATACATATCCACAATATCAAGAAAATAATCTCTATCATAAATCAATTGCAAAAAGTTTCCTTTGATTGTATAAAATTCCTTCTTAATCTTCTCCATGGCTTCAAGTCAAGGTGGCTCCTCCAATGAAGCGACTTTCCAACAAGACTGTGACACTGAAGCATTCATGTCATCAAGAATGTGTAAGGTCTCCTTGATATTCCTTTCACTCATATTGAGTGGATTTTCAAATGGAGAAGGTTGAGAATGAACCTCCTCGTCATCTATCTAGTATCAATGAATCAACCTTATGAAGCTCATGTGGTGATGGTGAAATCCATCTTGGGACCTCTTCCTCTACTGCAAAATATTTATCTTCTTTAGGAACAAAGGAACATGTACTTGTAGTAGGATCATCAAGCAGAACTTCTATGCCACCAAAATAGAGAGATGGAAAGCCATAAGTAGATGTCTCCCCTTGGAACCCATCAATAGGTACCTCTTCGTCATAGCATCCATCAGTAGATTCCTTTGTAGAACATGGGAATTTATCAGTAAGTACCCCATCATGAAACCCATTAGTAAGTGTCTCAAAAGTTATTGAATAACCATTAGTAGTTGCTCCATAGTGGATTGAGAATCCATCAATAGATTCTCTACTATCCATGTCCATATAGTCATCTGTCTCTTTGGAATGTTCTTCTTCAATAGCATGGGTGTTGGTATCATCATGCTCATGTGATGTACAACCCTCATAAGTGAGGGTTGGATATCCAACTTTTCCCAAGTCACCTTGGAGTGGTTTATGCTCCTCCTTATGTTTGATAGCACCAAAATACCTTTGTGTGTGCCCCTTATCAAGGATATGCAACCTTTTTTATGCAATATTTCAAATCCGTGTCATTTTCTCTCAAGTACTCAAAGATATAATATGCATAACTATTAGAGTAGGAGATGGCTGCAACTTTATTCTTCAATGGATGTTCCAATACACAGGTGCAAGGACCATGCTCTTATACCACTATGATGTACCCAAATTAGAATCTAGGTACAAAAAATCAAAATTCAACCAAAGTGGCTAAACTCTGATACCATTATGATGTACCCGAATCATAATCTAGGCACACCATATCAAAAGAAAAAGGGAGACACCAATGTAAGGAAGTCAGACAAGGACTACACTAGTTTTGAAAATCATTTGCACAATGTGATGGGACCATTTATATTATGAAATCAAATAATATTGAAGTCTACTCCAATTCTACCTGGGTACACTAGCATATGCAAAGTAGATTCTATCACTAGCTTAAAGAGAAAGGCACTAGGAATTGTATTTCAGAGAGGTTGGAGTCTCTGGAATTGAAGGAAGGGTTTTGGAAAAGGTATTTGGTATCTCTTAAAATAGGGTATGTAGTAAGAGTGTTTGCAAAAAATTGCAGAGATCGATTTGGTATATTGGGTCACCAAGAGTGATATTTCTCAAATTGGGACCGCATAGTTACCATGTTTCCAAATCGAATCAAACACCAGTAGAGCCTCCAAAACTTCCAATATGAAGGTGGGGTTTGAACATTTTTTCTATATAGTTTCCAAATATGGATTTAGATTTTCAAATGGAGAAGAAGAAGACACATTTTAAAGTGAATTACAAAAATTGTTCAAAATTGGCACACATTGAGCATATGTTCATAAACATAAAAAACACAAAAGGAATTTCTACAGAACGGAGCTAGTTTTTATTATTATCATAGAACATCATAGATTTTATTACATAAGGGATGGCATGCTACAACCATCTGAGCCAATAGAATCCATAGAAAAGCTCTCTAAACCTACAAACACACCAAAAAACACATTATGAGTATCTGGAAACCAAACTGGGGAGTATGCTTCTCCCAAACTACTTGAGACTACAAATACTTGAGATGGATAATCCACTCCTTTACTCATAAACGATTGTCCCATCACCCTCTTGGTAAGCACGGGGAGCATCAACTAAGCTAAGAATTTCCAATGCAATCCAATAAATACACCTACAATACTACCACTAATGGATGGGAGCCAATAATTACCACTCATGACTCAATCTCCCATGTTCAGAATGAAAAAAAATGCTAGTTAGATCTTCAAAATTTGGATGGAAGACTCTCCAGATATGCAAGAGAATTCAAATAGACTTGAGGATGAATTCAAGACTTGCAAAAAAACTCCATTAATGGTTGCGCCGTCTTCATGAAAAAATATAGAACAATAATGCTAAGGGGCACATCACCCAAAGCTCACTTGAGGCACATCTCTCAACCACTGAGTAATAGAGCTCTCATGACAGAATTCAAATAACCAAAAGTTGTGATAGTGATGTGCAATCATGGTTAAATAAAAATATTAGGCTTCAAGGTTGAATTGGATCAATAGGTGGCCCACTTCCCTTTCCCAATGCACCCTCATGAAGAAATTAGAAACTTCCTTGCTTTTTCTCCCTAGCGTTCCTGACTTGCCAATTGTCATGCTTTTCCTCTATTGGAAATTGCGCCCTCTTATGCATGTTTTTTGACTAACATGCTTGTGCCCTTTTAGCAATTGCTCCCTCTTTCCTTTCTAAAACTTTCTTGCTTTTTTTGCTCACATGCTTTTCCTGTAGTTTCCCTTCTTGTGCATGCTTTTTTCAGATGACTTCTTTTGTGCATGCTTTTTCTAGTTTCCTTATTTTTGTTGCCACCTTGTTTTATGCTACTTTCCTCTACTTTCCTCTTTCGAGTGAAAACTCCCAAAGCTATCCCTCTTTCCTTTAGCATGCCCAACTCATATTTAATTTAATAAATATTACAAAATATTAATGAGCCTTTTTAATTTAATTTAACTAAAAACTACTATAGTCCACATTAGTTACTTAATTTAATTGCCTAGAGTACTTGGCCAATGTTATCCCCCACTTATTAATTAATTAACTTATTTCCACAAGGATCCATGGGGTTTGATGGTTCATTTGTTGCTCATTGGTGCTGAAAAAATGGGGACATTACAGTCCCCCCCTCCCAAAATTGCTTTCCCTCAAGCAAGAAACCAACTCCAACCATCTATGAAGCCAACCAATGACTTCAATTCTTAAAATAGGTTGTTGGATCTCTAGAATTGGAATCCTCAGTTACAAGATAAATACCGAAGTCCACCATGTTTAAGTTACACCACTTTGATTATAGCCATACCCTAATGAATAACCCTTTTTCAACAAAATTTTCAAACGAGTTAAGATAATTGAGTAGAATGCGTGGATCCCACTGACTTCTTTGCAATGATCCAAATGTTTTTGCCCCTTTTGGAAAGATTTCAATCCAAAGAAGGCTAGGGTCCCATGGTATTATCTGCACCCTTCCAAACATCAGTAAAAACAACAAAATTTCATCATCATAAAAAATGAAAGCGAGGATGTGAAAATCATACCACCACACTAAAAGTTGAAAACTCCCAGTGCAAAAATGAATATCTGTGATACTTCTGCATTTATAATGGAACTCCTCAATGTAGGGGAAAATCATATCAATAATTTCCAAAATATGTGACTCCATGTGAAAGATAGCACTGAAACACATATCATTTATGTTCTCAAGGCACATATGGTGAACCCATGTCCATCCATGTATATAGGGAGCATCATATAGAAACCATATATGACCAAGCCACTATTCATGTGAAATATGGGTTGAACACGATGAAACTTCACTAATGCAAGAAATAAATCTACCTTTGGGTTTGTTAAACTCCAACATGTATACTCTGTCCCAATCAGTGGAGGAATCCAAACTCCAACTTAGAGATCCCAATGATAACATGTAACTTCCTTAGGTGCAAAGTTCGTTCTAATTAAAGATCTCAAATTTTTAGTTGTTTTTCCACTCAAATGACTTAAGTGGACCTCCCATGCATCATTGTGCATGATAGAGACATTAGATAGACACCTCTGCTGCTATTCAACAATTTGGTAAGGGAATGGCGTACTTTTAAAACCCCAAGGGTTGATCATCAAGTCATTAAAAGAAGGGGGGCCTCCTTCTCCTCATTTGGAACCAATAAGTAAAATCCCTTCACCCAATTTTCATCCCCACCTGATATGTATGAATTAAAAGTGTAGGGTTAAGAATGGTAAACCGACATCCTGCAATACTCATCCATCAAGCTAATGGATGTAAAACTATCTCCATTGGTTGGTTTAATGAAAGTGAGATCATGTGCCTCCTCCAAGGGTGTACGACAATTTCCTAAAGGAAACTCATAATCTCGTTGGGACCATGTAGGTGCTTGGTCTTCATCTTTCTTTACCTAAAAATCTTCAAGAACATGAAAAAAACAATGCATCTCATGTAAATGTGTACATGAGGTATCTAATGGCTACAAAATAAATATTTGTTGCTGCTCACATGTCAGGACAATGCAAGTTATAGAAAAAATATTGCGGAAATAAAAGAACCCTTTACCTCCCAAAGTATTCATTTCATGGATTCCTATACCAACCCCATCAATGGATGAATAAGAAATGTCATTTGTTGATCCATATGGAATGTGATCAGCCACCTCCTTTATAGAAGAATCTACCACCGGTAAGGATATCTCATAAGGTGTCTTCTTCAAAGCATGCATTCCAAACACCCCTCTTCAATTCTCATCCATTAAGCAGGTGGATGCATGTATTCCTCCATGTGGCTCAATAATGGTGTGCTTCTCTTCCTCCTCCATGAATGTGTGACTCACTCCAAGAGGAAACTCAAACGATTAATCCTCCTCAAGCATATGCAAATCAGAATGTTCCTCATGTACCACTGTCACATGAGGTTCCTCCTTTGTCCCATGAATGCAATCAGCCATATGAGATTGAATGTCCAAAATGTAGGAGGGATAATGTGATATTGGAAAATTCTCATGAAGTTGCTCATTTTGGATCTTAGATTATTGAAGTGCTTCTTGATCATCTTTCAAAAATTCTTGGGTGGAATTCAATTCATGTTCGAGCTAGAAAATTTGTTCATTATCTCTTATGTAAGCTTCATGTAACATCTCAACAAGCCCAATCAAATAACTTCTGTTAGAAATCAAACTAAAAATGTTACATTTAGTGTTGGATATTACTTTTTGTATTTTCTCCATATCCTCCATGGAAGATGTTTCCTGCATGCTCCAACAAATTCTCGAAACGAAATCATGTGTTGCATGGAGAATCTTCAGGGCCTTTTGAATCTTTTGTTCATCCATCTTTAATGACCCTGCAAGAAAATAGGGTTCTTGCCAATGAACCTCCTCTTCATCTTTCATAATAGGATAAAATTCATGAGGAAGATTATATGGTGACTGAGGGGCTAATCCTTTCTCTTATTTAATTGCTTCAATGTCTTTCTCTTTATGCTCAATAGAAACTTCTCCTTCATGGATCTTTATTTCTGTTTTCCCACCAATAAGACTAGGTGGTTCATGTCTCTCCTCAATGATGATAGTGGGATGTGGCTTCTCACACATGTCAATCCTCTCCTCTAATGTGGCTGCAACGTCATCATGATACAAGGGAATACAAATATATAAACTGTGTCCATCCCTTTGCATCATATTTTTCTCTTCATGTGGTTGAGTTGTGGTAGCTTGATCTTCCACCAAATCTTTAGGTTCACATCCAATTGATGTATGCTTGTCTTTTGCTTCATTATGAAGCCCAAATGATGATTTCAGATCTAATATATGCCCTTCTTTTGGCTCTGATCTACAAGATGTATTAACATCATTGAAAACATCATCCTTCTTTTTTCTTCTAACTCACACTCCCCTTCATGGAACTTTTCTTCTCCACTGTAGTCACTTTGTAGTGACTTCCTCTCTCGCATAGTTGTCCTTCACTTTGTAGACCTCATATGCAAGTGAAATATTTTCATCCTCTAATGGATCATGTGGCTGCAAGTAGACATGGTTGCTGTAAAAATCAGAACTCTTATCATACTTGTGTTTGATATTTTCCTCTTGATTGCTTGGAGAGATGGAGTAACTCAGTTCCTCCTTACATTGGCTAGTATAACAAAGATCCACTTGTGCATATACTCTGGTTCCCTTTGGTTCTACTAATCCTACTTATTTGCACACGCTATCAATCATATGTGCAATACTGACTTCATTTTCTTGGCAATAGGGTCCCTTGAACACCTTGTTCATCTCAAGGTAGCAGTAATCTCGTAAAGAAAAGACCTCCCTTATCTCTTCTTTTGAAGCATAATATTCCATGAAATACTGGAAGGATTCAATAGAGTTATTTTCATTGAACTTTTGACCAACAAAAAATTTATATTTCTTCCACGTGATTTCATCATAAGATGGAAGACATAATTTATCAACATCATCCCTAATGAATCTACCTAAGGAACTACATGTGGGATTTTCATAGCCTTCTTCTTCGATCACAAAAGGTACCAACCTCATGATGGAAAATTTATTCAACTAATATTTATTTCCATAGGGGTGGAGGAAAGATATATGATACCACTTTAATGAACCTAAATCATATTTTAGTCTCACTAACTCTCTTACACAAATTTTCAAAACAAACTAGCTGACAAGTGGGCAACTTAGAAAGCCAAGGGAAGGAATAAACTGGGATTTAGGTGAAATTAGTAAGGAAAGGAAGGATAATAATTTTTCAGGTTCATGAGTGACTATATGTTTCTCCCATTTATGTTTCTAACATAATCCAGGCTGAATTCTACTACCAGGATTCTGGGAGTCCCAATCGGTGCAAATTAAAACCTTTACAAATCAATTTCCAAGCAATCAGTGGCTAAGATAAGCTTAGGAAAATTATAGGACTATTTTATTGGTTTTTACATCATCAATTTCATGTTTTTATATAAAATAAACTATTTATAATTATTATAAAGGTTGCAAGAGAAAAAATAGCTCTTAGGATAACTCACTAGTTTCAACTTATGGATTTTCCAAAGAGGTGAAGGGGGCCACGAATTATCGGTTGCAGACATCAGATAATTAGATAAACATGTTACAAAGATATAAGAATGATAATTATTTAATTTAGAGACACAAAGATCGAATTATGCATCCTACAATAAAACTAGTCAATTCTAGGTGCAAATCTAGATAAGGTTGAGAAAAACCATGTAAAGCTCAGCCATAAAGATTCAAATTGATATGAAAATTATAGAGCATATTTTTAACATCAAATAACATCCATATATGTTGAAATATCTCTCATAAATAGTTTATATATCATTCTTTAATCATATGCATTACTGCAAGGCATTTAGCTATAATCAATGAGATACTTGGAGATTCGAATCCTCAGATGTCTCCAAGGACTGGGAAATTTAGGATATGATAAATAATCATGAAATAATGTAATTAATGGATGAGAGCCACTAATTACCACTCATGAATCTATCTCCCATGCTCAGAAATAGGAAAATGATAGCTAGATATTCAAAATTTGGATGGAAGACTCTCTAGATCTGCAAGAGAATTCAAATAGACTTGAGGATGAATCCAAGCCCTACAAAAAAAACCCATTAATGGATGCACAAAATTCATGAACAAATATATAACAAGAATGGTAAGGGGCACATCACCCAAAGCTCAGTTGAGGCACATCTCTCAACCACTGAGTAGCAGAGCTCCATGACAGAATTCAAATAACCAGAAGTTGTGTTAGTGACGTACAATCATGGTTTTATAGCAATATTAGGCTTCAAGATCGAATCGAATCAATAGGTTTCCCACTTCCTTTGACCTATGCGCCCTCATGAAGACATTATAAACTTCCTTGCTTTGTCTCCCTAGCTTTTCTGACTTGCCAATTGTCCCATTTTTCCTCTATTGGAAATTGCGTCCTCTTGTGCCTTCTTTTCTAACTAACATGCCTTAGTCCCTTTAGAAACCGTGCCCTCTTTTCTTTCTAAAAATTTCCTTCTTTTTCTGCTGACATGCTTTTCCCAAAGTTTCCCTTCTTATGTGTGCTTTTTTTGGCTGACTACTTTTGTGCATGCTTTTGCCAGTTTCCTTATTTTTGTTGCCACCTTGCTTTATGCTAATTTCCTCCAGTTTCCTCTTTTGAGTGATAAATCATAGGGATATCCATCTTTCCTTATGCACCCTCATGGTATGTTTTAGCATGTCCAAATCATATTTAATTTAATAAATATTACAAAATATTAATGAGCCTTTTAAATTTAATTTAACTAAAAACAACTATATCCCACATTAGTTACTTAATTTAATTGCCTAGAGTACTTGGCAAATGTTATCCCCCCCTTATTAATTAATTAATGCATTTCCACTAGGATCTATGGGGTTTGATGGTTCATTGTTTTCTCCTTGGTGCTGACAAAATGGGGACATTACATCACATGCTACATGCAGAACGGTACATTGGTAATTAAATGTATGAATGATTAAATATTACAATTGATGTTTTCATTTATGATATCACAATTTCAAATAAATAATGTAATTTAAAAAGTAAAAAATATAATATATTATATTTTGAGGAAATTTGGGGTCTAAAATGGGCCTTATAAGAAAACACACCAACAACAAATTCTTGTGAGTTGGAATTCAAGAACTAGAATTTTAATAAAATGAGTCAACCGTAATGGTTGAATTGACATATTTGTCATAAAAAAAACTACTTTTTTGTTCGTATTTTTGAAATATCTCCTTGTGTTTTTACTCAAATTTTGAGTGAGAGAGCTCGTTGGATGTGGAATTAAATTATGCACCCAAAAAATACCCACACGACATACTTTTGACGAACCCTGCTACCCCCCAAAAAAGAAATACCTGAAAAAACTTGATCATCATCATCACATTTTTTTTTAGGAATTTCTTGTTTTTGGGGTAGCAGGGTCCATCAAAAGTATGCATTGTGGGTACTCGTTGGATGCGTAATTTAATTCCACGTCCAATGAGCTCTCTCGCTCAAAATTTGAGTAAAAACATAGGGAGATATGTCAAAAATACAAACAAAAAAGTAGTTTTTTTCTTTCTTCCTCCAAAATTAATAAATATTATTTTATTATTTTAACTATTATTTTATTATTTTCCTTAGGAGGCCCATTTTAGACTTCAAAATTCCTCTAATGATATATTTCACTACAATGTTACAGATGAATTTTAAAATAAAGATTCTCACTTTTAAGATGGAGTCACCAATGTCCTTTCATTTATTTTTTGCACTGGTGCATATCATTGGTTTATACACACTGGTGCATATCATTAGTTTATTGGCATAAGTGCATATCATTGGTTGATACACACCAATGTGCTCATATCAGTCAACCGCAGTGAAAAATGAAAAAAAAATTGTACGGTGCATACGATATGACTAATCACATCGGTGCATTTGTTATGTAAAAAAGCAACAATACCTATAATAGATACACAAGCACCGATACAACTTTGAAATTTTGTTACTTATGGTTCTCTTTATCTTTGAATACATCAGTGTAGATACCTTACATTGTAGAGCACCGATGCGTTGTGTTATGGAATGCACCAATGCGCTTATTTAGAAAAACAATGCACCGATAAAAAAATACGCTAAAACATCTAGTTGCCGAGTTTTTTTAGTTATAATATTTATCCATTATGACCTCCATTAAAACGTCCACTACAATTGGTGGAGGTTGTAGCAGAGGTTTTTATTTTTATTTTTTTTCCATTATTGTAACACTAAAAGCCTCCACCATGACCTTCACTACAAGATCTTTTCCTTGTAGTGAATCGCAAAAGAAAGAGTTCCGTATGTAATCAACAAAGAATAAAGTACTGAAGGCCTAGTAAACTTGTGAAATTTGGAAGAGTTTCAAAAATTCCAAATTTCATAGAAAATTGGCCTCACAAGATTCTAATAGAGCAAAACAAAATTTCTAGAGGAAAATTACTATGTAGTACCAATTTGAGAAAAAGGGTTCCAAAATGTCTAAGAAAATAGCGATTTGGAAATCCCAAGGTAAAAAAATCCCAAAATAAGGAAAATATTATGCAGCGGATGGAAGAAGAATCCTAGAGGTCAACAACCAAAACCAACAAAGTGTTGGACAAGTGAAAACAAAGGTTTTCAGGGATACTTAGAAACCACATAAACGATGATAATCACTAATAAAAACAAGACGACAAGAATTAGTTTATTGTCAGGAGAATCAAATCACAAAGAAAAATTCCACCTAAACGAAAAAAATACCAAGTATAATGTCAATTGGGTCCATCTTGAGTGGTTATGTGATGGAGTATTATCCTTCCCACCCAAGTTCTATTCTTGTAAATGACATGTTGAGCTCATAATGAATATAATATTGTTGTAATTGCTTTGACTTATGTTGTTGACTAACCTTGTGTACAACAGAATATGGGGCTTATCCTATGTACCATCCTTGAAATGAGGGGAATACCCAAGGGTTTTCCCTAGGATATTTACCTAGAAAAAATATTACAAAGTATAATGTAAAGAATATCATAGAGAAATAAGCTACAGGTTTTCAACTTAAGAAAAGTATTCCTAATTCCTACAACACATAATATCTAGAGGCCAACACATGGCACCAACCAAACACAAGAGCTTAGGGAATGCAACATATAGAATCATTTTTGTAATTTGTACTTGTTATTTTGTATTTTAGTGTTGAGGCCTGGAAATTCGTAGGCAATAAAAGCAAGGGATTCTCCCCAGTCAACGTTCCCAACTAGCCCGTGACTATTTGGTGTAGGGAATCTGTCCGATTTGCGGTCTGGCTACCTTAGGTCAAGTAACAAAAATAAAAGGTTTTTCCAGTTGCGGCCTGGTCCACCATGTATATTTTTGTGTTTTTAGTTTTAAGTATGACATGCAAGTGCCTATCTAAAATGTAGATTGATAGAGAATACAAGGAGATGTCACAATGTGATGCACGGGTTCTTACCTCTCGTCTTAAACTCTCTCGCATCTAAATCACACACAGCAAGAAATTAAAACTAACTACCTAGCCTATCCATAGGGAGCAAGATTATCATTTATTAATGAGTAATGTATTTTGTACATGCATTATGAAAAATCACAGATAGCTGATACTTCTTTCAAAACACATGAACATTAAAGATATTTGAACAACCAGATAGCCAATTGTTTATGAACAACATTCATTACTCATAGTGGAAATTATCATAAAATAAACCAGAGACCATTCATACAAGAACATAGGTTCAAAAAGTTAGAACGATCTCACAGTTAATGGACACAAAGCTGAAAATGAAATAGTTCCTCTTCAACAAATCCATAGCACAACATTTGAACATTCCACCAAGCTTTCTCCAACAGGCAAAATGTAATTATCTATTGCAAAAGGAAATAGTTCTTCTTACAATATGTCCTCACAAATCTGACTGGGAAAAAGTCCCTCATTCCCTCTAACTTTCCTATCTTTATACAAAGACAACTAAACCTTTGGGTTGCCCCGTCGGGTGACCTTTGGGCTTCCCCAATCGTTTTAATCTCACAGTTTTGTCAGTTTGTGAGTGCTCATGATTCATATAAATGTTACATTTCATATTTATGATTTAAGAGCATTTTTATGAAAAAAGGGACCAGCTTGGTAACTGCTGAACTTTTCCAAGCCTGGGCCTCTACCTGTATTTATTTTGCTCATTAATCCGTTGGTCTCTTGATAGATCCATTTGATCTTGAACCCGACTTGCTTCTTCTGTTCTCTAGTTCTGCTTCTTCATTTTTCTTTTCTTCGGCTAGCTCCCTTCTGCTTTGTCCTTTAGATACGTCTTCTCTACAACAACAATCACCCTGTCATGAATAACCAATCATTAGATCAATTAGAGTTTGACAGAGTAACATGAATTGCATCAATACACGCATTATATGAAATGAACTATAAACAAATGTAAAGCATGAAAAGACAAAGTAACCACCACTTTTTAGTACACCAAAACCCCCAAACTGCACTCTTCATCACATAAAATTTGACTCGACTCGCACTCATGGGAAAACTCAGCCATCCCATAAAGTAGAGTAACAAAACAACAAAAACACAGTGGGAAAAACCCTATCAACAGTCAAAAGCAATAGACATTAATCGTTTGGCAGATAATCCACTTCGGCGGGCTGAAAAACTATAACAATTGGATGATCAGTTCACTGAGGATCCGCAACGGCGGAAGACCATCAGACTGCGGCTTCCGCGATCAAAATAAAAATATCAATAGGCGGAAAAACTATAACAATCGGATGATCAGTTCACTGAGGAGCCGCAACGGCGGAAGACCATCAGACTGCGGCTTCCACGACCAAAATAAAAATATCAACAAGCGGAAAAACTATAACAATTGGATGATCAGTTCACTAAGGAGCCGCAATGGCAGAATACCATCAGACTGCGGCTTCCACGATCAAAATAAAAATATCGGTGAGTAGAATAAATAAGGACTACGGAAGAATAGTCCTATTCACAGCTGCAACGACGGGCTTCAGACAGACAACGATTCCGCGGTCAACATAAAAAACATCGGTGCAAGAAAAATTTATATGATGGATGGTTAGTCCGTTCCAGAGCCGCCATTGCGAAAGACAATCAGACTGCAGCTTCCATTTTCAAATGAAAAATGCAGCAATCAGAAGTTTCCATGACTAAACACCGGCGATGATGAGCTCAACGCAACCGCCGTGTCGGTGACACAAGAGACTAACCCTCCGATCAAACATTAAAAATGCTCCAATAGAGAAAACAAATCATAGAAAAGAAAAGGTTTAAGCAGTAAATCCATGGAAACATCAAGACTAAGAATTATCCGTCAGCAAAAATAAAATAACAGCAACTGCCGTCCAGGCATCGAGGATCGAAAAGACTAATCATAAAGCGTCGGTAGGATAGATCAATACGTAGCCGCAACGACAGAAGGTGGATGGACAATGGATTCCACAGCAAAAAGAAAACATCGATGAAATTCAGGACAAACCATCAGCGAATGGAACAGCAGCGTCAGGAGGTTAGTTCATTAAGGAGTCGCAACAGTGGAAGACCATCAGACTGCGGCTTCCGCAAACCAATAAAAACTTCGACGATCGAAAACTTTAAGACTACGGATCAGAAAAAATAAAATAAGGATCTCCGCAACATCGGTAAGATAAACAACAAGGTTTCCAAAACGGCGGCTGCATAGAGAACTATAACTTTGATTCGAATAGAAATGGACTTTCGATAGCACTGAAAGAAATCATTCAGATCAAAGGACAACACTTTCAAATCGAACTTTAAACTCCATGACCCAAAGCATTTGCAGACACAACAATTTTTCGAAAAGCATGAAAATAGTTGACCACAAGACAATCCAAACTATAGCAGAGGGAAAAACAAAACAGAGTTCATGAATCCACACACTCCCAGGCAAGATAAAATACAAAGGAGGGTCCAAAATTTCAAAAATTTGGGGAAACAGTTGCAGCTGCAACAATTGGTGACTACCTGGTGAATCTAGATCTCTGGACAATTTATACCTTAAGTAATAGACTGTTTAACAATAAAACCAACATGTTGAATTCTTCTAGATGTCTGGATTTCCCAAATGGAAAATATATGTACTTTTAATCATTGAGGGTTGTCCAATTTAGGGAAAAGAAACCAAGATTTCAAAGTCAAGATAACTCTTTCAAGGCCAAGAAAATGAGTTTCATTTTTTCCTCTGTCTTTAGGTAGCTTCTAACTTGGACACCACAGGATCGTAACATATGGTAAATAGAAATATTCATTTGTTCCTCATTCCCATGCCATTTGCACTTTTTTTTTGTGCTTTTGGACTTTTTTGTTCTTTATGAGTCCTCCTGCATGCCTTTCTTTCTGAATTTTTATTCAGGCTCCTCTATCCATAGTGTCCTTTTGTGTGAGAGATGCATTTGAATTTTAGCTCACGGACGGAGAAGAACTTTGGCAATTTTGTACATAAATGATTCAGTACTTTGTTTTGGTACCTATTTCTTTCATAGGAGTTTTTTGACTCTTATCTGCCTTTTGGATTTCAATTATTGGCATGGGATCATTTATATATAATATACTGTTTACCCTGCTTCCTTTCCGTGGGTCTTTTGCTGTCACCCCCTAGGAAATTTTACATGTGAGATGGATGGAGCCTTGAAAGAGTATTCTATACTTTTGATCCTGAGTTATTTTACAAGGATTAAGTAGGACTTCAATGTGTTCATAGCCATTCAGGAAAACTGTTAAACTAGGAGAAATTCTTTCAGATAAAACAATAGTACACAGTCTTATAATAAAGGATTTTAGTTAATCCAGAATTCTGATGCTCTCCATGCAACCAAAAGTTTTCCTCTTTTATTGAAATCAACCAAAATCTAACTAAAACCAACAAAAATAAAACAAATCAAAGTAAACGAACAAAGCAAATTATTTATGTACAAAACAAAAAAAAACAAAAACAAAACTCAGGAAAAATAAGGTTTGAGAACTAAACCATTTACTGGTAAGTTCTCTTCCCACCCCTATAAATAATGCAATTTATAGGTTGAGGGACCAAGTTTTTCCGCAATCTGGAAACGACCTACCCATAACTGTTGAAATTTTGTGTGTTTTCCTTTCTCATCATGAGGGTGGTCCCATTTGAGACCCAAATCTCCCACCTCAAATTCTCTTGTTCCAGCTTTGTGTTTATCAAACCATCTCTTTACTACCTCTTGTTGTTGTTTAAAACGTTCTCTAGCCTTGGATATAGATTCCTCTTCCTTCAAAAGATTATGTATCCTTATCTGCAAGACTTCATTATCTGATCATCTGGATTCCTGAGCTATTATGGAAGAGGGTAGCATGATATTGGGGGGTAGAATGGCCTCTTTTCCATAAACAAGGGTATACGGGGACACACCTAACGAAGTCTTGGGGGTGACCCTATCATCCCAAAGAGCATTTGGTAATGCTAAGTGCCAACTCCTCTGATTTTCTATCACCGTCTTTTTTAAAATCCTAATCAGATTCTTGTTCGTAGATTCAGCGAAACCATTTCCCTGTGGATAGTAATTTGCAAAGTAATGCAACTTAATTCCTTTCTCATGAGCAAATGCAGTTAATATAATAGAGGAAAAGTAAGTAGCATTATCGAAAACTAAAGAAATTGGAACTCCAAACCTGGTCATAATATGATCTTGCAAGAAGTCCATGACCGCATCTTCATTTACTTTATGCAACGGAATGGATTCGAACCAATGAGTGAAGTAGTTGGTTTCCATCAGAATATATTTGTGTTGCAAGGAAGATTTTGGTTTTATCTCTCCAAAGATGTCCATCCCCCACTGCTCAAAAGGTTCTGTTATCATTACAGGATTTAATGGTCCTGCTGCTTTAACTTGTCTTCCACAACACCTTTGACAGATGTCACACTTTCTAAGATGGGCATGTGCATCTTTGAACAGTGTGGGCCAATAGTATCCGTCTCTGAGAATTTTATGGGATGTTGTATCTCCGAAGAAATGTCCTCCAGCAGGCCCATCATGTAAGTCTATTATGACCTTCTTCGCATCTTCTCTATCTAAGCATCTAAGAAGAACTCCATCATAATTCTTTCTGAATAATATTCCTTTAACCATCTGATATGAGGTTGATTTAAGCCATAGTGCTCTTCTTTGCTTAAAATTCCAGTGTTCCGGTAACAATCTCGACTGAAGGTAATGCACAAGGTCTTGATACCAGGAGTCTGGAGTTGTGAAAAGAGGACATACATCCATCAAATGTAACTCAGCTTCGTTTTCCTAGTTCTTTTGTTCATTGTCTTTACTTTCAGTCATTAGTTTGCACAATCCCTACCCTATAACTATGGAGGATGGCTTGAATTCGAGGTCATACTCCTATAGAGCTATTACCCAATTGCCTCTTTTTTCTCCTAACTCCTTTTGTACGAAAAGAGACCTCACAACTGGGTGTGGAACGATTACATTTGTCCAGCTCTTAAGTATGTATGGCCTGAATTGTTTTACCGCTTTGAACACAGCATAAGCTTGTTTATCCATAGCTGGGTAATTCAATTCAGCCCCTTGCAGACCGGTGCTCATAAATGATATGGGGAACTCATCTCCCCCATCTTCCTTCTGGGTAAGCACAGCTGCTAGTGAATCATCAGATGTGAAAGTGTACAAAATAAAATCTTTCTCAAAATATGGACTTTTGAGGGAGGGTGCGTGCGCAACAGCTGCCTTTATTTTACTAAATGCGTTCTTCTCTGCATCAGTCCACTTGAATTGTACACTTTGCTTTACCATTTGTTGCAAAGGTTTAAAAATTTGAGCGAAATTTGGCACAAACCTCCGCACGAAATTTATTGTCCCCATAAATGACTGTATGCCCTTTTTATTATGGGGTAAAGGAATATGTTTGATAGCTTTGATCCTCTCTGGGTTTATGGAGATCCCTTTCTTAGATACCACGTGGCCCAACAACTTATCTTCGATAATGGAAAACACGCACTTCTTGGGGTTTAGTGAGATACTATATTTTCGGCAGCGTTCAAAAATATGTTTTAGATGAAATGCGTGTTCCTCTCTTTTCTTTGAGAATATCATGATGTCATCGAGGTATACTACAACACTGCAGCCAATCAGACTGCGGAAAGCTATGTCCATAGCCCTCTGGAAAGTAGCTCCAACGTTTATGATTCCAAAGGGCATCCTTCTGTAAGCAAAAGTTCCCCACCTGGTTCTGAATGTTGTTTTAAGTCTGTCTTCTTCAGCTACTAATACTTGATTGTATTCTGAGAATCCATCTAATAAAGAGAATATTTCAGAACCCAAAACCATTTGCAATATCTATTCCATGGGTGGAACAGGATAATTGTCTTTATCTGAAGCGCAATTTAAGTTTCCGAAATCCACACATAGCCCAATTTCTCCGGATTTCTTCCTTACCGGTACTAGATTTGAAACCCATTTCAAGTGTCTAACCTTGAAGATAATTCTAGCATCCAATAGATTCTTAACTTCATTTTGGATTAAAGGTTCTAATTTTGGATGCATTTTCCTTAAAGGCTGCTGATAATGTTTGATTCCAGATCTAATGGGGATAACATGTTGGATAATATTGGTGTCAGATGTCTTTAGATCTTCATATGTCTAGGCAAAAACATCTTTGTATTGTTTGAAAAGACTGATAAACTTATTCCTTTCACCTAGGGAGCAAAAGTTTCCCAAATTCACATATTTAGGCCCAATTTCAGTCCCTAAATTAATCAACTTGAACTATAGAGATGAGCTATGAGTCTTCACATTCACTGGCCTTCTGAATTTCTCGTTTAAATCAAACATTCTCTCCAAAGTCCTGACTCCTTTAGGAATAAAATTATCGAATTTTAGCTCGGCTTGATGTTCTTCATCATCAATAATCGCCCCTTTGAAGGTCTCGTCATTTGTCAGGCATTCTAGAATCTGCTGATCATCATCGAACACTCATAGATTGGTGATAATATCTGGCACCAAAGGCCTAAAAAGCAATTCAATAGAGCACCGATTATTAAAGGGCACAAGCCTCGCAGTTGAGGTGGCCAACAAGTCAGCTGCTGGATTCTTAAGTCTTGGAATCAATATAATGTTAAATGCATTAAAAAATTTAAGTAAATCCCATACTTCATTTTGATAAGCTTTTAAATGAGGAGAAATGCAATGTATTTGATTTCAAATTTGTTTTACAATTATTTCAGAATCTCCAAGCACTTTCAGATTTTCTGCCTTTAATTCAATTGCTTTTCTTAGTCCCTGAACTAATGCTTCATATTTAGCTCTGTTATTGGTACATTCAAACTCTAACCTACATGAAAGAAAATGTTTGTTTTTCTTAGGGTCAATCAGAACACAACCGGCTCCTGAACCCTCTAAAGTTTTAGAACCATCAAAGAAAAGTGTCCAAAAATCGCTAACCACTACTGTGCGAGAATTAACATCTACATCTACAGCTAATTCTACTATTTTACAATCAATTTCATCAGCTTGTGAAAACCGAAGGAGATCAGGCTGAGCTTCTGATGTATCACTGGCTTCTTCTGCTTGATAGTTTCCTAGTTCTAGCTCAATAAAGTAATTTCCCAAAACAGAATCCATTGGTTCATTTTTACCTTCGAACTGAGTAACATTGTGTTTCATGTGGGGCTCCCTCAAAACTTTAATTTGATTTGGGCTTCCTTTATATGGTAGCCACAGATGTGACCAGTCCAAGGAAAAATATCTGTTCATCTTTGCCGACCAATCTCTGCTCAAAACAAGTCCATAAGCTTCTGGTATGTCAGCCACCACAATATCAATGAATTGACATACCTTATCATTTGAAGATAAGCGAACGAGAACACCCTCCATTTCCACAATTACCTTCACATTCGTTCTATCCAACTGAACGACCCTCCAGGTAGATGGTTTAGGTTGTCCATTTATCTTTTTGCAGACCAACATCGGCATGACGTTGACTGATGCCCCCGAGTCTACCAGGCAGTTATGCACGTTGTGGTTGAAAATTTCAAAAGTAAGGAGAAAAGGTGGAGTCTTGCATTTAGGAGAAAAGGTGGAGTCTTGCATTTAGGCTTACCTCCCACACTTGCTTCACCAATTTCTTCTTCTTGGGGCTGATCGTCAGTGGGCAGCCTCTCCTATGATATTTCAAGTGCTTTCAATAGCTTTTATTTCTATTACGACACATTGCACATTTCAAATAATGAGATGTTTGCCCTTACCTTTTTGATATCCTCCACAATGTCATAATCCATATTATGTCCTGTGAGATTCGGTTTAACATTATTTATCTTTTATTCTTTGGGCTTAGTAGGCATGTTGAGCTGTCTAGGATTTTGACTGGTGATGGTAAATTCCAGAATTTTATTAGCTGAGGAGTTGTTTTGAAATTTCTTAACATTATTTTGAAGTCTCTTAATCTTTGGGAGCATTGTAGAAATAATAGATCAATGCTATGTGCAATGACGCTAAGAATAAGCACAAGAAATAGATCTTGCTACTAAGAATTCTCACAAGCATACACAGGAAAAATAGAGAGAAGAAAAGAGACTGAATCACATGAATGAAGAGATGAATATTGGTGTGTATCCTTCCATTGAATAATGATGAATAATAGTGTACATAAATAGTACATCCCTCATAGGCAAATCGAATTGTATGGAAACAACTCATAAAGCTCAAAATGTTGGCTTACCAAAATATAGCAAACCCCCATAGGTGGCTAAAGCACTTACCAAATCTATCAAGGACCTCACGAGTTGGCAAAATCATGAGTGAGTTTTCAAGGAGATGGAAAAAACATGCTAATCCTAGAAAATGGAGAAAAACTAATGGAGGATGGGTTGGAAACAAAAGCTCTCAGTTTCCTAGTTGACTAGATTTTATCTTATCCATAGAAAAGCAGGAAAAGCAGAAAAAGCATAATAAAGCAGAATCTACTATAAAGTCCTATATAATAATTTTGGATGGTCAAAAAGTGGTCAAGATCAACCCAGAATTGGAAATAAATCATTCCTAGGATATAGATGGCATGTATTGACTTTAAGGTGTAAGTGGATGCCAACTAATTAAGCTAGTGGGTGAATAATTAATCAAATATTGATTAATTATTTTATCCTAAGTTGTGAGTGGGTTTAATATATTCCTACAAGCATAAGACTTCTTTCCTCAATCAACCCCTAGCTTCTCGTCGTTACATTTGTTTCCAGGATGTCCTCGTGTCTCAGATCCTTTTCTTACCCGGCATCAACCAATGATACACAGTCCCATAAAACCATGGCCTCATCCTCCTGTTTTTCTGTTGATTTATTGTTTTCTTTCCCTTCTTCATCGTTGTCCTTGGTTAATTTGGAATCCAACAGCTGATTCATAACCAATGTCATTGAATTTATCCATTGAGGACAATTCTTTTCAGAATGGGGTTGTCGGTGGAAAGTGCAAAAGTTATCCATTCCTACCTCCATTAAGTTCATAGATGCAGGGATGTGCAGAGGGGTTTGGGATTGATTGTTATCTTCTCTTTTCTTGTAATAAGGCTTATATAACTTTTGGGCTTCCTTTTCCTTTTCCAAGTCTATGATTCTGTTAGAGAGCTTCTGCATCATCTTTGCCATTCCTTTGAAATCTAGTGATTTCTCCTCTTTAGGCTTAGTAAATAACAAAGCTTTCCTCCCAACATTTTTTTTCTCCTGACCGTTCAGGATAATCTTCGATGCTTTCTTTTTCAGACTCTACTCTCTCTGCTTTTTCATAAGTCTCTGCTAGCGTAGGTTTGGCTTTCATTTTGGCAAACATGGCCAACTCAAGTCCTAGAGCTGAGGTATAATACTCAATCAAAACTTTATCCGAGGGTTTGTTAGCTTCAAAAAAATTCTTAAGATAGGTTGCGAATCTTTGGGTAAAACTATGCACCTCCTCTTTTCTTTCTTTCTTTAAGGTGCACAGTCCTTTCATGAGAGCTGCATGAGTTTTTTGGGTTGCATACTTACTTCTAAAAATCCTTTCAAAGGTATCCCAGTCTAGAATAGAGTTTGCAGGAAAACCGAAATACCATGATGATGCTGCTCCTTTAAGGGTATGCGGAAAAAGTCTACAAACGACATCCTCATGCTCCCCGGCCCTCAATCCTTTTATTGCCAAATAAAAACTTTGTAAATGGTCATCTACTAGCATCTTCTCATTTGGATCAAACTTGGGCAGCATCTTTTCAAAAGCTTGAGGTAAGTCATGCAACGGAGGTGTTAAGTTCAAGGGTGTTCTGGCTTTCCAAGCTGGTGGTGGATTTGGTGGGTTAGGTAGCTGGTTTGCATTTACACCTGCCATGAGTCTGGGTGGAGAGTGAGGAGGTGAAGGAACAGGAGTCCGAATAGGAGAACAGTAAGGTGTGTTTGGGCCTACTTGATTCAAAGGCTGAACAACTTCCTGTAAAGCTACTTCTACTAACTCTTCCAAATCTACAACCAACACTAAATCTTCCAAGATGGGACGGTCTTTCTTCTTGTACTCTCTTTGGGGTAAATCAGGGATAATGGGTAATCCTCCAATACTCTTTACATAAGCCCGTGTGTGTCTTCTCATATCATTTACTACTTGGTTTTCCACAGCAAACAAATGTTCTCTTATTTGGTTTAGGAAACAAACTGCTTTCAAAACTATCACTGGTGGAGTTATTTCGAGGAAACGTATTTCTCCGGCCAGCCATGCACTGGCGGCCCTCCTTCTAGCGCCAGAAACTGTTGTGGCCTGGAAATTCGCAAGCAACAACAACAAGGGATTCTACCCAGTCAACGTTCCCAACTAGCCCGTGACTGTTTGGTGTAGGGAATCCGTCCGGTTTGCGGTTCGACTACTGTAGGTCAAGTAACAAAAATAAAAGGTTTTACTGGTTGCGGCTCGGTCCACCGTGTATATTTTTGTGTTTTTAGTTTTAAGTATGACATGCAAGTGCCTATCTAAAATGCAGATTGATAGAGAATACGAGGAGCGGTTACAATGTGATGCGCGGGTTCTTACCTCTCGTCTTAAACTCTCTCGCATCTAAATCACATACAGCAAGAAATTAAAACTAACTACCTAACCTATCCCTAGGGAGCAAGATTATCATTTATTAATGAGTAATGTATTTTGTACATGCATTATGAAAAATCACAGATAGCTGATACCTCTTTCAAAACACATGAACATTAAAGATATTTGAATAACCAAATAGCCAATTGTTTATGAACAACATTCATTACTCGTAGTGGAAATTTTCATAAAATAAACCATAGACCATTCATACAAGAACATAGGTTCAAAGAGTTAGAACGATCTCACAGTTAATGGACACAAAGCTGAAAACGAAATAGTTCCTCTTCAACAAATCCATAGCACAACATTTGAACATTCCACCAAGCTTTCTCCAACAAGAAAATTGTAATTATTTATTGCAAAAGGAAATAGTTCTTCTTACAATATGTCCTCACAAATCTCACTCGAAAAAAGTCCCTCATTCCCTCTAACTTTCCTATCTTTATACAAAAACAACTAAACCTTTGGGTTGCCCCACCAGATGACCTTTGGGCTTCCGCAATTGTTTTAATCTCATAGTTTTGTCAGTTTGTGAGTGCTCATGATTCATACAAACATTACATTTCAAATTTATGATTTAAGAGCATTTTTATGAAAAAAGGGACCAGCTTGGTAATTGCCGAACTTTTCCAAGCCTGGGCCTTTGCCTCTATTTATTTTGCTCATTAATCCGTTGGTCTCTTGCTAGATCCAGTTGAGCTTGAACCCGACTTGCTTCTTCTGTTGTCTAGTTCTGCTTCTTCATTTTTCTTTTCTTCAGCTAGCTCCCTTCTACTTTGTCCTTTAGATACATTTTCTCTGCAACAACAATCATCCTGTCATGAATAACCAGTCATTAGATCAATTAGCATTTGACAAAGTAACATGAATTGCATCAATACACGCATTATATGAAATGAACTATAAACAAATGTAAAGCATGAAAAGACAAAGTAACCAACACTCTTCAGTACACCAAAACCCCCAAACTGCGCTCTTCATCACAGAAACTTTGACTTGACCCGCACTCATGGGAAAACTCTGCCATGCCATAAAGTAGAGTAACGGCACAACAAAAACACGACGGGAAATACCCTACCAACAATCAGAAGCAATAAACACTAATCGTTTGGCAGATAATCCACTTCGGAGGGTAGAAAAACTATAACAATTGGATGATCAGTTCATTGAGGAGCTGCAACGGTGGAAAACCATCAGACTGTGGCTTCCGCAATCAAAATAAAAATATCGGCGAGCAAAAAAATATAACAATCGGATGATCAGTTCAATGAGAAGCCGCAACGGTGGAAGACCATCAGACTGCAGCTTCCGCGATCAAAATAAAAATATCGGTGAGCGGAAGAGCTAAGGACTACGAAAGAATAGTCCTATTCACAGCCGCAACGGTGGGCTTCAGACAGACAACGATTCCACGGTCAACATAAAAAACATCGACGAAAGAAAAATTTATATGACGGATGGTTAGTCCGTTCCGGAGCCGCCGTTGCGGAAGACAATCATACTGCGGCTTCCATTTTCAAATGAAAAATGCAGAGATCGGAAGTTTCCATGACTAAACGCCGGCAATGGTGAGCTCAATGCAACCCCCGTGTTGGCGACACAAGAGACTAGCCCTTTGATCAAACATTAAAAATGCTCCGATAGAGAAAACAAATCATTGAAAAGCAAAGGTTTAAGAAGTAAAGCCATGGAAACATCAAGACTAAGAATTATCCGTTGGCTAAAATAAAACAACAGCAACTGCTGTCCAGGCATCATTGATCAGAAAGACTAATCATAAAGAGTTGGTAGGATAGATCAATACGTAGCCACAATGGCGGAAGGTGGATGGACAATGGATTCCACAGCAAAAAGAAACCATCGGCGAAAGTCAGGACAAACCATCGGCGAACAGAACAGCAGCGTCGGGTGATTAGTTCATTGAGGAGCCGCAATGGCGAAAGACCATTAGACTGCGGCTTCCGCAAACCAATAAAAACTTCGACAATCAGAAACTTTAAGACTACAGATCGACAAAAGTAAAATAAGGATCTCCGCAATGTCGATAAGATAAACAACAAGGTTTCCAAAACAATTGCTGCATAGAGAACTATAACCTTGATTCGAACAGAAATGGAATTTCAATAGCACTGAAAGAAATCATTCAAATCAAAGGACAACACTTTCAAATCGAACTTTAAACTCCATGACCCAAAGCATTTGGAGACACAACAATTTTTCGAAAAGCATGAAAACAGTTGACCTCAAGACAATCCAAACTGTAGCAGAGGGAAAAACAAAACAGAGTTCATGAATTCACACACTCCCAAGCAAGATAAAATACAAAGGAGGGTCCAAAATTTTAAAAATTTGGGAAAACATTTGCAGCTGCAACATGTAGCAAGAAATAAAATCACAGGTATGAAGAAAATCCTCATATTAAGAATTATATATATATTATCATATGATATATATGTCTTATACAAAGATGGAATTTTTCCTGTCCCATGTAAATATGCATTTTCTCAGTGATATAATTTTCTATTTTTCACAAAGAAAGGAAAATAAAACTGTAACTTAGTTATTATGAAGAGCCACCTATAAAATTCCCATGAATCCTTTAAATGTTATATGTATCATTTTAAAATTTAACTTGCTAAAATACCACAAAATATGAGAACATGTCAGCATAATGAAAATCATAAATGTAGTGTTGTGTAGTTAAAGCAGCATAGATCCAAATCCTAGGCTCTATCAAGCGCCGAGAGAGATCAAATATTTCGAGGTGCAAAACAATTCTTCAGTATTGCACTCAAGGAGCTATAATCTTTGGTGTGTTGTATATATAACCATTGATTTGAATCAAACCAAAAAACACATATTTTTACTTAAAGTCTTGAATTCTATGCAAATTTAAAATTCAATATATTATAAATATTAATGTTATATTTTATATAAATATAAATTTATTTTAAATTAAAATTAAAATTATATTTTAATTTAATTTAATTATTATGTATTTCAATATATAAATATATATATTAATATATATCTCAATATATATATATATATATGGTTGGCTGGAGATCGCTACGTGAGCCTGAAGGATGAAGGATGGAGCACGTGTAGGATGTCTACGTGAGCCTTGCATGTTTAAATAATTCACAATCCTGTCGATATTAAACAATAAACTAATACTTCAAATTTATTGGTTTGAATTGCTTTAATCTACTCTAAGGCACCGTGACATGATCTACTTCATTTTCACAAGAGCTATATGTTATTTTGCATGTCATTCATTCACTGTTCACAATCCTTTACAGGTTAAACATTAGGTAGTTAATGGATATTTCTCTGTCATAAGTAAGACCAATGCAGCTTAACAACATGGAAGTTTATGAATGCAACTTGAAGGTTGGGGCCATTGCATTTTTAGTGTTTATAATTTAATCCATTTTCCATTCAAACTCGCCACACTTAAAAATTTAAAACTACTTGTCGTCAGTGGGTTTTGAAAGTGGGTTGTTGTTCGGTGGAAATGAAAATGCTGTGATTCATGCCGTCCAGGGTTGGAATTTCAAATGGTGGACACCTGTCAAAATTGCCGGTAACAATCAAAATCTGAAACATTTTCTGTATTCTAAGCCATATTTTGACGGTCTCAATAAAATCTTAGCTGTATTTGATGGGTAAATTGACCCATGATGAGCATTTACCCGTCAAATTCCATTTGTCCATTGCTGAATTTGTGACTGCGCATGCATCATGCAAATAGTTTTTTTCCAAAATTAACTGCTGCACAGTTTGAGCATAATAATAAATTCATAATTTAAGGCCATTTCTCCATTGTATCTGTACAAAAGAGAGATGTAGAACAATGGTGAGAAGCTACTATTGTACTACAGAATCATTTTTCCTGTTATAAAATTGAAAAGTTTTTGGTAAAATTTCATGAGTTTTAGTATGAGAGGAGTAAAATTTATATCTATGGAGTCGAAGTCGAACAACCAAAGAAAGAAATACCATATTAGTTGGCTCCAAATAATAACGCTGGCTGGTAAGAAGAACTATCAGCAATCAAATCCCTATGGAGCTGAATCTTTAAGGTGTTCATAGCATTATCTTTACAGTATTGACTTTTACAGACCCAAATGGTGAAAAATTTGAATTAATCAACATTTCTATTCATCTTTACTCCTACAACCAAATTTCTTTTGCTAAGGATTGGAAAAATCCCACTGTTAACATTCAACGACTAGATCCATTGTTGGTAAGAACTATCAACATTGAAACATCCATTCTTTCATTCCTTTGTGCAATAATGGCAGTGACTGGGCAATTATGGCAGTGACTGTTATGGTTAACCTTGACTCAGGATTGAGTTAAAGGTGGTTTAGGTCTAGCACATGGTTTCTTGTAGCCCATGGTATTGTTCTATGGTATTGCATGCGATGGAGCCTTTATTAGGCTTGAGGAGGCTCCATTGTAAAGTGGCCTGGAGGTGAGCGGTGACTAGCTCGCTTGGCCCCGATGGCCGGTTTTGGCGATGTAATGAAGATCTTCATTAGTGCTGGTTTTCCCCGCATGGAGTTTCCAGTGTATATTGTGTGTCTATATGTGGTTGCTTGTGATAATGTTTATATCTAGCTCATTATTATGTTAATGTTGCTCGTTTTTAACCTCACAAGTGGTATCAGAGCCATGGTTTGGCTTGGTTATGTTCGTTGGTGTTGGTATGTGGGTGTGCTATGGAAAATATTGTATGTGCAGAGTTGAGCGGAAGCAGTCCGCATAGGATGCCCTAAAATGGTAGATTTGACTAGATCTGGTTGTGGCTGCATGAGATCTGATACGGATAGATTTGCTGAGCCATCTTACACAAAGGAGAAGATCTGTTGAGCGCATCATCGTTATCTGCGGGTGTATTACAATGCTGTTGCATGTGATCATGGAGATCACGGGGAGACAGATCGCTACAATCACGCAGAGGTGAAGTGGAGGAGAGGGAGCATTGTGTTGGGCATCATGCAGGCCCTGGAAAAATGACAAATCAGTGGTTTGCGTATCTTGTGATTGATATTGGAGTTGGAAATCGGCATCATCAAGGAAATAAGCATGCTCACTATGAAACCCGTGGAGTGTAGCTGCATGAAGAAGTTGCATCTGGAGAAGGGCGTGAAGGAGTAGTTCAGCTGAAGACTGAACCTTGCGGTAAAAAATAGATATGGTCCATGTGTGCTTGATTCCATACCAGAGCGCAGAAGAAGCAAATGTGAAAGGCCGACCCAAGGAAGGAGTTCCAGGTGAGGCAAAAAGACCCCGATCAAAAAGGTATGTCGTCAATAGTGAAAAGACCCTGATCAAAAAGTCCAAGGAACCCCGATCAAAAAGTCCAAGGAAAATCGTAAGGTAAGTAAAGCCATGAGGGTAAACTAATGTGCACGTCATTCAAACGAAGAGATCATAAGTGAAAGGTTGTAAATGTTAATTCACGTCACTTTAAAAAAGGAGGTTATTTTTAAAAGTTATGAAATGTTTAAAGTGGAATCTTCAGAGGGTTGGATTTCAATAGAATAAGGTTAAAAGAGGAGACAGATTTGTTCCTTTGGTCTTTTGGCAATTATGTGGGTCCAATTAGCGCTGCTCGTGGTTATGACAGTCTTGTTCATAACAGCAATATAGAGGAACAAAACTGGGTTCTTTTCTCCCTGTGGACTTTGAAGATTCCGCTGAAGTTAATCTGTTTTTGCTGGTTGTTGGTGAAGGGAAGGATCCTCACTTGGGATCATCTTCAATCTCGTGGTTATAATGGCCCTAGTAGATGTGTCTTTTGTGAAAGTGAAATTGAAGGCTGTGGCCATCTGTTCTTATTGTGTCCTTTCTCTGTGAAAATCTTCACACACTTTTCGACTAGTATGGGTTTCTCGTTCACTCCACACAGCTCTGTTTAGTCCTTTTTAGCTCATTGGTTTAACAACACTACATACACTGAGCCTTTTCATTACACCCCTATTATTGTCTTCTGGTTCCTGTGGCTCCTTCGTAATCAGTGTCTATTTGAAAATGGAAAACCTTATGCCTCCCTGCTCATTACCAGGATTGAGAGTTTTCTTGCCCTTTACCCTGTGCCACAATTAACCAAAAAATACTGGCATATTGGACCTAAACCGAAGCATACTTTCCCCGTTGAATACTTTGATGGTGCAGCACAAAAGAATGAGGGTGGAGTTGGGTTTGTGATCTATCTCAGTGAAACCCATTATTTCAGTTTTTCAGTGGGATGTGGAACTAGCAGCAACACCCGTGCAGAACTTCTTGCTCTTTGGTTTGTCCTTAGAGTAAGCCTTATGATGGGATTGCCCATAGAAATGATTTTCGGCGATTCTATGGTGATTATATCATGGGTTAAAAGACTTTCTGCCCTTGAAATACCCACGTTGAAACATTGGTGCGATGAAATATTTACTATGCTGCAACTTGGCCCACCAGTGACCTTCAATCATATATTCAGGGAGCACAATATGCTAGTTGATGGTCTATCAAAGAAGGCTCTGAAATTGGATGTAGGAACTGGTCATTTCTCTAAAACATTGGATGAGAAGGTCATTGGAGATGGAATTTTTTCACTTTTTTGATGGCTATTTATATACTTTTTACAGCATTTGGTTGTCATGTTATGTATCTTACTTTCTTTGTCTGATTTGGGAGACACTTCAGCTAGCTATGTAGTACTATGGAATGTATGTTTGCTGGTCACCTTCGATATTTCGGAATTTTCTGACCTGAGTATTCAGGGATGATGAGAAAAGTCTGCGTAGTTCAGACTTTGTTTTTTCTCCTTTATTGGCTGACTATCATGCTGAACATGCCTATCATATTGGTATTTGGATGGGGATGGAATGTTATCTTCCACCTGTCATGTTCTTGTTTGTTGTTTAAGATGTCTTTTTGATTCATATGAATATCAAAGACTGGTATTTTTTCCTCTGAAAAAAAAAGTGAACATAATTTATATAAAGGGGATTATCTTGGTCCCTCCATGAATTATTCGTAAACATCTTTATTTATGGTAATTCTTTTTTTAAAAGAAGTGAATGTGTTTTTACATAATGGGAGAATATTGAAGACTTCAAAAGAGAAGCATCGGAGAAGTTGGTTAAAAGGAAAAGGTTAAAGTGGCTTTATGCGGTGAGCAATTATTGTTATTGGTTGGTTGAAATTATATGTTAAAATTATTGGATGTTTTGTACTTGGGTTTTAATGGATTAAATGTGGGGTACATGTTCGGTGGTACCCAACACCTTGGCAGTAATTTTTTTTTGGTCCATGTGAAACTTAGCCACAGGCAAGTTTGATTTCCTCAGGTGCTAGGAGCACAATGTATCCCTCTTATGCTCAAAGAAGGGTTGTTGCATCAAGTGTGGAATAAACCACTAGGTAGGTATGAAGGTGGTAGGTGTACTCGTAGCCTAACTTGATGTGGATCGAAGAGGTTGAGTCTTCGATTGTGGGAGGAATGTGAGAAGGTTAATCTCAGTGTTGGGACCAAGATTGATGAGCCATGTATGTGAAGAGAATTCCTAGAGAACTTACGGTTACAGTGGTTGAAGGCCCATGTAATCTGGTAGATGGATTCTTCTTTATATGGACGTCAATGACAGAGTTTGGATGTAGGTGCAAAATGAGCATGGAAGAAAACAAGCAAGTGAATGAGTAAGTGAGCGAGCATGGAAAAGCAAGAGGATGAAGCAATGGATGGTGATGGTGTAGTCACCATGAAGACACATGAAAAAATGTAATGGAGCGGTTTGCATGTAAATGGGCATATGGTTGTAAGACCTAGTAAGGCATGCATACCCCTGGTAACTTACCGGTAAAGTCGAGAGATAGACCTAGGTGATAGGGGGGTGTATGAGATTCCTTGGTAAAACTTTGAGGGGAGTTGGTGATTACTCCAAGTCAAGTTTAAAGGGGGGATTGTTATGGTTAAACTTGACTCAGGATTGAGTCAAAGGTGGTTTAGGTCTAGCACATGGTTTGTTGTAGCCCATGGTATTGTCCTATGGTATTGCATGTGATGGAGCCTTTATAAGGCTTGAGGAGGCTCCATTGTAAAGTGGCCTGGAGGTGAGCGATGACTAGCTCGCTTGGCCCAGATGGCCGGTTTTGGCCATGTAATGAAGATCTTCATTGGTGTTGGTTTTCCCTGCATGGGGTTTCCAGGGTATATTGTGTGTGTTTATGTGGTTGCTTGTGATAATGTTTATATGTCACTCATTATTATGTTAATGTTGTTCGTTTTTAACTTAACAGTGACTTTTACAGTATACTTGAGTACTGGACAAAGTTTTTGGTGTTATTTGTAAATTGTAAGGCCACTAGCAGTCGATGTGGATCATTTAGATTGCCTATAAAAACTGCCTAATTCTACTTACATTTGTGGAGACAGCTTCTCTGAGTTATGGGCATGTGTAGTGAAAGAAGGGAATTTAATACGTGTAAAATGAATGCAAAGATGGAGAAGAGGCCTTGCAATCTATTGCCGAAGGAAGAGAAAAGTAGACAATAATGTCTTATCTATGTGGTGCATTGATACGGGTCCCTAGACCTTTACTAATTTTTTGCTATTTTTATTACTTTCTACTTTTTAATAGACAATATTATTTATAGCTGAAATCACTTTACATAAGGTTACATAACTTTATAACATCTCTCATATTCGGCAATATTTGTTATGTAAAATTACATAACGTTACATCACATTACAAGATCTCTCCCATAATATTCACTATCACTATTATTTTTTTCCGACATGTTACAAAAGTTACATCACGTTACAAGATCTCCCCGATACTGGGATGTAAAGCACCTAGAGCGCCTCTCACGCAATCACGTTACAAGATCTCCCCCATACTGGGTTGTAGAGCGCCTCTCGACCCAACAAAGTTTGAAAACTTGAATAACATTTTGTAACTTAACAACGCACAAATATATGCAAAGATGAAAAAGAGGAAAAATAAAAATGTGGGACATTAATAGTCACAAGTTTATCCTACTACAAGCCCAACTACTTAGATTCCTTACCTTCCAAGTTCCTACCCATGTGATACGAATCAAGCTATCAACCCATTTGTAGCATACAAAATACAAAATGAAGCTCAAAATTCAAAATATTTAGTAGAAGCCATGTTTTTATTCACTTTCGTTGTAAATCTATTTTCTTTCCTTTTTAAAACCACATTTGGAGCAAGATTCAATTTATATGTTTAAACCCCAAAAACCAAAAAAATACATAATATCATTTCAAATAATTAACCTGCTTTTGGATTTAAAAGGGATCCATTGCCTTTTCTCCTTTTTCAAAGTATTAAATATAATTTAGATGAAACATAGATTTTAACATTAGGAGTATAAAGGATACCATATTATCCCAGTTTCATGAGCACATAAATCATGATTATTAAAAATTGAGTAGATATGTAACTCCCAAAGTTTTAGGAGGAAACATGTTCTTAAGAATTAGTTCCAATCAGGTTGTACTTATCGGTAAAATTGTGTGTTCATTGAAATGTTGTTTATCTTCCATACAAAGGTCTAAACTGGATCTGTTTTAGTATAAGTCACACGATTTCCCAAATTTGATTGATGAGGTTAAAAATTTGTTGAATTTCAAAAATATTGAAATTCTTGAAGTTGGTTGAATTTAAAAGGCCAATGTCGAGACTAAAGAATTCCAATCTCATGATGAATTTCAACACTCGTATTCATTAACTATGTTATTTTTAATGAAAAAAGTAAATTCAAATTTAAAATAGTAAATATGAAGTCAAATATAATTTCAACTGTAATTCGAACCAATAAGTGGTGGATAAGTGGTGGCCATAGCTAGAGGAACGACTTGGGTGATCAATACCAATGGCTTCTTTGTCTTGATAATTTCTCTGGAAAGGTGATCTTAGGGTAGAAATATAAGGAAATATTACAACCATTAAATGAAGTTACATGGAATTTTAGAGGAGACAAAAGTTCCATACAAGCTAAAATAAATAACCTTGTTATCTAAGACAATCTCATTGATTATATCTGGTAGGAAATTGTTAAAAACATCAAAGAGACCCAGAACCCAATCCCAAAGGAAGAGTATTTAAAGATCTCATCTGAAGAAAATTAGAAAGTCTCTAGGATTTTCCACTGAAACATTGCATCACATGAATAAAATATCGAAGAGGACCATGTACTTACAGGACCACATAAGGAGCATTATTTCCTAAGAGAAGGCCCCCTCAACCCTAGGCACCCTATTTACTATGTCATTAAACTTTGCATTGGCAAAAAAAGAGAGGATTATTTATATGGTTCATAAATCAATCCGGTTCTATCAAGTGACACAACAAACCTCCAACATTCAACACTTGCTCTTTGTCAGATGATAATATATTGCTAGAATCGAATGGAGAAAGAAAAAGAAAGCCAATTTGTTCTTTATCATTAGTGTCTTTTGTCTCAATGCATTGAAAACGTGATGGCTTTTCAACTATGAGAATTATTCTCCATGAATGTGGAACTACAATCTCCATATAAAGTTCCAACAGAAGTTGCACCACATGCTTTTCATAATATGGACAGATTAAACCTTGACATGTGCAAAATTTCAGAGAATGTCTAGGATGAAATGATTGAATGTAGTTTCAATCGATTGACTACATTGTTAGAAACCCCAATAGTCATGACATGCAGTAATGTACTAAAAATCTTTATGGTTGATGCTTTCAAATATTTATTTTCTGTAGTATGGCATTCACTTTAAAAACTATAAAAAAATGTAAGCAAGAGAGGGAATCATGTGGCTTCCACAAAAAACCTACGTGCTGAAATGTTAGTACCTAGAATTTGACATTGTGCCTACAATACATCAAATTGTAGATAATTGGGAGTTTATTTATAAAATTCCCACAATGGTGGATATAGGCTTAGGACCATACTTATGTGATCTTGATGATGGATTTTCATTTCAACAATTTGTTTCTCTAGAGTTATTCCGCTCCAATAGCATGACATTCTTTTAATAAATTACATGCCTAAATTGTTAGGGGGTGAAATAACCAAGAATGCACAAAAGTGGCACATTATAAATAATAACACCTCCCCCATATCGACAACTTATATCAACTGAAATATTGATTAGATTAAGTCATCCTTAGATCACAGCTCACTCCATATATCAATGCTTGGTGAAGGCTCCTTCCTCAAGGTCTTGCAGAACCTTGATCGAAGGAATGAGTTGATCGATACAATAGGGTAATTTGATCACAATCTAATCTCAATGAAAAAAAAGAAAAAAAGAACAAACAATTATAAATAAAAGCACAAACCCGATCAATGGAAAAACAAGTTAGACTTGTTGACACTTTTCTGTCAACATGGGTTCACTTTGCTCAACTGTCAATGAATACCAACACAGACTCCCTAAACATCACCCCGGAAAGGGTTTACCCTTTCCAACAAGACCTGTGGGATAGGTGCAGTCTCACTCGAGATTTCATAGGGAGGGATATATGAACCAAGTTTTTGTAGTGGAGAGAGGAATTTTGCACTATTTGTTATCTTATTGCAATATCATCCAGAAATCTAGGATATGGGTTGGTGTCGTCGACCGCTAGGCTTTCCATTTCCGAACGGATTCCAAATAATGCAGTATATGGGATGGTGTCATCGGCTATTTCAATAACATAAAATTATGCATATGTCTCCAGTCCTTCCACTTCGCTAGTTAGGCGAGGTGCTTGTCCAATTGGAGAAACCTTGGCTTGTTTTTCCAGACGGAGTTCTATGGGGGACCAGACTAGCTGTGGATTCCCCACCATGTCCCACGTTCGCTTGGTTAGGATATTCACATTGGATCCTAGATCCAAAATGACTGAATCTATGTCATATTCACCGATTTGTACATTCATCCTCATTTCTCTTCCTATTTTCCAATTTTTTAACGAGTTAACCTGGAGATACTATCGCCCTTCTTCCTATCCATACAAAAAACTTTCTATCTTTGTTAAGGAATCTTGATGTTTTGCTAACGTTAGAAAACTTTCTAAAAAAATTTCAAGGTACTAACATTTCTTTTTGGTCTGGGTGAGTTTTTTGAATCAAAACTCGGTGGCATCTCAGAAATAGGTAGCTTACCCTTGGTCTTATTCAAGGCCTCTCTCGCTTCAAGGAGGGTTTCTTTCTTTGTTTCTATATCGAATTGGTATTTCTTTCTAGCTACAAGTCATACATGTAACAATGGTCTGTCATCTCCTGTTGTAGCTCCTCCTCTTATTACCATGTCGACATGTACTGGTTGAGTTCTTAGTTTTACTAATATGTTCCCCACATTTGGTCAAGGATTTTAGTTATGAGCTCGATTTGTATTCTGGTTTGGTTGTAGTTGCAGTGTGTTCTTATATTTCCATTTTGAAATTAACTATGGATCATCAACACTGTGGCTTGTTGGGCTACAGTAAGTACATTGGGCTCCTAGATTCAGATAGTCCTTCTGATAATGTCCCAGTACTTCACAATTATAACACCTAACAGGTCCCCGACCTTGAAGACCCATAACTCCTACATGAACGAAGCCTTCATTACGTCCTCTGCAAAATCCTCCTTGTTGTTGGTACGATGTTTGGTTGAATTGTTGTTGTGGTAGGTTGTATTGCAGATGTTGTTGATTATACTACGACTAAATATATTGCAGTTGTGACTGATTATACCATGGTTGCGATTGATTATACTGCGGCTGAGTATAATGCAGTTGCAAATGGAGTTTTTTCACTAGTCATTTCTCCTCTCTGTAATGTCCCCATTCAAATAATTGCATAGCGGGAAAATTCCATCAATCCTACTAGTTCCCTAGGTTGGGTGGAAACATTGGGAAGTTAATAAGGGAGCTAATAAATGGTGTTTAGACATTAGAAGGAATAAATATTTATTTAATGGAGTTAATTAAATGAATGCAAGTGAAAAATGAAATGGCTATGGCGAATGGAGACACATGGAGACTGTGGGGCCTACTCAAGCTAGAATTCATATGTTAAATGGCATCCTCCTCTTGTAATTTTGAATCTATGGGAAGCCTAATGTTTTGGGATGGATTATGAGGTTAATTTACTTGTCAATATACTTCATAGGTCTAATTTGGGATGAATTGTAACTTACATGGGAGAGGAAGAGCCAAATGGGAGTTTCATGGACACTTGGCTAGATTCCCCTTACATTTATGACAGCTATGACACCGATGATGGAGATTCTGTGACAGTTATGACCCAAGTCAGATCTGAATGCTGAAATACTAACATACTGACATGTCAGGCCTGAATAGAGCATCTTAGAGGTCGAATTTTGGATTTGGAGAAGGCCAAGAGGCTCCTACTACAATTTGGGAGAAGAGGGAAGGTGAAGAGAGAGGCCACATGGCATAGCATGAGTAGCCACACCAATTCGACTTGTCTTTGGTTTATGGATGGATTTGGAACCTTAGAATACCAATAATGTTTATAAAATATAGGGATCAGCCACGAGAAGAAGCTTTTTGATCATTTGTGAAATTTGCTATTGTGAAGAAAGAGAGCTAGTGGATGTCTAGTCCATGCCTTAGCCAATTTCGAGGGTGAGAGATTCCCATCCTAGTTGGTGTTTGGAGAGGCCACTTAGGTCTTTCATGGAGATTTAATGGAGTCTTATTTTTAGGTGTAATATATAGGAAATCATGTGGATTTTTCTATTGCAACACTCTCTCTCAACTATTTCCAGTTTTCACACCATATTCATGCCAATGGAGGGATTGCGCTTTGGGTGAGCTATTGATCTCTTTGGGGAATATTATAATGCCCATTATCTTATGTTATTATGTATATCCTATGTATTTCATGTTTATAATACTCTCAGGTCAAAATACCCAAAATAATTCATGTAAAAATGTTGAACAATGAAGAAATAGTGTCATTTCCCCACTATCTTGTTGTGAACCATTGTAATGCTAATGATTTAAAATTGGGAGAGAATCTCATTGTCCATTTATGATTGGAATCAGTTCAATATTCTCTATTATTCATTCTCAAAAAATTTCAAGTCGAAATTCCCAATAGTTGTATGTCAAAATGACTTTTAATGAGCAAACAATGGCCATTTCCACTCTATTTTGATATATGCCATGGTAATGCTTATTATTTAGAATTAAGGAATGTATATATGATAAATTTATGATGTATGGACTGTAATTAATGTGTATTTCAAGTCTCATGTTCAGTACTTAAGCATTGGAATCCATTTTACTCATTTTTATTGCATTGGGAGAAGATTTGGTGCATTTTCCCCAAGGGTCGAAATTGTGACTTGGGAGTTGTTTTGGAAAGAGTCATAACATACTGTATAAACTGAAACATGATGCATATGAGACTTTGAAAATGTCCCTTACACATACCCATCCTCTGTTCATAAATTCAAGTGACTTTGGGATTATTTGTGAAGCTATTTCCGGTAATTACCCGAGGGGAATTGGAGCCCCAATTTGCTAGTAAAGACTCCTACTTTGAACAAAACATTAAAAAAGTTTTTAGATGTAATTGGGAGGTCAAAAAACATACATGAGAATTATATTTAAGTTATATTGTCATTCATGTACCTTCAGAGAAAATTTGGAAGCATTTGGGTCAATTTGGAGGTCTAGACATCAAGGGAGAGTGTAATGGACATTACACTCTCCCTTCATAAAGTATGTATCCATCATCCTTTATTGGAGAAAATCATAATTTATGCAGTCCTTTTCGTCATGACCAACTGATAACCAAAAGTTACAAAAAATATTAGTTTGTTTCGACACAACCTTCTGTAAATATATGCATTCTTCTTATCGATGTCCTCTTGTTTGAAATATTCCACACCAAGGAGATCTTCCTTGAATTGGTGGATTCTATTCCCTGATTGTAAGTATTCGCAAAAAACTAGAGACTGATCCTTGTGATGTCCTTAAGATCGACATCGACTACACCATACTTCTTCGCGGAGCTCTTTTCCTTTCTTAATATCCTATAATTAGATAGTAAGGTTCACCAAATATGACTGCATCACTGATCAAAGTCCCACACTGACTCATTGGGGAATTGCTTTATTTCCTTCAATTCGGTAATATACTACGATTCTGATTTAGGTTTCTTGAATTCCTAGTTTAATCTAGTTCTGATTTTTAACAAATTTTAATGAAATATGCGGGTTGAAATGGGGAAACTTTCTTATGATACGCGAGTTTCCTAGAGGAAACTCATGTATTCAACATTTGAGATCGATACACGGGTTGGTTATATGCAACTCGTGTATGGTACGCAAGTTGTCAGAATGAAAGTCACATATTCAAGGTGAATTCATATGTAAAAAATGTTGATACTGGAGTAAAAAGTGTGTACTCAAGGTCCAAACCTCTTATAAAGTTAAGGCTACTTCAATCCATTATGTCCTTTTTTATGAAACATTTGGTGTCATTAATCATATGGAGAAGTTCCATTTCAAGGTATAATAGATGCCCCCTAAAGTATGAGGTCAGAGGGTAAGGATGGCCAAAATACATTACAATATTTAGCTAAGAGGACTGAGAATCCATACCGCAAAGAAGTACCTAAAATAGACAAATTGAGGTCATTTTTACAAAATCATCATTGAGGATGCCATGTTCAATAATTTACAACAATATATCCTTAACAAGATACATATACATCATATAATACAGGCTACAATGCCACGCATGATTTACAAAGTGGATCATGGCCATATGAGTACAATAACAGATCTTTAATAGATCGAGTTATGTTGCAAAGCATGGCACGATCTTGTGCAACTTAGGTTTTATAGACTATAAACCCAAGGTCTTAATACAAATCCATAGAATCAAGTATGAATCCTACCATGTGAATACAATAGTTGAATTCAAACACAGAGGATACCATCGGAATATCGGGTAAATAATTGTACTGAAAACCAATGCCAAGGATACGAACCAAGATGGAAAGTGGATCTTGAAACTCTAGGTCTTCATCATTAATAGGTGCTGATAGGAAACTGTTTGTGAGGAGGAAGGCAATAAATCCTTCAATAGTTCACATGAGTAAACCGATAGAATGGATAAGGTAATACATACATAGATCAATCTCAGAGATGAAAATGAAATGGATCTAGGTAAACAGACAAAGGCTAAGGACCCTTGAACAATGAGAACGATAGAGAGATGACCCAAGGAAGCTTTAAAATTCAAGAGAGATAACTAGACCTATCTACAATGTAGGAAACATTGATAGATTCCCCATGGAGTTAGGACAAGTGAGAAATGGAGGAATAGTGACTTGAATTACTAGTTGAAACTGGCCCAGTGCAAAACTAAGACATGAGTATTGGGAGACTTAAACTAGTGCTTTGTTCAAGGAACTTGCTGCCAACAAACTTATAGTGTAAAGAGAGTATTTCCTTCCCTCATTTTTTGTTAATTTTCTATGAGTCCAAGACAACAAACTCGAGGCCTTCTTCATTTTTGAGCAATCTTGAAGAAGAGATAGAATATTACTTGATAAAGCATTGATTTGTGGATTTTACGATCCCTAATTAGTGGATGCGCGTTGGTGTTTTCATTATTTGAGAGTCTGAAAAATACAAAGAAGACTCTCGGGTGGGGGGGAGGGGTAATTTTTCCTAAAGTTAGTCTCCTGAGTCCGAAAAAGTGTAAAACAATCCAAAGGAGAACTCTCTTAGGTTAGAAGAACTAAGGTATTCTTTTTTCATAGTTAGTCGGCAAGGTCCAAAAAAGGGGTAAACTATCACCATACTGATGCTCCTTAAAGAGAAAGCATGAATCCTTTGTTTGATGAGTGTGAAGGAAAGCAAGATCACTCAGGATGTTCCATTTATTTATGAGTATGGGGCATCCAACAGTAACTCGATGCTTTTCATTGAGTTTTAAAGAGCATGAAAATGACATAAAGAATGCTCAGAATATTTTTCATAGTTTAAACCAAAGCACGAAAAAGAGAAAGTGGGGTCAAACAGATTCATTTTTTATAAATTTAGTCCTCCAGTCCCAAAAAAGAGATAAACCTATACCTGGAAATACTCTTCTAGTCACAATGAACTAGAGTATTCATTTTTCGTAAGTAATCCACATGGTTCAGAAAAAGGGTTAAACGTATACCAATGTGGATGATTATTCACTTCCTTTAACGAATCTGAAAGAACAAGTGAACTCGGCTATCTAGTTATGTTTAAGGAGTCATACTAGGGCTTAAAGGTAACTTGATATGACGAGAGCCTTATAACAAAGGATAATCAACAAAAGATAGAGTATGAGGCTCATTTTCACATGTTATACAACTAAAAAGGATCCCGGGACCTAGCAACATGCAGCATGGGTACAAAAAATTGCAAGAAGGATTTTAACTAGTGTAACCCATGTTAGTTAAGCTCTAATCCATGGGAGAACAATGATGTTTGAAAGATATAAAGAGGCGACAAATCGCAATCCATAGATAAAAATGAATCCTATGGTTTAAAGTGGGATGAGCTATAGATGCATAGTGCAAGTTGACCACATCCTACCCTATATGACAAGGATCATGTTCAATTTTCATCCATGACCTGAAAAAACTAGGTAAAAATCACATTCATTAGTCATAATATTTATAAATAACCAAAAACTATACAAAAGTGGGTAAAAAAATAGAAATTTTTACTAGAAATAGTGATTTTGGGTTAAAAACTAAATCAATTTGACTTTTAACTTGGAGTAGTGCCAATTTACCCTTGAGTTTCAAAAGCTCCGCACGGACAATCCAGTGGATGAAATTGAAATCTGCAAGTTGCAAGTAATTTCTCTCTCTCATACCTTTGATTTCATGCCTTTTATTTGAAGTTTTTTTGTGCAAATTTTGGTGTTTTGGTGAGTTTAAAATGGAACCATGCGGAATACGTTGGGTAAACTCTTTCAAACTCATGCATTCAACAAAAAAATTTGGTTTTGCAATGGGGAAACCACATATGATACAGATTACGTATAACAGTGCACTCGTGAATTCTGCGGGTGGTGTTTAGGGCATGACAAATGACCAAAATCCATGTTGTTTGCAACAAAAATGGTTCTTGAGTGGAGAGAAAGGGATCATGAGGACCTTGATCAAGAAGCCTTACAAGATCCATTACCATTGAATTATCTTCAACGTTGTGGGTTACAAAAGTTCTTTCACATGGCAAACATGCGTTCCCAAATCAGGTTATTGGAGACCTTGGTAAGGTATTGGGATCCAGATCAGGTCTTGTTTTACCTTCATGGTGAGACTCTAGAAATTACTACTAAAGATATTTACTTCATCACAGGTTTATCACATAGAGGAGTGTCAATGAATCTAAGTGGTTCCGATCGTGGGGTTGACCCACTTAGTGTTCAAGATTATGTGAGCACCTATTGCTTGCCTAGGTCACAAAAGTCAGGAACATAGGTTCCTATTGGTCAAATAGAAATATTTCCATGGATGGTGATCGTGATCACCATTACTCGAGTGGCGGGTGTGTCATATCTACACTTGGCCACTCGTAACCATATGCATTTGGGTGTAGAATGTTTGAGGAATGTGGTGTTCGATTTTGTTTCGGTCTTGTCATCAAGATGAAGAAACAACTTATAGATTGCAAATTGGGTAAGAAGAAGAATTTTGGATATCCAAGCATCTTAACAAATTTATTCTTCAAACAAGTTCTGACACTGAGCCCAAGAGTGACACTTCCTCGCCCACATCCACGTGAGCTTAGGCTCACAAGATGGGGATATGTCTTAGCTCGACAGGGTGGCGGCAAGATCTGAGTGACATATGATGATGATTTCTAATCATGGTGGAGTCAGCAGGTGCCAGGCTTCGAGCAGTTCCTGTATTCCATTTTGGTCTTTCGTGGTGATCCTAAGCTTGCGCTACCTCTCAAAGAGGCATGGGGAGAGATGGGTAAGTATTTCGTTTTTTTAATATTTGATTTTTATGAATTTTTTTGTGAATAAGTGTATATACATATGTATTTTTTTACAATTCCAAGTCAAAATATTCTATGATTCAGATATTGGACCTGTTCGGTTGGATGGACATCCGAGGACTTATATGTGATCTACTAAGGGAGGTGGTGCTGATGCCATGCTCAGAGTTGTTGAGGGAAATGTGGCCCGTCTTACTCATGAAATTCCTACATTGAGAATGGACAAGATCCCTATTGACATGCAGGAGCATGTGGTGGGATTCCCCCCTACATGGTTACACCTCCTTCGAAGGTGTCCAGGACGGTTCTCTGTTACCGAGAGGATGTAGCAGAGTCTCCTTAGTTTTCTAGCATCATGAGGGACTATAATTCCACTTTTGTATTTTGATGTATTTATGACTATATCTTTGGACCAAGACTTGATATTTATGGAACTTTATATATATATATATATATATATATATATATGACGACTTATTTACATGTGTTTATATTTGCACATCTGTATTTTTTACAATGTGTGTGACACATGCCAATCAAAGATGTAATTTTCATATGAGTCAGTTACTGTATTTTTATTTCTTGGAATGTGTTTGTATATGATATGATCAAAATGTCTTTCAAGTAATCTAATTCGTAAGAAATGACATAGTAAAGTAGGATGTCTCACTTGATAATCATCGTTAAGCTAAGAGACTATTAACTGGGAAACGAGTCTAACCTCTAGACATGTAATACCATGTAAAGTAGCGTCCCTTAGAAGCTCAATAACAACACTATACTCAACCATATTATTAGTGACAATACCTAAACAAGCACCTCACGAGGTAACTAGTTGTCATGTGGGTGCATAGATGACCCACATGGCTGAAGCAAGTTGGTAGCAAGTGTGAAAACTTGCGCCATAAATGAATTCTATGAATATCTCTATGGACATCTGAAATAACACCATATTTACATAAGAAACACTAACAAAATATAGCCATTTACAAAGTTATATAGATATATACAAGAAAAAGCACATAGCTTAGGTATTACTTTTTTAGGTAGAGCCTATTTCGTGGCTTAGGCGGCTTATTTCCATCGTAGTCTATCAATTCATATTCTCCCTTCTTTAAGACTTTGGACATGACATACAAACCTAACCACATCGATTTGAACTTTCCTACCCCCAACGGTTCTTTATCCTAGCCGTAGACCAAAACAAGTTATCCTTCAGAGAAAACCCTAGGTTTAACAACTTTGTCGTACTGGTTTTTGGCCTGTTGTTTGTGTGCCTCATTTGTTGTAAGCACATATCTGCGTTGTTCATCTAGGTGTTCTAGATGCATAAAATTTTCTACTAGTTCAGAAGCATCAGGTAGAAAATGTATTGTGATTTTTAACGATGGTATTTCACATTCTATTGGTGTGACTACTTCCACCCGATGAACGAGTTGGAAAGGTGAAAGCCCCACGGTAGTCTTAATTGTGGTTCAACATGCCCAAAGTGTTGGATACAACATGATGTTCCAGTTTGATATACTTGCATTAATGGTCCACTTTAGAATGGTATTCACGACTTCTACTTGTTCATTCGCCTGCGGGTAAAAAGAAGATCAGTGATCTTTTTTAAACCCAAGCAAATTAGTCAATTCGGTCATCATCTTTTCTTGGAAATGACTACCATGGTCCGTGACAATATTCTTTGGAATACCGAATCTAGTAATAATTTGATTGAATACAAAATAGGATGCAGTCTCACCATCGACTTTAAAGGTAGGCATTGCCTCTTCCCACTTGGTAAAGTAGCCAACAATGACAATGATGTACTTATGCCCCCAATAGATACTGGGTTGCAAGTCATGAAATCTACCCCCCACTTAGTGAAGGTCCCTACCGCGATGATGAGATACAATGGATCAGGATGCGACCACATCTTTCTAGTGTAAATATGACAAGGATGAAAACGTTTAACAACTTCCATGAAATCTTTAAAGATGGCGGGCCAAAAATAACCGGCATGCAATATTTTATGGGCCGTTGATAACTTAGATAAATTACCCCCACATGCTCCACTATGATAATCATTTAGGACAAAGTCAGCCTCCTCATGAGTAAGGAATTGACTTGGAATACAATCTACCCCTCTTCTAAACAAGATATCACCGATAATTAGGTAGTTTTTGCATTTAGTCATAACTTTTGTCGCTCTTCTCGTGACAAGGTTGTTGGACACTTTAAAGTTTGAAGATATATTAGGATATATCCATACCAAGGATTAGCGGTTGAGATAAATAATATGTATTCATCTAGTAATGATTCATTCTCTATCATTGTACTCTCGTCACTTGGGAACTCAGAGATAAGTTCCAAAAATACTAATGACTTTCTCAATTTAGTGGACTGGAAATCTAAGTCAAAATCTTGGAGTATGATGATCCATTTATTGAAAATTTCCCCTATTATCCATTAGGATAAAACATACTCAGAATGGATTTACATCTGCAACCACAAGGGTTCTCCTGATTAAGATATAATGATGCAACCTTTTAAGGGCATACATTGCCGCCAAAGCCAGTTTCTGGACGTGTGAATATTGTAGTCCGATCCCAACCAAATATTGGCTAAGATAAAAGTTGACATGATTGTAGAGCTTATTATATTCTTGAACCACACTACACCAACCGTATGTTCTAATGCAACCATATACAATATAAAGTCCTCAGTCCAATCTAGTGGACGCAATAGAGGAGTCAGAAAAATGCTTTCTTTAATGCCTCGAAATACTGTCATGCAGCTTCATCCCATCGAAATGGAGAGTCTTTCTTGAGCAAGCACATGGAACCCTTACTTATCTTGGCATAATTCACTATGAAATGTCTAAGAAAGTTGGAGTACTTTTATTGTAGACTATGAGGTTGTTGAACGGTTCAAGGAGGAGGTAGATTAACAATTTCCTTAACTTTCAAGGGATCAACCCTAATGCCCCTGTCGGAAACAATGAAACCTAGAAATCATCTTGACTCAACACAGAAGATGCATTTATGAGGATTTAAATGAATATTATAGTGTCGACATATCTCAAATACCAAACGAGGATGATCCAGATGATCTTTTCTCTTTCGGGAGTGATATGGAAGGTCATCTACATAAGGTTCGATAATGTGCTTTATGATTTTTGATATTTACGTAGGTTAGATGATTATTGAGAGGAGGCTACGTTGGTGAAGGATGTCTCAATGATGTTTCAAACCCTAGATGCGGGTTCATCTTCAGGAGAGTGAGGCTCACAATCTTAAAATTATCATTTATGGAGTGATATATATAGTTTGCAACGCTAATGTTAATTAAAAGATAAGTCGGCCCCTAATTAAAATTAATGAATTGGGTTTTGAATTTCTTTGATAGTGTGAGAGTTAGGGTTATTCCTAATGACATGTACAACTGGTATCCAATCCTCCTTTAGTTTCAAGCCATCATCCTTGTTTAAGTTATCCACAATTTATCGATCTCAATATCTTCCCTTATTCTCTTTTTGTAGTAATGATGGATAGAAGCAAGGACTTATGCATTCTCGAATCACATATAATGGTTCATGTTATAACAGTGTTCGTTAATGGCGTACTTCTTAATTCGTTCATGATGGACACCGGTGGCATGTTCTTTCAATCTTATCCTTATAGAACATCGTGTTTCCCTAATGTATTTCTTTCCACATGAGCGGGGGATTTCGTACACATCTTTTGGAAGTTTCGGATCAATGGGATATTTGGCCGAGTCTAGCATGTTTCTAAGGGAGTTTGGAGGAGAGAAAGCAACCTTTATGTTTTTATTTCTTAAAATATTGGCAATCTTGTCAGTAGTGCCATGGATGTAAGGGAGAATGGTTTTTGTTACAAAGTTGTCTTCCCTCTGATTCCCTGTTTTAGCGCTACATGCTTTTCGAAAGGTGTCAATGATTTGTTTATCTTTGTAACCATTGCTTAGAAGGACCAGTTTTAGATGTTCTAATTCATCTTTTAGATGGTCTTTGTCTGAGATTCTTAGTGCTCAAGTGGCCTAAGTATTGATTATCCCAATATTCTGTGCTGGATGGTGATGGGAATATGCGTGTAAGTATCTTTCCATGTGTGTTTTCTTCCTGTACACCTGATGGTCCAAGAATCCATCCTTCTTATCTGTGGTGAGTACATCGAGGAAAGGAAGACAATTGTTCTCCTCTTTATCTATGGTGAATTTGATGCTATTGCATTGGTTGTTCAAATGTTTTGTGAGTTCATTATCTTTTCTTCACCATGTGGCCAATTGATGTACACATCATCCACATATCTCAACCACCATTTTGGTTTGAGAGGAGAAGAGTCAATTGATTTCTTATATATATATATTCCATAAATAGGTTTGCAACCATTGGTGAGAGAGGTGACCCATTAAAGACCCCTTCCGTTTTTTCATATATTTCTCCCCTAAAGATAAAGAATGTTGACCTGAAATATATTTCTCCCCTAAAATTGCGCGTCGTACAATTGATTTGGTTTTCTTAAAAAAATGTCATGACAATGGTATTATTCCACGCTTTGTTCAGGTCACCCATAGGCTAAAGGAGAGACACACGCATGCCTTCACGAGTCTCAGCCTATGGCTCATTATAGGTGAATTTAAATGCACAAGGAATGAACTGGATACTCTCTCCAGTAAATCATACAACTTACACATGTCCCTTGCTTTAAGAGTTCGTATCGTCCTTGAAACTCGATCAAATCACTAGGGGGCATATTTGTCCTGCGTTAAAAAACTGCGTTGTTAATCTGGCATAGACATGTCTTGATTGTGACACCAAGGAGCTCCTACAAAAATGTCTCAACTATGGCATGGCACCTAGGAATATTCGAACAGACACCATAATTTGCTACGTTGAAGATACTATTAAAGATATGCCAGAGGACACTACCAAGGACATTCTCCAAGAGTTTGTTATCGTACTCAAGAATGAAAAACCTCCCAAGAGTAATTTAACAAGAGACGAAGCCATTGCTCTCAAAACACTAAGGGAAAGAAAAGACATCATGATCTTAAAGAAAGACAAGGGTAACGCTACCGTAGTCATGAAAACTAAAGATTACAACTTGAAAATGAATGATCACTAAGAGAGTGGAAGCTCTATAAAATTACAAGGTAACCCCATGAGCAAAGCTATCAAGAAAATATCATTGGAAATTAATCACTCCTCACTAGATGATGATCAAAAGAAGAGACTCGTTCCAAAGGATGTTGTAATACCTCACATATATGGTTTACCGAAAATACATAAGGTTGTAAATCCTTTAAGACCTATTATAAACACAATAGGTTCACCCACATATTCTTTGGAAAAATGTCTTGCGATGAAGCTTAAATCTCTCATAGAAAACGACTTCTCCTTTATAAAAGACTCTACGCATCTGGTGAAAATGAGGAAGGATTGGAAGGTGTGTGAGAATGAAACCTTAGTCATTTTTGACATAGTATCCCTCTACACCATGATTCCAATTGATAAATATATCGATGCTATGAGATTGGCAAGCTCGTGGAAATTTATCTCAGGTCAACGTTCTTTTTCTTTAGGGGAGAAATATATGAACAAAAGGAAGGGGTCACTATGGGGTTACCTCTCTCACCAGTGGTCACAAACCTCTTTATGGAATATCTAGAGAAGAAATCAATTCACTCTTCTCCTCTCAAACATAAATGGTGGTTGAGATATGTGGATGATGTATACAACAATTGGCCACATGGTGAAGAAAAGCTAATGGAATTCACAAAACATATGACTAGCTAATGCAATAGCATCAAATTTACCATAGATAAGGAGGAGAACAACTGTATTCCTTTCCTTGATGTACTCACCACAAAGAATAAGGATGGATCCTTGGCCCATCAGGTGTACAGGAAGAAAAAACACACGGAAAGATACTTACACGTAGATTCTGATCACCATCCAACATAGAATATTGGGATAATCAACACTTTGGCCACTCGATCACTAATAATATTGTACAAATACCATCTAAAAGATGAATTAGAACATCTAAAACTAGTCCTTCTAAGTAATGGTTACAAATATAAACAAACCATTGACACCTTTAGAAAAGCATGTAGTGCTAAAACAAGGAATCAGAGGGAAGACAACTTCGTAACAAAAACCATTCTCCCTTACATCCATGGAACTACTAACAATATTTCCAATATTTTAAGAAGTAGAAATGTAAAGGTTTCTTTCTCCCCTCCAAATTCCCTTAGAAACATGCTAGACTTAGCCAAAGATATCATTGATCTGAAACTGCAAAAAGGAGTGTATGCAATCCCCTGCCGATGTGGAAAGAAATACATCGAGGAAACGAGACATCCATAAGGATAAGGTTAAAAGAACATGCCATCAATGTCCATCATGAATGAATTAATAAGTATGCCATTGTCAAACACTGTTATAACATGAAACATTATATCTTCTTCTAGAATGCAGAAGTCCTTGCTTCTACCCCTCATTACTACAAAAGGAGAATAAAGGAAGCTCTTGAGATCGAGAAATTTGCGGATAAATTAAACAGGGATGATGGACTAAAACTAAAGGAGGCTTGGATACCAGTTGTACGTGTCATTAGGAATAACCCTAACTCTCACACTATTAGAGAAATTCCAAACCCAATTCATTAATTTTAATTGGGGGTCGACTTATCTTTTAATTAACATTAGCACTGTAAACTATATATCACTCCATAAATACTAGTGTTAAGATTGTGAGACTTTCTCTCCTAAATATGGACCTGCATTTAGGCTTTGAAATGTCATCGAGACATCCTTCACCAATGCAGCCTCTTCTCAATAATAATGTGCTTTATGTCGTGAAAATCGAAATTCATTGCCCGTTGAAAGGTAACCTCGACATTCTTTACGCAAAAAGGCATACTTTTGTATGTGAAAGTAACCTAGGGACAAATGAAAGCAGTATTATGTTGGTCCTTGGGTTTGATTTGAATTTCATTGTATATCGAGAAACCATCCATAAAAGAAAATACTTTGCTACCTGCACACGCATCAATTATTTGATCTATAAACGATGTACTATAGTTATCATTAGGACATGTCTTATTTAGGTCTCTGAAGTCAGTATAGACATGTATATTTCCTTGTTTTTTTTCCACCCGAACTGGGTTGGATACACATTCCGTTAAAGAAATGGGGTATATGAAACCAACCTTCAACAATTTTTCAACTTCAACCTTAACGGTCGTCACTTTCCATGGGTTAATAGGACATAGTTTTGTCGAAAAAGTTTGATATTGGGGCATGTTCTTATTTCATGTTCTAGAATAGACGGTTCTATCCCTGACAAATCCTCATAGTACCAGGAGAAAACATCGTGAAATTCCTTAAAATGGGATGTGTAAATGGCAATTTCTTTAGGCGAAGGATTTGGTCCAATAGAGTTATTTTCCACGATGTCGGGTTCGGTGGAGATGTATAATGGTATGGTTGCGTAAATGTTCTCCATGTTCCCCACAACAAACATTCCTTCCTTAGTTAAAGGATTTATAAGTTGGTCAACACCTTCAGGAAATAAGATTTATGATGCAAATATTCTCATATTTTATCGGGTCCTATCATAGCCTCCAGAATGGCTTCATCGGATGGTAAATACATATCCAAGCAATCATATGACTAAGTCAATTTCACTGCCCATGTAGGAAAGTAAGTTTCATCTGGCTCCTATGAGACGAAAGGAGTCGAGATGGAATCAACAACATCATCATATATAGCTTGGTACAATACCTTTTTCAACCAATAAGGGCACATAAGATTCAGCTTGCGAAGGGATGACTCACAAATCATTTCTATCTACAACTATACAAATGGTCTTCCCTACACTAGTCATTCCCTGATCGTTCATAGGAGCGAGAAAGTCAAAGGTTCCCATAAGTGAATTGTACATCCCAACTCCTAAACTTTCATTTGTCGGGCGTGACTGATTAATAAAAGGGACATTGGACTCTAATGCGTTCGTACGACTATTACATGTATAGGATATTTGATCGATGGTAACTATATTCCCTTCATGAGGGAACATAAGGACTCAGAATACTAATGAAGGAATACCACACATGGCGTAGGTCCAACTCCTACCCAAGAGTAAGTTATAGTGCAAAGGAACATCTATGACCTCAACTTCAACTGAAACTATTTCCCCTAGAAATTCTATGTCAAAAGAAGGCAGGATACCAGGTAGACGAAAAATACCTTCCGTCGAAAGAGGTTAGCAAGGTGTTCGACGGGACCAACTAAGGGGATCCCAGAGATTTCCAACAAGAAATGGTCATCACACATGTAGATTCACCTTCATCTATAATTGTTCATCCAATGGTTTTATTGCCATGGACTACTTAGATTTGAAAGACAACATGGTAAGGAAAGCGAGGTTTTACATTGGATAAATCAAATTCGGCCATTAATCCCGCATAATATAAACTACCAATAGCTGCCAGAAGTGCATTATGTTGTGAAGGAAAAATTTGTAACACTTCTAAGGCAGACATAACAAAAGGAGTCTGGTCCAAGTCTTCCACAACTAAATAGTGGGGAGAATCCCTCACGTAGGGTTGTGAAATGTCTTCTTGAAGACACCTTTCAGTATCTTTGGCATAAGGTCAATCGATTTTTCAATAGAAAGTGGGGCTGATGTTTCGATAGGTTTCTTATCTTTCTGCGATGACTCGTGTTCAAATTTTGTCTCCTTTTGCAATAAAGCATGGGATCAAACCATATTAATGTACGATTGATCAAAAGAGGAAGCATTCTGATTACCCCTAGCATTCTTAGAATCGTTCTAAGTTGCATGTTTTCCCTGTGAGAAAGGGTCCTTGAGGACGAAAGGTTTTTGCGTCAACAATTTATGAGCCTGATCCATAAGGGACATCGATAAGTTAAGTGGTATTCTTGACAAATCTTGTAGGGAAACTTCACTTTCTTCTTCTCTTTCTTTCCCCCCTATGCATTATTTGTGGGTTTCAGTTTGTTTTGATTTACCTCTCTCTTCTTCCCTTTGTTTTTCTTCCCACCAGGATGCTAAGTGCCCTTTTAATTGGATTGTGCATTGTAAACATTTGCATTCTAAGGGGACAGAGTGGCAGCATTGGATGCCCCTACTTCGGAATGCTTCACTAATAGTTCATATATTTGTGTTTCCAGTGATTCCATAGTAGGTGATTCAACCGAACCTACAATTCCATAGACATGTAGTCCAAGCTGACGTTTTGTAAAGTATGTATTAGACCTTGGCACGTCAGATATAATATCATAGAGGATCTGAGACTAAGCATAAATCATATAATCTTGTTGGTTGCTGAAAATTGCTTCCTCTTCTAATGTTCCTCTTGAAGTTGAAACATATTTTGAAATATATTGTAATAGGGATTTCAAAAACCATTCCAACAAAAACTCAGGAGGAATATTGGCTTTAAAAAACCTCTTTCTTCTTCTCCACTACTGAATGTGATCTGAAATATGTGTGGCCTTATTTTGCTGAAACTTCAACAAAATGTATGTAAAGGCATCATATAGTACAAGAAGTTGAAAGTGATTGAGTAAAAACATTGCTAAGTCAAGAAAAATATCATAGGAAACAAATGGAAGTTCAGCAAGTTCAAGGAGCATCATAAATGAAAATTCGTGACATGGTCACCAAGATCCTCTCTAGTTTTTTCTTCAAAATTAGGAATTTCTAAAGGTATTTTAAGAGGAATTGGTGGCCAAGTCGGGTCATGGTGCACAGGGTCATTTATTAATTTTGAAATATTTGGAAAGTTTAACATTTCCAGAAACATGAGTCGAGGCCTAGCTGAAGTGTGATATTGAGGAACTTGGTGTGAGGAAGTTCCTGCACCTATGTTCCTATAAGGTTGGTTGGGGTTTCCCCATGCCACCAACTCCGAAGTACCAATGTTTTGGAATGGATTCCACCCAAAATCCAAGGGAATACTAACCTGAGGTGTATTATGTTGGATTTGACTAATTCTAACTTAGATGGGTGGCATAGACACGGGAGCTGTAGTTATTCCAACGAATAGTGAAAAATTAGAGCTTCCGACTGGTGCAGTTGAAACCTGACTTGTAGAACTTGAAATTTGAATCCTGAGAAAGGATTATGACTTCCATAAGACACACCTAAATGATTAGGTGGAGGGCCTACATATGGAGAGGATGGAGGGATATGTCCTCCATACTAGGGATACCCTTGAACAAAATAAGTGGAAGCACTAGGGTTACTCTGAAAGTTTTGGAATAAAGGAGAGGATGTGAAAGGTACATTGGGTATCTAGTGATCACCATATTAAATGAACCAATAGTAGTGTTTGCGTGTACTAAAATACTAACCTGTCTAGTACTCAAAGACACAAGGGTTCACAAAGTGAATTTTAGTGACACTACTAGTGCAGTGGGTATGTTTGAAAATGGTGCACTCACATGTGGACGATATAATCCATAGGCTAACATAGCTAAAGTGGGGGTATATATATCCCCCGATCCTTCTCCTATATTCACCATCGTGAAACCTAGAGGGACACCAATCCCGGGTTGGATGAATGTTCAAATTTGTACAAGTACTTGATCTTCTAGATTAGTGAGGGGTGGGTTATAATTTCTTGCAAACTCTTCGTATTTCAACCCTTCGATCTTTACGAATAGAAGGTCAGGTTGAATATATCTTATTTTAGGTTCCCTTAGACTTTCTCTAACACAAGTCAATTCAAATGAATTGCTAGTGTTAACTATCCTCCTTCGAGGTGGCGGTGGAGGATCCACAATTATAAGTAGGGGAAGTCATTGCAACCTTCTCTACCTACAAAGAGGTTGATCCTCCACAGCTAAAGACTTTATTTACAGACACCTAAAGGCCAAACTATATCACAAGCAAACCAAAAAGTACACCACTAGAAAAAATTCCTAAGTATCACAACCAGGGAAGTGAATATGTAGCTTCCAAGGGAAAGTCTGGGATGACGAGGGCCCAAAACAATCTGGTGAAGAGTCGAAGAACAGTGAATTGGGGCCCCGATATAAGTTTTATGGGGAATCGTTTGAATCACCAACCGTTTTTCCAAATTTTTTCATGGGATTTCCTCCCACGTCTGTTCTAGGCACAATGGAAATATCCTTCCACCATCACCTATGTAAGAATACTATGTCAAGATACTAAGGCTACCAAATATACAAAGAAATTCGGTAGGAACAATTGTTGGTCCAACTGATGTGCATGGGTAGGGTAGCAAATCGTGAAATCCAAACAACACCTGAACCACATGGGGCCAACAATGGTACTGAGTGAATCCATGAATGCACAACAGTCTTGGTGTATGCTAAACTGAGTATTGGAGGGGTATATTCGGAACCCAATATTCACACAACCTCGTGCTTGAATCCTGTGTAAGAGAAAAAATTTGGTTTACTTCCTTGTAAAAATGAATTTCGTAAGTGAAATGCCACTATGTATGAGTTTAAATGGTTTTGGATAGGTGAAGATAACCCTGATCCAAAACCCTATCCTAAGCTAATGATTGTTGTCCCTAAAAACGAAAACATCAATAATCAATTTTAAATTATAAGTGTTATTTTTAAGGTTTGTTATTTACTCAGGATAATGATCGTGAAACTTGTGGTGATTTTCACTCAACGATAAAGAAAAATGTATGATGTAAAATATTTCAAATTGACATTGCAATTTAATATTCTTTTCTTTTTCAAAAGTAATGACATTTGTTTACTAAACTTTGGAAATAAAATTATTTTTCTTTTCTAGACTTTTTGAAAACTCAAAAGCAATGCAAAATGCATGTACTTAAGACTAATATGCACCTAATTTGCTTTGTTTTTTAACTTGTTTGTTCAAAAATGAAATGAAAAATTAAAATTATACACAAATGCAAGTTAGAACTATGAAAAAATGTATAAACAAGGATTAGACTTCAGACCTCATAAACACAAACTTCAAAGACGATGCAAAGATTGACAATAGCCTACTTGTACTGAACTACAAGAGTCCTAACGAAAATGTTGTTCAAATATTGGAAAAAGTAGATATTAGGTTAACTACTCAAGCAACCATACTGCAAGTGGAACCCAGAATCAACAGAAATTGAAAACTCAGAGTCTACCTACACTCAAACTGAGTGCATGCCAAGTGGAGAGACCTAGTAAGTCTTATACAAATATTCAACCTAACCTACTAAAGAAGGCTTACAAATCAAACAAACAAATACCCATACAAGTCACAGACCAATGAAAACTCATGATACAGTCCAGAAGAGTCCAAACATTCAAAAAGAATACTTAGAGGAACTGAACCCTATAGTTTTAAAAATCCACTTACATGAAATACGTGATTGTCCAGTGTTCAGGCCGTGTACCATACACGAATGTACTATGAAAAACCTGCATATTCTCAGAGAATACCCATCTGTAAGTATGATTTACCCATGGATTCCTCAAAAAAATTTCAAAAAGAATAAAAATAGACCTAGAATACTGAGAATTAAACTTCGTCTTACTGAATATTTATTAGTACAAGCCACTCATAGGACCAGAACTGACAAAACTGGAAGAAAACTTCAACCAAAGAGACCCCAAAACAAAGGAAACTCCCCAAAGAATTCACTAGTTCTGTTGTTAGGGAATCCGTCCTATGGCTGGGATTTGAGGCTACCATTAAGGGTTTACTGACATACAATAAAGGTTCTACAAGAATATATTAGATCAAAAGAAAGGAAGGATGTATACTTGTTCTAAAGGTTGATCCTAGCTTGGTCTCTTTTCCCGAATGCTCCTTTTCTCCAAAGCTCCAACACATGCAACAAATAAATGACCTTTCTCAAAACACCTTCAATAGTTACAACATATTATATATAAAAATATACAATGATTAAAACTTAAATCAAAGAACAATCTAGATCAATACTAAAAAGCAATTGAAACATGCATTACACATTGATGGAAGGAAAAGACTTTCTTTATTGATATAGTTTCTGGAAACGTTACATATACCTCTGCCTTATTAACCTTCTTTGAAACATGTATATGATCCCTCTTGCTTCTCTCCTCAAAGGAAATCCTCCAGCATAACGTTTGCTCCAAATTACCCCCCCCCTCTCCTCTTGCCCCTCTCCTCTTTTTATAGTTCACTAGGAGGAATGGTTGTGAGGCTAGGATAGTTATGGGAGTTAGGGTGGTTTCCAAACCGACCCAAAATAACCCATGATTAGTTAGATTTTTTATTTTTAACAAATTTTAATGAATTACACGAGTTGCAATGGGGAAACTGGGTATGATATGCAAGTTTTATCAAGGAAACCCACGTATTCAACATTTGATATTGATACACAGGTTGATTGTGTGCAAATCGCGTATGGTACATAGATTGTCAGAAGGAAAGTTGCGTATTCAAGGTGAATTCATATGTAAAAATTGTTGATACTGGAGTAAAAAATGTGTACTCAAGTTCCAAACCTGTTATAAAGTTAAGGCTACTTCAATCCATTATGTCATTTTTTGTGACAACACATTTAGTGTCATTACTCAAACAGAGAAGTGCCATTTCGAGGTATAACAAATTGTTAGATTCCTCATAGCATTTTTTAACATGTTGGGTCCTAAGCTACTGGTTGTGGTTAAAGAATCAATACTTTTGGGTAAAGTTTCTGGAGCCCTAAATGCTACCTTTTTAGCTTTAATTCCAAAAATCTCTGATATTTTTTTATTTTGATGAGTTCAAGCCTATTTCTTGCCGTAATCCGATCTATAAATTGATTTAAAAAATCATAGCTTCAAAAATTAAGGAAAAGCTTTCACTTTGTGTCACAAAGGGACAATTTGGTTTCTTGTCCAAAAGGCATATACTCGATGCTATTGGTGTAGCTCAATAAATTTTCCACTCTATTAAGTCTAATAAAATAAATTCCATGGTCCTAAAGATGGATCTAATGAAGGATTATGATAGAAAATATTGGACATTTCTTGTTGGGCACCCTATATGCAAGTTAATTAAAACCAATGATACAGAGTGTTCAATATAAATTGCCAACCTAGGGAATTCTCTTATTTCAAGGATAATGTGCATTGTATATGCTTTAAACACTAAGTAGATGATGTTGTAAATGAATCACCCTACTTTCCTATTTATCCTAACTCATCCCATAATCTAATTAATCTAGCTTACCTTCTGTTACCACCTAAGTTGTACTTAGTGGTTTTTATCAAGTGAGCCCAGTGAACCGGACAGGGCTAACTTGTTCGGACTTCAAAGAGACCTTTGGAAGTACTTCTGGGAAGTGCTTGTTGTATCATATCACATGTTCATACCACATGGGGGAATTGTAATAAATGTTCTAGCATGATAGTGTCTGTAAAAGGATCGGTCCCTTAGACTTCATTTGTCAATCCGATCAGCCCAGGGTGTTTTTTCCCTTGGTTATTATTGGTTGTTGAATAAACGACTGATAATTTCTGAGTTTTTCATTCCATACCTCCAAATTTGGGGTGGTCGGCTTGGCATTTAGGCCTATTGAGGTTATTAGAGTCTATGTGTCAATGTATAAGCATGCTAGACATCATTTTTGAGTAATATGAACATGTCTAAGTCCCCCTAGGTGTTTTTCAATTTTTCATTTTTTTAGTTTTTTCAGTGGTTTTTATTAAATTTTAATTTTTCCAAAACGTAGGCTATTTTTTAATAGTTTAATTGGAAAAATTGATTTTTTAATAAAAGTGGGCCAAATAATCGGTTTCAGTCATGTAGGTGCTCATTTTCAAGCTAAGAGTACCATGTAAACCCATGGACCCACTATTTCCTAGTTTTGAGTGATTTTCCATCACTCAGGTCAGAAAGCCCCAAAAATCAATTATTGATGATTTTAATTAATAAATTGATGAATAATGGAGCAAATCCAAAATCACAGATTAGTGGATTCTCAGCCGATTTGATTGAAATCAGTCAGATCTGAAGCAGATTGACTGGATCTGACAAATCCTTGACTGAAGGAGGTGATCAAATCAGATCCAGAGTTGATCTTGAGCATCCTTTATGGGGAATTTCTCCCTCCCCCTCTCCTCAACACATTTTGGCTCATCTGGATGAGTTTTGGTGGATGCTTCAGTCAACAGGTTGAGGTGTCAGTTAGATCAGCTCTCTGATTGACAATTGCACTCAGTGAAACTCAGATCTGGTTCAGTTAGACATATAGCAGGCATTGATGGACTCTCCATCAGCATATTTGGTCTATCTCCTTTGGATTTTCACCCCCCCTGGGTTGGATCTCCTGGTTTTTGTATATATCCAAGCACAGCAGCCTCTTCCAAGCTAGTTAGAGCTGGACTGAAGGGATTGCCATTGTAACTCTGTATTTGATCATCATTTGTGAATAAAGAAGCTTTGGAGGCTATACTGTGTAGTGCATTTGATTGTGTGGATTCTCAGTGTTATGCTGCTGATGTGGTAGCTGCAATTTCTTGCCAAATTCTGTGCTACTTCTGTGTTCTGGCTTCAAGGATTCGGTTGAATCAAGTAAGGGTTTAAACTAGTAAAGCTAGATTGCTTGATCTTGTTTATCCATATGATGTATGCTCAAAAATCTCAAGTATATGCTTAAATAAGGTTATTTCTGCATAATCTTTCATTTTTGTTGTTTTATGCATCTATATCCAGATCTCACGAGGTGTGTGCAGGCTTGTGCTACTTAGTTGCAGGTTCCTGACTGGATGAAGGTGTGTATCTAGATTGACTCCATTCCTATCCAATAAGCTCAATACTCTATCCCTCAACACTCCACAAAAGGGCCTCCTTTCAGCTTGCTCCATTCAAAGCAATGATCTGACCTTCTCTCCTCTTCTTCTCATTTCTATAAAAAATCAACACTTTACCTAGTTACTTGTTCAGTTCATAGCTTTGATTTCATTTGGATCTATTTCATCAAAGTAAAATATACATAGATCTGATATTTCATAGCTCATATTCTAGATCTTGCACTCAAAAAAGTTTCATAAGCATTCTAGATCTAGCTTTAGGGAAATCGTCTTTTTGCATGAAAATTTAAAGAATACTTGTAGATCGCATGCATTAGATTTCCTTTCGCTGTTATAAAATTTAATATTCTGCAATATCAGTGCATATTTAATTGGCTGCATAAACAGCAAGCCAATATCCCAAGGAAAGCTTGCTTTCCTTGGTTCCCTTTTCGCCTGTTTAGCTAGTTTAACTTCATTTTTTTTGAGATAAGGTAGGCGGATCCAAATGTACTCTTAAAGTACTTTTGGGCATATTTTATTCTAACATGCTTGTTTTCTTTTAGCAGGTATTACAGAAATAAAAGGAAGTTGCTGTCCGAAGTGGTCTCAGGAGCGTTCAAATCCCCCCAGGGGTCTCCCTTTTCATCAAAATCTTAAAATTTTTGCAAAATTGTAAAATATTGGTTTCAGCCTATATAAGGACCAAGAAGTTTCTGATTTATCAGTTCTCTGATATTGTAACCACTGTAATAAAATTATTCTTTGAATAGGCTCTTTCGAGCCCATTCCCCATCCCCCTTGGGGGGATTTGCGTCGGTGTCCTTTTTGTGATTTTTCCTCATTTCTTTTTCAAACTAGTATTGATCTAATCTATAGGGAAGGATAATTTATTTCATTATTAATTCCATATTCCATATTTTACATTTTAAAGTAATCATAATACTTACCCCACGATTTCTCGATTGACCCGAAAGGGGAAAGAGATTCGTGGTAGGATTAATTAGAAAACTAAAATTGTGGATCTGTTTTATCTTTTATCATTTATTTATCAGCAATTTTAAAATTAAACCCTCCTCGATTCCCCGATTGAGATCCACTTGGATCGAAAGAGGTTCTTGGAGGGTCTTCTTTTAAACAAGAACACCCAGTTTAAAACTTATTAAAATTGACAAGACTCTAGTGTGTATGCTCTGCACTTGGCTGTGGTTCGTCCGATCAATCAAGTTGTATCAAAATCACTTGGGTGACTAGTATAATTAGGAATCACTCTCCTCAACTGACAAACCATCAGGTGAAAATCCAACACCTTGATCAAACCTTTACAGTGGAAAAATACCCAAAGGAAGCGAGAACTTCTGAAAAGTGACCTCGAGGCGTCGATCTCTGTCACACCCTAATGGGTGCGTTACGAACAATAGCCCCAGAGACTCCATTTCAGCCCACATATTCCTTGCGGGTAGCCGTAAAGTTTTAGTTTTGGACATACTCCAAGTACTCTCGGGTATATCTAGAGTCCCCCCTTAGCCTAATTTTAATCAACTCGCACTGCAAATTTAACTTAAAACGTAACGTACCAAGAGGCAATCGCAAAACACTCACTCCAAGCACATGCAAGCATATTGTTTCTATTGTTTGAATCCATTCTAAGGCACTGGCTATCTTCTTGTTATATATATATATATATATATATATATATATATATATATATATATTGTGTCTCAGCATTTTGCTTTCATGTGTTCATCTTTTATATCTTGCCATCTTTGATTATCTATAAGTTAATTTGCAAACTCCTAAGCAACTCAGTCAATTCAACATCACAACACTAAGTAATTGTCCTTAGTAACATAATAGGGTCTACCCCCCTTGGCTTCGTTAGGAGTTGAGCCTAAACGGAGGAGTCAAGAACAAGGTGACAGCCTTGACTCGAGACTTTCCCCCAAGGACACACCGAGTGGCTTGAATATTTCTGCCACGTAACCCAGGTGTGTGAAAGGCGGCAACACCTTCTTAAGAATGCAATCACAAATGCCTTCTTACAATCCTTGATCTAGAATTAAAATATTCAGGGAATAGACATCTAGATTACTTTTGCATAAAGTTAAATCCTCAATTACCAAGCCATCTAAAGATCCATCTCAACTATCTTAATTCGACTTAATATAGGAATTCAAAGTGTAGGAATTAAGTTCTACAATTATAAATGTAAATGAATAAACTATAAGGATATAAAGAAAACAACAATTGAAAGAGCTAGGGATGAACAAGGATGTCGCAGCTATCACATAGTTACATAAGAGAAAGTTAACCTACATAGTCGACTGTCACACCAAACCACTGCAGTTTACAGAGGATGCAATTACTGATCATTCAAACGAACACACGAAAAATTGATGACTGTTGCAGCTTACTGTAAATAAATGAATTTATCATAAATTCAAACCACACAACATAATAAATAAAATACCTAATTAACTCAGCAATCCTAGTGGGAAGGTGAGCCTAGCCTTCGCACAGAGATGGTGGAAGTAGAACACGTTAGTACACCGAGATCTGAAGAATAAAACTCCTTGTATTAAAATGGTAGATGAACACACAACCCCATTCACAGCTTATACAATATATTCGATTAATTTCCAACCCTTGGCTCGGAATAGTTCCCAGTATTTATACAATTACAATCATAACTTCTTCCTGATACTATCGGGAAGCCATGAAGATATCTGATCTTCAGGCTACCCCAATTACGATAAGTTGTTACAGCTGTGGCAAGATGGAAGCAGAAAATATAGGAAGGCTATTACTCGAGCCAAAAATGATGATCATGAACAATCGAGAAGATACTCCATGGAATGCATCTATTCTTGAGCAGCGGCACACTATTGCATCTGAATATGTTGCAGCCTATTGTAGCTACCTTTGTACAGCTTGCATGGAATAGTATCCTTTGACTGCATTCTTTGGGCAATGATGGAATGGATGGCGATTATCTCAGCAATGAATGTTCCTTCCTCTCTTAGCATGTTCAGCCTGCTACACCTGTATCCTTTACATCTCGAATTATCTTTATAAAACCACCATATGTTAGCATAATTCAAGATGTAGAGCCCTGATTACAACAATCCTAAGCATTAATAAAATAAGACAATGATTAACCATACCTGTATGAATTGAGGGACCAAGTGAAGGAAAAAAATCTGTTCAATGTACATAATGGAGTAGGATGAGGCAAAAAGAGGTAGGTAAAGGTGGTAAAAAGGGGTCATTTCCAGGCCCAACATCTCCCCCCAACTGTCCAGTTGCATGTCCCCATGCAACAAACTCCATTAGTCTGAATCTAAATCTGGCATTGTACTTCATTCATGGAGAGAAGAAACGTTATATGGGAATTCAGGCGTTCCCTATTTTTCCAAGAATCCCTTATGGAAAACCCAATATCTCCAACACATCTTCTCTTCTTCCTTTTTTAATGCGAAGTCTTCCCTGTATGGTTTTGTTGGCCACCAGATGAGAGGAAATTTGAATTTGAGTCCCAGCCAATTAGCTCCACATTCCTTCATGCATCCAACATATCCCTCAACTCTGGAAAGTGCATGTTTAAAATTCCTGTAACATTAGGGATCTCTATTTCTCAGGGTTGAAGAGGCAGCCTACCATCTGTGCTGGCTACCTTCCAAATCCAATTGTTGATGCTTGGAAATTTGGCTGACATAAGTAGAGATAACCTTTTCTTGAAGTTCCATCATTTGTCGAGTTTGGATGGGACATGTGAGTACATTCTACTGACGAGCAAGGAGAAGACGATGGTTTTGAGGTTCACTTCGAATCCAAAGGTTAGAGTGGGACTCATTATGAGAGAAAGTTTGGAAGGATCTTTCCCACTGAACATGATTGCTAAAAAAGGAGGAGAAATCCCCCAGCCGAACATCACCTGAGAAAGGGATAGGATTCGAATGGAAATCCAAGGGACAAGCCAACTCATGCAAATAAAGATCACAAAGCAAGTTCTACTCCTTAAAGTCACTTTCTAGAAATGTTTCCAGGAATTTAGCTGAGGTTGCTATTTCATATGGTCTCCCTTCTTTTACAGCCCTCGGTTTAAACCAAATGAACTGCTAAAATAAAAACACTGGGTAAGAGGACAATGGTACTCTGGTACCCAACAATTCCTGAGAAAGAGTATGCAACTGATCTTTTTCCACCTGCATGGATTTGAACTTTTCCATCTCCTTTAGCTCCTTCTGTATCTCTTCCCAATGGAGTTTTTGGAACATGAGTTCTTCTGCCCATATTTCCTTCAATTCCTTGATGGTCTTCCTATATTCAGCATGGGAAACCATCTCTTCTTGACACCTCTCCACCTGACTCCTCCACTTCCTCACTTCTATTCTTATGATTGAGAGTTCTTTTGTCAACCTTCGGATTTCTTCATCTTCAGCAGGTTCTTCATTATCAGAATCCAAATTGACAAAATTTTGAGGAAGTTGAGTCCATACCTTATCATCTGATGTTCCAATTTGAACATCCTGTACTTCCTGCATGGATACTTCTGAAATCACTTCTGGGGGTGCTGGTTCTTATGTAACAATACCCCTTCCTTGAATTTATCCTGCAACAACTTCAACCCTAGGTGCCTTTGAAACAACTTATGGGGATGTTGGTTCTTGTGTAATAACATCCTCTTCTTGGAGTTCTCCTATAGCAACCTCAGCAGCTGATTGTGAAGGTCTTAGTTCTTGTGTGGCAACCTCTTCCTGAATTTTGATCTCCCCATCTTCCTGATTGTCAGTTGTAGCTTTGACATGGGGATGCAAGGCCACTGGTTCTTGTGTAACAGAGCCCTGCCCTTCTATTTCTTCATGCTGCTAGGGTTGTAGAGTTGCATCCATGTCTTCTGCAATATGGAGCCATTCTTTGAGGATCTCAGTGTCCCCCAAGGATTGTGATTGCATTTGTTCATCCTCTCCTAAATCCAAATCAGGAATTATATCCATTTCAGGATTGATTTATTCTTGCTGCCTGAGAATCTCCACATAAATTTCTAGGGATGTTGGTTCTTGTGTGGAAACATCCTAGTTAACTTCCTCATTTTCCTATTGTTGGGGTTCCATTTATATTAATTCTATGTCCTGAGACAGTTCAGGAGTCACAGCGCATACTTCTTCGTTAAAATCAGGAATATTTTCAGCCTCTGGTTCATCTACCCCAATTTGGGTGGCAACTTCAACAAGAATATTCGAGCATGCTGGTTCTTCTGTATCAGCACCCTGTTCAACTTCATCATCATCCTGCTGCTGGGGTTCCATTTATATTAGTTTTGTGCCCTGAGATGGTTCAGGAGTCATGGCACAAACTTCTTCACTAAAATCAGGAATAATTTCAGCCTTTAGTTCATTTGCCCCAATTTGGGTGGAAACTTCAACAGGAATATTAAAAAATGATGGTTCTTGTGTATTAGCACCCTGGTTATATACTAATTCCCTTTGCTGAAGTTTCTCTTGGGGAGTTTCACCATCCTTCCAATCAGATTGTCCTTCTTCTATTGACCGTGACTGTAATTGTTCATTTTCCCCTTTTTCTGTACCAAGGATCATTTTTGCATCCCTCACTTCTATCTTTGGTGCTTCTTGTCCTTGTTCTTCCACAGCTGCTGGTACGGGTTGTTGTGTCACAAAGTCATGAACTATGACTTTGTAGCCTGACTGATTAAATATTTCTCCACACATAGGGTAGACCATTATTTCTTCCTCCTCACCATCATTAGCAGGAGGGGATTCTTCTAATCGGTCTGCGACTTCAACCAGTGTGTGCAACTTCCTTTCTACCTGCTTCCTGCATGCTTCCTTCCAATTTTCTAGTTCTTTCCAAAGTGATTGTACTTCTTCTTTTAATAGACCATTTTTGTACAAAAGTCCCTCAATTTGAGGTCCTTTTGCATCTGGTTCCTGTGGGGAATCATTTGCTTTGGTTGTCAGAATGGGGAATTCAATCTGTGCTTCTAGGGTTGCCCATCTTGCCCATGCTGCTTCAGCTGCTGTAACCGACCTGGTTCTTTTTCTTCTTATTGGTGGTGATGCCTGTATCTCTTATTTTCTTTTGTGGTGCAAAAATCTCTAGATTTGCAGCTGATGTGGAAGGGATATCTTCTATCTCAGCGTTTTCTTGTTCTTCTTCAATCAAAGTTCCCCCCCATTCAGGGGAAGATTCAATGGTAAACTCCTCTGTGTTTCCTTCTATTATCGTGGCTCTAACATCCTCAGCTTCAGTTGTCATAGCATCTAATGCTGCTCCAGTTTTAGTCTCTGCTGTCAAAGCTTCCATATTATTTAATCTCTCCACAGGGTTTTCTCTTGCATTTTCCTCCAATTCAAGCTTGGTCATCTAACTGATCATCTAATCCAGTCTCATCTCCCCCTCCAACTAAATTGGAGGGACTCTGATCCTCCTGTTGCTCCTCATCTCCCCCCAACTGTACATTTGCATGCTCCTCTTGGTTTTGAACAACCTCCAAGAGTACAAGTACTTCTACTTCTGTTTCTATTGGAACGCCAGGCAAAAGGGCGGGTTCCTAGTTGATCTAAATTTGACCTGTGAATTGCTCCCAATTTTGGTTCCTTTGAGCTAAGGCATGTGAAATTATTAATTTGATTAGGCCATGGTGGGTAAGGGAGGAGTTTGGATGCTTGGTTGTTCTAACAAACCCTGCCATATGGTGTAGGTGATTAAATAAATAAAATGGAATGTTCAGTAAGGCCCTATGGCGTAGATGAGATAATAGAGGAAGTTCAAAGTAATAAATAGTTTGATACCTACCTTCATAGGTGATATACTTCTTGAGGAAAACTGCTACTTGATCCCATGGCTGAGGTAGTGACTGTAATGTTGTCCCTCTCCTTGACTGACGAATTTGCTCCCCCTCTATCATAATATCCTGTACTGCAGCAACATTAGGGGTTCTTCGACCAAACCAAGCTCTTCCCACCTGAGTAAGGACAGTGACTTCAACCACTATTGCTTCATAGAATTCTATACGTAACCCCCTAACCTATGAGTGGGTTTCTATAATATTTAAGGAAAATTGTAGAGTTTTCTCTCGATGAAACCCATTCAGGCGTTGGAAGAATTCAGTCCAGCACGCAGCTTCAAAAATAGCGAAAACTTCAGCATTTCTTCTCAGTTCTCGCGTATTTGGAGGTGCATGCCAAGCTGGGATACCCATGTTTGTTTGAATTCATAATTATTTATCAATCGGAAAAGATTACAGGTCCTGACAATGGAGGTTAAAGCATAGAGTCTGCATGAACAGCTGAGAGTGGAGTTGGGTAAATTTGGAAATTTAAGAGCATGGAAATGTTTGGAAATTTATCCCAAATTAGGAAAGGTGGCAGTTATCAAATAATCTTAAATGGATATTAAGTCGTATGAGTGGACAATTAATGGTATGTGGGTGTAATAATGGGCACAGAAAGGAAGGTATGATTAATGTTGTCAATTCTAGTTAAAGCTTAATCAAGTAAATAATCAAAACCATGCCTTCGGAAATATGCGATGAACGGTAACCTTTGAGAATAGTAAAGCGTGTGAAGTGCATCCATTTAAATTTGATCATTATTGCAAGCGTGTTGTAATTAATTTTTCTACTAACAGACCAAAACCATCTTGTCAATCTTTCTGGAAACATAATGAATGTTGTGAAGTAAATTGGAATCACCGGCATCAGGAATTGGGGCTAGATCTAGAGGAATCGCGAACCAAGGATGCAAAGGGTTTTTCCAATATTGGAGGAGTCATAGCCGCGAGCCATAGAGAAATCAAGCAGTTTGGTGGAGTCACAGCCATGAATCATAGAAAAATCAGCCAGTTTTGGTGGAGTCGCAGCCGCCAGAAAAGGTAAAAATCGTAAAAATGGAAGAGGTAAAAGTGGGCAAGATTGAAACAGTGTCGTAGCTCCCGAAAAAGGTAAAAATGGACAAGAGTAAAATGGTGTCACAGATGCTTGAAAAGGTAAAAAAATGGGAAAAATTTAAACGAAGTCGCAACCGCGTGGGACGAAAAAAGGCATTAAGTTACGGTGTTGCAGCTGCGCAGAACGGGGTAAAGGGCGGTATTTTACGGTGTTGTAGTTGCAGAAAAATGAAAAAATAGGCAAAGTTTTACGATGTTGCAGCTGCACGAATGGGGTAAAGGGAGGTATATTACGCTGTTGTAGCTGCAGAAAAATAGAAAAACAGGTAAAGTTTTACGATGTTGCAGCTGCACGAATGGGGTAAAGGGCGGTATTTTACGGTGTTGTAGCTACAATGAACTGTTCAAGGAGTTTTCTTCTGATGCAGGAAGTTACAAAAGGACGACCCTAGTCGTTAGGCTCGATCATGACCATTTCTCCTTAGGCACATCCCTGCACATATTCTTTAAAAAAAATGGATCAAGTGCAAAGGAAAAAGATAAAAATAATAGTAAAAATATCAATTTATTTATGTATAAAAATTTATGTAAGATTTATAGTGATTATCTAAAGATTGACAGGGGCAGATAAAGATTCCTTCCCTTGTTCTAACTGGTCTTCTGGATCAGCTACAATTTGTGAAGTGAATGCATCCTTTGAAATGGGATTATGGTACAGTCGCAGCCTGTGACCATTAGCAAATAATGGTGCACGATTCTCATCAATGGTTACCAGGCGGACTGTACCATTATCAAATACTCTCTCTACCAGGTATGGGCCCAACCATCTTGTGCATAACTTACCCTTGAAGTCCCTTTTGAATCTTGAATCGTATAATAATGCCCATTCTCCTTCACAAAAGACTTTCTTTTTGATGAATTGGTTGTGCCAATTGGATCTTTGTTGCTGGCTTAATACTGTCTGATCCACAGTAGCTAAACGTTTCTCATCAATTTCATTCAATCGATTCAATCTTCTCTTCAGGGCTTCAGTCACATCTAAGTTTACCTCTGTAGCTGTCTTCAAAGTCTTTATTTCAAATTCAATGGGGAAGACAATACTTTTCCCATACACCAAGTCATAAGGAGAGAAACCTATAGTATTGCGCCAAGTAGTACAATATGCCCACAATGCTTCTAGAATTCTATCATCCCAATCTCTATGATTTCTCTTGACCGTTTTGGTAAGGATGCATTCAATAACTTTGTTAGTGCTTTCCACCTGGCCATTGGACTAGGGATGGTATGGTGAAGCTATCCGGTGCTGAATATGGTACTTCCGTAGCAAAGCTTCAAATTGATGCAACACAAACTGGGGTCCTCCATCTGTAACCACTTCCTTGGGTACTCCAAAATGGGTAAAGAATTCACCATACAGAAAATCGATCACAGCCTGGTCATTGGCTTTCCCCAAAGCCACAAATTCTACCCATTTCATCATGTAGTCGGTACAAACCAAGATGTAGTATTTCTTCTTGGAATGAGGGTTGATAGGGACAACAAAATATAAGGCCCATCTGTCAAAAGGTTCAACCACCAGTTGTGGTTGAAGAGGCATTTGATCCAATCTGTTAGGTTGGCCCATCCTCTGGCAGTTGTCACAAGACTAAACATATTTTTTTGCATCCCTGAAAAGGGTCGGCCAATAGTAGCCCATTCTTAGTGCTTTGTGTCCTATCCTCCTGTTTACAAAATGTCCCCCACAAGGCTCGTCATGGCGGTCCTTCATAATATGGAATATTTCATCTTCTCTTACACATCTTCTGATCTCAAGATCAAGGCCTGTGTAGAAGAGATGACCGTCTATCCAATAATACCTGGCACTTTGTTGAATGATTTTCCTCTTTTCTCTTTCTGAAAAATGTGCCAGAAGCTTCCCTGCAGCCAAGTAGTTAGTAACATCTGCATACCAAGGGGAATGAGCTGAAACTACAAATAAGTATTCATCTAGAAAAGAGTCATCAACAAGCAGATTATCATCACTGTTAGTAAAACGAGATAAAAAATCAGCGACAAGATTTTCTTTTCCAGGTCTATCTATAATGGTGATATCAAATTCCTGTAATAATAACAACCATCTAGTTACCTGAGCATTTGTAACAGGTTTATTCATTAGATACTTGATGGCTGAGTGGTCAGTGTGCACAAAGGTAGGATATCCAGTGATATAATGTCGGAATTTGTTAATGGAGTAAACAATGGTTAAAAACTCCTTCTTGGTAACAATATAATTAAGTTCAGCAGGGGCTAAGTTTTTGCTAATATAATAAACTACATAAGGTGCTTGACCATCCTGCTGTCCTAAAACTGCTCCAATGGCGGTATCAAAGGCATCTGAAGAAATGTGAAAAGGAAGGTCCTAATTGGGCCCCCTCAGGATGAGATCTGTGGACAACTTCTCCTTAAGTTTAACAAATGTTGTCTGGCATGCCTCATTCCAAGTAAATTGCATATCCTTCATTAACAATGAAAACAAAGGAGAGGCAAGTTTGGACTTTTTTTCTATAAATCTTCTGTAATATCCAGCATGCCCTAAGAAACTACGCACTTCTTTTTGAGTTCTAGGAGTAGGTATATTTTTTATTACCCTAATTTTAGAGGGGTCTACCTGGATTCCATCAGGAGAGATAAAATGTCCCAACACTACCCCTTCACTCATCATCATATGGCACTTTTCAGTGCTCAAAGATAGTTGGGTCTGCTTGCAGTGTGTTAAAACCTTTTCCAAGTTTTTCAATGCTTCTTCAAAGTCTTTGCCATAAGGAGTAAAATCATCCATGAAAATTTCCATACTATCATTAACCAATTCTAAAAATATGCCAATCACAGCTCCTTGAAATGTGGCTGGTACATTGCATAAGCCAAAGGGAAGTACTCTGTATGTAAAGGTTCCCTAGGGACAGGTGAAGGTAGTTTTATCCTGGTGTTTAGGAGCAATCTGGATTTGATTGTACCTGCTAAACCCATCCAGGAAGGAGAAAAACTTCTTCCTGGATAAGGTGTCAAGTACTTGATCGATGAAAGGATGGTGAAAGTGATCTTTCTGTGTTGCCGTGTTCATCTCTCTATAGTCCACACAGACTCTCCATTTACTGTTCTTCTTGGGTACTATCACGAGTGGAGACACCCACTCACTGTCTGAAATGGGATATATAAATCCTACTTCCAAGAGTTTCTGAATTTCTTCCTTCACTATGTCCCTAAGATTGGGATTCATTCTTCATTAAGGCTGGCACACAGGCTGAGAGTCACTTTTGATATAAATGTGGTGGGTGCACATATTAGAAGAGATGCCCTTCATGTCTGTGTACTCCCAGGCAAATTCCCCCTTGTGTTTTTTTAATAGAGTGATTAGGCATTCCTATTCATCTGGGGAAAGACTGGGATTGATATTTAGGGTTTTTCCAGACTCTACCTCAACAGGAACACTTTATGAATTTTTCAACACTGGAACTATGTGAGTATCACTGACTAATGTCTCCTCTGTGAGATTTTCTTATCCCTCTTCACCTAGAGTAGCATTCAGGATCTGATAAATTTTCTTATTAACAGAAGTGGGTTCATTGATGAAATTATTAATGGCATCATCTTCAGTTTCATCTTTAAAAGTCAAGGCCTTCCCTATCATTAATAATAGATGAACGCCCTCTTCTTCCTCTAGATCCATCCATAACAGAGTTTCATCTTCTAAGCTCGGCTGAGCTGGAGGATAGAGAGTGAAGTTCTTTATCTCGGTTCCATCTGATATGGTCATAGACCCATACCAACACCTGATGCAAGCATCAACTATAGCTAACCAAGGTCGTCCCAGGATCAATGGGTGTCATCCTAGCTGCGACTTAGGTTGTAAAACCAAGAAGTCAGCAGGATATTCCCATGAATCAATTGAGATAATGAGGTCATCCAAGATTCCTTCAGGTTTAATAGTGGATCTATCTACCAGTTCTAAAATGGTAGGAGTTGGCCTAAGATTTGTGAGCCCAAGTTTCCTTACAGTTTCAATGGTCATGACGTTAATTGTTGCACCTAAATATACCAGTACGTTGGGTATCTATGTGCTCCCAATATGCACAGTGATAGTGGGATTTCCAAATTGTCATATTTGGCCAAGAGGGTTTTCCCCATTATTAATTTAGATAATTTCCCTATGACATGAACAGTGGGAGGATCCCTGGGTTTTCTTCCTGGTTTCCTTGTACACAGATCCCAAACGGTTCTAGCATAGATAGGTACATCGTGAAGGGCCTGAAGGAGTGGAATTTTGACATAGAGATTTTTTAATTCTCCTAAGAGGTTAAATTGAGGTTGTCCCACTGCCTTTGATAGTATTAATCTTTCAGGGTATGGTGGTTCCCTAATCAATTGTGTAGGTTGTGTGTCGATAAATGTGTCTTCTTGTGTTTCAGCTAACATATTGGTAGGATGTTCAGCATATTTAATAATGGGGGTCGTTGTATTGGATAAATACTATTGGTTCATCCTTTCTTCACACACAGAGGATGGAACATCCTCAATAACCAAAGGCTCCACTACCCTCCCTGATCGTAAGCGGATATCGTTGCAGGGTACTGGGGTAATGGAGTAAGGGGGCATGTTGGCAGTCTCAAACTGATGGACTACTTTATTATTTTGGTTGAGGTTAGGTTGAGCAGGTAGCTGTGGTTGTATCGGCATATTTGGGACAACATTATTCTGGAGTTGCAGCTGCAACTACTGATAAGGCTGAGGGTATTATGGAGGAGGGTATGGTTGATGAGGAAACGTTTGATGTGGAAGCTGTTGAGATGGTTGGTTATGGGGAAATTGGTTCCCTAGATGGAAGTTCCTCCATCCAGGAGACCAAGAATTTTGTTGGTTTGGTGGCTGTGTTCAAGGGTTCCAGGAGTTAAAATTTTGCATTGGAGGTTGAGAGGGATACCATTGATGGTTAGAATAAGATGAAGGTAATTGTGTATTCATGTGTTGCATATTATTCCAATTATTCATGCTATTCAGAAATGAAAACAAGTTTGGATCCATACCTTGATTTCAAGGATGCCAGGGCTTTTCCATGCAATAAAGTAGGCCGGTTCCACATCTAGAGTTGATGCTTGCAGAACTGCCTTCACTTGAGGTAGTGAAGGGCATTCTTTTGTGTCATGGTTCAGCTCACATAGATGACACACTTCTACCTTGTCAAGTGGGCACTCCTTCAAAGGGTGGTTCTTCCTACATTTAGGGCAGAATATACCAAGTGTGAGATTCTCTACTGCTTGTTTCTGCTTTTCCCTCAGGATATCTATTTCCAAGGAGATGGAGCTCATCATTTCTGTCTTGAAATTTCTGAGGAGATTACCTATTTCTATCGAGGTGGCTCCTCCATTAGATGAATTTTGTGTTCTCTCGAAGACATCACGTTCTAATTTGTCTCGTTTGTCCCGTTTTTTGTTCCTGGAAGATCCTCTAGAATACATTTTGCATAGTTCAATGATCTTTTCAAAGGAATCCTTTGAGATACCCCCCTTTCCTAATAGGTTCAACATGTCTAGGAAATATTCTCCAGTCCCACGAAGTAGGATTATTTTGAGCACATCTAACCCCATATTAGTCTATCAAGCTCTCTGCACATTATATAAAAGCATTTCAACAAAATCTTCTAGACTTTCATCGTCGCTTTGTACCATTTTAAATAGTTCTTCTCTCTTATCCTTGGTATTGCAATACTCCTGATATTTCTCCAGGAACACTTATTTCATCCAGTCCCAGGTAGTGACAGTTCCCCCACCTAGGCTCATGAACCAATGTAATGCATTGTCCTTCAGAGTGGCAAGAAAAAGTTTAAGCTTCTGTGCATTGATGGTGTAGTCATAGCTGCGACATAGGATGTCAAATTCGAAAAGAAATTCATCCAAATCCTCTGTCGCTTTTCCATAAAAACGAGGCAACACCGATGGCGATATATTTTTCATAGGGTCTATCCCCTCTGGCTGTTGAATTGGAAATTGGAGTGTAGCAATCATCCCTTTAGGCAGGGAGTTACCCTCATGATGCTAATTTTCACCCATTCCTTCTTCGTGATCTTCGAGATTGCGTCTGTTGCTCATGTCTTCTTCTGCTTTATCCTCTTCGTGCTTCCACTGATCGTTAAATTTTTTATGGAACTGTGTCCACTCCTCTTCAGTCACAACCTTCCCGTCAATGTGATATATCAAATCCCGGTCAGCTGATCCTAAAGTACTAACTCTCTCTTCCTCCACAGGGATATTCGAGGGTGTTGCAGCTCCTCGTGTGTTCTCCATTGTGGAAATTGATGCTGACACTCTAGGGGTAACTGGGATTCTTCTAATAGGTGTTTCCTAATGGTGAGCCCCAGTAGAAGAATTGGTCCTATCAACCTGATCGTCAATGAAAATCCTTCTTCACAATGTTGTATTTCGCCATGACCTCGACCACCTGCAATGTTAGTGTTCTATGGGGTTCTGGGATTTATAGGAATGTCAGGCTGTACCCTTCTCGTATTCATGCAACTCAAAACATGCAAACTTAAAAACTGAAGAAAATGAATAAATATAATTACTGGATGCAACTACTACGGTGTCTAATAATTTTCCTCCCTAACAACGGCGCTAAAATGTTGGGCACCCTATATGCAAGTTAATTAAAACCAATCATACAGAGTGTTCAATATAAATTGTCAACCCAGGGAAGTCTCTTATTTCAAGGATAGTGCGCACTGTATAAGCTTTAAACACTAAGTAGTTGATGTTGTAAATGAATGACCCTACTTTCCTGTTCAGCCTAACTCATCCCATAATCTACTTAATCTAGCTTACCTTCTTAAGAATGCAATCACAAATACCTTCTTACAATCCTTAATCTATAATTAAAAGATTTAGGAAATAGACATCTAGATTAATTTTGAAGAAAGTTAAATCCTCAATTACCAAGCCATCTTAAGATCCATCTCAACTATCTTAATTCAACTTAATGGAGGAATTCAAAGTGCAGGAATTAATTTCTACAATTATAAATGTAAAGAAATAAACTGCAAGGATCTAAAGAAAACAACAATTGAAAGAACTAGGGATGAACAAGGCTGTCACAGCTATCACACAGTTGCATAAGAGAAAGTTAACCTACACAATTGATTGTCACACCACACCACTGCAATTTACAGAGGATGCAATTACTGATCATTCAAATGAACACATGGAAAATCAATGACTGTTGCAGCTTACTGTAAATAAATGAATTTATCATAAAATTCAAACCACACAACATAATAAATAAAATACCTAATTAACTCAGCAATCCCTGTGGGAAGGCGGGCCTAGCCTTTGCAAAGAGATGTTGGAAGTAGCACATGTTAGAACACCGAGATCTGAAGAATCAAACTCCTTGTATGAAAATGGCAGATGAACACACAACCCTAGTCACAGCTTATACAATATATTCGATTAATTTCCAACCCCTGGCTTGGAATAGTTCCCAGTATTTATACAATTACAATCATAACTTCATCCCACTACTATCGAGCAGCCATGAAGATCTCTGATCTTCAGGCTGCCCCAATTACGATAAGTTGTTACAGCCGTGGCAAGATGGAAGCAGAAAATATAGGAAGGCGGTTACTCAAGCCAGAAATGACGTTCATGATCAATTGAGAAGATACTCTGTGGACTGTAGCTATTCTTGAGCAGCGGTGCACTGTTGCATCCAAATCTGTTGCAGCTACCTTTGTACAGCTTGCATGGAATAGTATCCTTTGACCACGTTCTTTGGGAAGCAATGGAATGAATGGCGATTATCTCAGCAATGCATGTTGATTCCTCTCTTGGCATGTTCAACCTACTACACCTATATCCACGATATGTTAGCATAATTCAAGATGTAGAGCCCTGATTACAACAATTCTAAGCATTAATAGAATAAGACAATGATTAACCATACCTGTATGAATTGAGGGACCAAGTAAAGGAAAAACATTTGTTTAGTGTACATAATAGAGTAGGATGAGGCAAAAAGAGGTAGGTAAACATGGTCAAAAAGGGGTCATTTCTGGGTCCAACATTTCTGAGGCTGGTTTTGGTACAGATTGGTCTCCCCCTGGAGGTCACAAATTGGACTATGGCATGTGTCTTTTTCCAATTTTGCAGTGTTGATTAATGGAGCCCCTTTTTATTTATTTAATAGCTCAAGGGTACTAAGACAAGGTTGTACCCTATTGCCTCTTTTGTTTTTACTAGTTATGGAAGGGTTGAGTAAGCTTATTGAGAGAGCCAGACAAGATAATAGATTTAACGGTGTTAAGATCTTAGACGAGATTAATATCACCTATTTCCTTTTTTCGGATGATGTTCTACTCTTTGGAAAATGCACCTTTGGTGAATGGGCTGATTTTAAGGAGATTCTTTTCATGTTTTCTGAAGCTTTTGGGATGGAAGTCAGTGTTACAAAGTCTATCTTGCTTGTAAACAAGGTTGATGAGGTTTTTAAAGGGAAAATATTTGGGATCCTTTCCTTTAAATTGCAACCCTCAGATGAAAGCTACAGGTATTTGGGGTATTTTTTGAATCATGATCACTACACCAAAGAGGATTGGGCCTGATTATTAAGAAAGGTGGACAAAAAGTTAGAAAAATGGGATTTCAGATGGCTTTCCCTTGCTGGGAGGCTCATACTTACCAAATCAATATTGGAGAATATTTTTGTATATTGGTTATCCCTTGAAAAGATACCTAAATAAATATTATACAAGGTAAGACGAACATGTTTCTCCTTATTGTGGTTTGGAAATAAGAAGATACAGTCCTTTCATCTAGTGTGGATGGGACAAGATTGCCTCTCTTGAGCCGGTGGGAGGGTGGGGGTTGAAGAATATTTTAATGTTTGGAAAGGTTCTTAATGCTAAAATACATTGGAGATGCCTCTTCTCAGGTTAATGTATGTGGGATGAAGTGGTTGGGGAAAAATACTTAAAAAATTATAAGTGGAGGCTTTGTTCAGAGGAGGAGGTCCTTCTGGAAGATTTTATTCTAATACATGGAAATTCCTCACAAACTCATTTCAAGTTATAGCAGAGTGGTGGGATTGGCAAGTAGGAAATGGGAACAAAGTTCTATGTGGCCTAGATCCTTTCATTGGAGGAACTGATTTCTATAAGTTCTTGGGACCTCTAGTGATTTCTCTTAAATGAGTGGGTATCTTTTTTCTAAGACAATCTTGTAGGAATCTGGGATATGCCCACTCTTTTCCATGTTGGCTTAAGGACCATGATCTGGATTGTTTTGGTGGTTTAGGAACCGAATGGTCTTATTTTCTCAAAGGTTTCCAATGTTGTGGGATCTTTCATGGGGATGCAGAGCTTACTATGGCTTGGTATTGGGATCATGGTACAGGGTTTGTCTCTGCTAATCTATCCTATGAGGCTCTTTTCTCTCAATGTCAGATCAATTGTAGCTAGTGGCACCATAATTTGTGGAAATGGCATTTCCTTCTGAAGATAAAATTGTTCTTTTGTCTATCCGTGGAGAATAAAATGCTCACTTGGAAAAATCTGTTGAAAAGAAGGGGATGTGTCCCAAGTGTTTGCTCCCTATGTAAAATATTTGTTGAGCCCACTTGTCGACTCTTTGTTCAATGTGAGTTTTCCTGTTATGTACAGGATATTTAAGGACATTTTTTAGAGTTACGGACAACTGGATTTCTGGATTTTTAATCTCCAGTTTTATCTCTTCGAGAGTGGTTGTTCCTCTTCACAAGTATCTACCAGGATTTGTTATTTGGAATATTTGGATTCATATAAATGAGGTTCTCTTTGAATTTGTTTCTCCCAATTTCAAAATGGCAATGTTCTCGATTATTTTTTCATAAAAAGAATGAAATGGGTCTCCCAAGCCACAAAAGAGTAGACTTCTTCTCCCCACTATATTTTCAGAAGCTTATCCTAAGGGATTATTTGATGGTTCCCACAAGATGATTTTGAGAATGGAGGGTCTAGTTGTGTTTTGATGTGCTCAGGTTATGGATGGCTTCTGTCACAATACGAACACTTGGGCTGAATTATTAGCTTTGTGGCATCTTGCGTACATTGCTTGTGACAAGAAGAATGATTCCTTGTAGGTAATAGGTGATTCCAAGGTGATAATTGAATGTGAAAGAAACCAATGCAGAATTTAGTATTCTCTCTTGGATTGGTGGATGCTTAGGATATGGGCTTTGTAGGACACATTCGTAGATATTTTTTTATCTTCACATATTCAGAGAATTCAACTAGGAGGCTAATATTTTGTCTAAAAATGATTTGTCATGTCCATAAGGCAATATTTATATTAAAGAAATTACACATGGATTGGTGGAAAGTGTCTCATCATATCCATTGTTTTGAGATGTATCATTTTGTAAAATTTTCTAAATCTAAACTATTCAGATATTTTTGTTGCCATTGTGGTGAGGCCAGACCCTTTTTATTTGTATATTAGAACATATGGTGATATTTACAACACAGTTAAGTTGTTTTATGGTGTTACTTGCTATACTGATTGATTTATGTGCCGGATGTATATTATGCTTATTATTGTATACTTTAATTCTACTTAAAATATCGAGTATCAATTTTTTTGGGATAAAAAAAAATAAAAAAATTAATTTTATATAGAAATGTATTAATTTTATATAAACAATTTCACAAAAGGAGAGCGAAATGTTTAGAGACAAGCGTATCTTAAATAGGAAGCACCACTATTTCACGGTTATCCTCATTATCATATTAAAAACTAAATCTATTATAAAATTTACACAATAACTGGTTAAATAATAATTTAATCAATTATTTAATAAAATATTATTATACACATCTTAGTTAGACATTTTATTATAAGAGATTTTATTAATGGTTTTGTATGGAGAAAAACCTCATATTAAGGCTCCACGTGTAAGACTACGGTTGTTGGATTTTATAAAATTAAGTTATAACATAAATTCTATACCAACTGATTTATCTTCCCCCATTCTACATTGATTTATCTTCTCTAATTCCACTACTTATATGGCCCACATGTAGACAGTAATATATAAAATAAATGTTATAACATTGTAATTCCACTTACCTATATGGCCCACGTGTAGACAGTAATATATAAAATAAATGTTATAACATTGTATGTTTGATGATGGGTAGTTTACTGGCCATGTTTTTAATAACAAAAAAAAGAATTTAGAACACATAGTCTTCAATGAACGGTTCCTTTGAAATCTCCTCTAGCGTGGCCACATCTAACACTTAGATTTCCAACTGCAACAAGAACATAATTAAGTTGTAGGTGTTTTTTTTATATGAGGTCGGGTTTGAAGTCACTATTACAGATTTGTCGTCTATTAGCCTTATAAAGCGTTGCCACGTGTTTATTATCTTTATAAAGCGTTGCATATTTTAAATGGTTCAAAATTAATATCACTTCATATTAATATATGAAGTGTGCTTGGTATCATGCTTATTTAATATATGACATGATATTGTGTAAAAACATTTATTGTATATAGGTAAATATTTATGAATAGTTTTTATAGTCTATTCATTTTTATGTAAGCGCTCAATGGAACATCAAATCCAATCTCTTTGTATGAGCCATGACATTCGAACACTCTGTATCATCGATGAAGATGGTCATGTGACTTTTTTTTCCACCAAAGAAGCCGCAAAAGTTTGGGTGAGTAGTGAATTGCAGTTAGATATTGAGGGCGGCTTGGTATAATCATGTTTCTCGTTATATATATATATAATAAGAGTGTATAAAGGAATGAATCTTTATTTTTACACTCTTCTCATCCTTTCCTGATTATGCTCTCCGTGAACAGGGGAAATCATTTTGGGCTCGCGATGGAGGCTAGGGTTTGTGCCGCCTCTTGGTGCCTTGGCATAGCCATGGCGCAGGTCCCTTGGGTTTCTTTCCCATGAAGTCTCGGTCGGTGGTTTTTTATGGAACTTCCTGGTAAACCCAGATCTTTCCGCTTTTTTTTTTTCTGATTGCTGGTTGTTTGTTTTTCTGCGCTGTTTGCCGGGCTGTCTTCGTTTACGGGTCCAGTCTATGTATGGAGTCCATCCCTTGACATGGGGGACTAGTACCAACCATGCCCTAAAAAAGTGGGAACTACTTCTTTGTTTTTCGCTTTTGCGTTTTTACTAATTTTAGTGGACTGGGTCGGGCAACTTGTCACTGTGTCAGCTTATGGGTTGACTAGTTCGGCCTAATTTGGGCTGCTGCATGTTAACCTCTTCTCGTTGCACGTTGTTTTTGGGTTTTCTTCTTTGTTTTCCTATATATTATTACGCTTTATCGATTCTTTTTGTCTGACGGTAGTCTGGCATTTGGGTGGACTTTGTCGGTAATTATTCTTACTACACCCCTGAGAAGTGATGGGGTTTTGGAGTTGACCCATATTTCTCGCAGTTTTTTGTGCATTGTTTTGCGGATGTCCTTGTGGTGGACTTCACAGCTTGAGCCTTGTCTCCTTTGTGCCCGGTTTCTATCTTTGTTTGGTTTGGTGGTTTCTGGTATTGGGTTAGTGTCTCTCGCCCCGTGGTGGTAGTATTTTGGGGTTTTGCATGGCTTCCGGTCGTTTTGGATTCCGGCTGGTTCTTTGCATTGCCACCTTACCAGCATGGTAAACTTTGTTTCACGAGAGCCGGATTCTATGGCTCAAGTTGACTCCTCTCCTCACCATGAGGGTTTTTATCGTCACCGCAGCGAACAGAAAGACAAAGTCATTAAGGCTCAGGGTGGTCACTTTAGTTTCTTGTTCGGGCACGATGTGTTCATGTAGCGTGTCGGGGAGCTGTGTAACAGAGCACTCATATGCAGATTAGAGTACTGTCGTATGGGTAAGAAGGACTGGATCGATTGGGCTTCAACCCATTGGAAGCCCCTGATAAATTACGTCACTACTATTAGCCTTCTAGCCAAAGGGTGGCTCGTCTTTGTGTTTTTGGAAGCTGAGCATGCTTCGCTTATTCTTAATTCCTTATGGACGATGGGGAAGGGCTCACTCATCTTAAATAGATGGCATGTGGCATTTGACCCTTTGCAAGAAAAGGTGGTAAAGCGCCACCTCTGGGTCATTTTGCTAGCACTACCCTTCCCCCTATGGAACAAGGGGCTATTGGAAGGCATAGCAAATACAATAAGGCATTTTGTGGCCCTTAAGGAGGATTTCATGCAATTCTTCGATAAAAGGAAGGCAAAGGTTCTGGTTGAGATGGATATATCTCAGGGCCTTCCTGCAAAAGTGGATATTATGTGTTAGGATCGTCTTCTCACACAGAAGCTGGACTATCTACATGTTCCATTTCGATGCAACTGTTGTTTCGAGGCAAGCCACCTAAGGAGGATACGCCCTTGGCTGATGAAGGGCTTGGTGAATTCTTTGAAGACCGACGACTCTCCCTTCGGCCCTACTCCAAACTTTTCTCCTACCCAACCTACTGTGGCTGCTCCCCAGGATGCTAAGCACGGTATGTATTCCCATTCTCTCTCACTTTTTGATGATGCATCTATTAATGAACTTCTTTTTATGCAGTCAATTGAGGCTATAGCATCTTAGCCTTTGGGTGTACTTTGTGAGCCTCTTTCACCCTCTGCGGTTTCCCATGGAGAACCCTCACTGTTGCTTTCGCCCTCACTGAGCACATTGACTGATCCTACTTGTGGTCTGACCCGGGCTGAAGATCCCTCCGTTACCCCTCTTTTTACGCCTGAGGATTTTCCACCTCTCCCCAGAAAGGATCCCTCTCCTAACCCGACCTCTCCCCCTCGTAGCCCCTGTACCGAACCTGCCTTCTCAGATCTGACTCTGAGTAAATCCCTTTCGATTTTCACAGACAAGACACCTGTCTCACCCTCTATGTTGCCCCTGGACTCTATCTGTTTCCAAAATGTTACTATCCATAAGCAAAGGAAGAATCCTCCAGATAACTCGAAGATGAGCCAGGGTCTTTTACCTTATACCCCCTTATCTGTCAGAATAAAAGATGAGGCTAAGAACCATTCTTTCTCCCTCACTCGGTCACTTAGAGCGATGTCCCCCGTTGATGAAGTTGCATAATGCACGTTATCTCTCTGAACATCCGTGGCTTTGGAGGATTAGCCAAGCAAAAAACCCTTCGCTCCCTCTTTCGCTCTCTGAAACCTGATATGATTCTAGTTTGAAGAAACCTTGTGTAGCTCCTACCCAGCCCTTTGGGCTTTCTCCAAGCTTATGTCAGGTTGGGAATTTTGTGCCCTTAATGCTTCTAACCTCTCTGGCGTACTTCTAACTGGATGGAACCCTCACTCTGTTAGATGTAAAACTTTTGAAACTGTGGTCAGTATCTTGGTTCAAGCTTGCTTTAGAGATTTTTCTCTCCCACTTCGATTTTGAATTGTTATGGCCCTTATAAAAAAGAGAATCATTCTGGCAGAAGGTGAAAGATGGGGGTTTACTACTTCTTCCTAATCTTATCTTGGTAGGTGACCTAAATGTAACCTTTGGTGCAGCAGATATCTAGGGGATGAAAGCTTGAATTGATCCTCTGACACAGTATTTCTCCCATCTTTTTGCAGATCATGGGTTGGTTGATCTGGCTCCTTCTTGTGCAGGTTCGACGTGGAAAAATGGTAGGGGGGTATCGAGGGTATCAGTAAATGCTTGGACCAGTTTTTGGTCTCCTCCTCCCTGATTCCTGACCTGCTCCGTTATAGTGTGTGGACTGTGTTGTCTGAAATCTCGGATCATTACCCCTTATGTTTGGATTGGGGTTTCCAAGACCCTGCACATAATTATCCTTTCAAATTTAATCATGCATGGCTTCTGGAGGAATATTTATGTAGTTTGGTTAAATACTTCTGGGACTCGTGGGTGCTGGACTCTACCCTGGATGCTATGAAGGGTCTTTCCCTTAAACTCAAAAACTTAAAGTCAGGGTAAAGGATTGGGTCCAGAGACGTCCAGTTGAAATGCAATGTGAACTTAGTGATGTGGATAAGGAAATCCATGCCTTACTTGCAACAAACCCTTCAGGCATCCTCTCAGTGGAGGATCTGGAATCTTTGAAAGCTCTGAGGGAAAAAAAGGCAAAGCTTAAATCACCTGAAATCACGACCTGGATGCTCAAGAGTAGGTATAAGTGGGCTGAGTTGGGGGATGCGAATACTAAGTACTTCCATTCGATTGCCTTAGCTAGAAGAAATCATAAATCCATTTGGGCCCTTAAAAATGAGGATAATATGTGGGTGGAAGATGAGGCTAAGATTAAGCAACTGGGTGTTAGACATTTCTTTGAAACCTTCAAGGATGATAATAAATCTAATATAGCCGACCAATTGCAGGTAATAAAACTTTTCCCCTCTTTCCTTTCGGTGAATGACTCTGTTGCTTTTTCTTCTTTGATCTCCCTAAGGGAAATAGAATATGCTCTTAAAACTTTTAAAAAGGATAGTAGCCCAGGCTCAGATGGCTGGCCAGTAGAATTTTTCTTGGGGTTTTCTGATCTAGTGGGGGGAGATCTTCTTGCTACTGCTGAACTCTCTAGGTTGGAGGACAGGATGGACTGTGCCTTGAAATCCACCTTTATCTCCCTTATCCCAAAAAAAGATAAGCCTCTTTCCTTTTCGGACTTTAGACCCATCTCATTGTGTAACCTCATCTACAAGCTTATAGCCAAAATTGTTGCTCTCAGACTAAAGCCATTCCTTGATAAAGCCATATCGCCTGAGCAATTTGGTTTTTTGAGATAGAGGCAGATTGTGAAACCCATTGTTATCACCCAGGAAGCACTTCATACCATCAAGAAAAAAAATTGTGCCATGGTATTGAAGCTCGACCTTGAAAAAGCATTCAACAAGATCAATTGGACCTACTTAAGACTCATACTCCTTCAGATAGGGGTCCCTCTGGGAGGTGTTAATTGGATAATGGGCTACGTATCCATGGTAAACTTTGCGATTCTGGTAAATGGTACTCCTTCAAGCTTCTTCACAGCCACGCGTGGTATCAGGAAAGGCTGTCCTTTATCCCCTCTGTTGTTTATTTTGGTTATCGAAGGGCTCAGTCTCCTAATTAAAGATGCAAAGGCCAAAGGTAAGATCTGGGGCATAAATATTTCAGACTCTTTATATTTGACCCATCTACTCTTTGTAGATGATTTCATACTGTTTGGTAAGGGTACGGTGATGGAATGGATGGCTTTTGATGTTCTGCTGGAAACTTTCTATTCTGCATCTAGTATGAGCATTAGTATGAACAAGTCAAATTTTTTGTACAATGAATTGGACTTGGGGATTTTACATGATATTCAGCGCATCTTGTCCTTCAAAGCTAATCCCATTCAGCAAGGTTTCAAATACTTAGGATTTTTTATCAAACCTCCAAGTTATTGTGCAAAGGATTGGCACTGGTTGGTTGAAAAATTTGAAAAGATCCTCCTATGGTCAAATAAGCTCCTCTCAATCGGTGGTAGATTGGTACTCATTCGGGTTGTTCTTTCTAGCATGCATGTTTACTGGTTTGCCCTTGTCCCACTCCCCAATTCTATCTTAAACAAGATCACAAAATTAATTTTTTCTTTTCTGTGGGGATCCAAGCGAGAAAGTAAATGGTTTCATCTCATGGACTGGCAATCTCTGTTTAAACTTCTTGACCATGGCGGTTGGGGGGTTANACAAAATTAATTTTTTCTTTTCTGTGGGGATCCAAGCGAGAAAGTAAATGGTTTCATCTCATGGACTGGCAATCTCTGTTTAAACTTCTTGACCATGGCGGTTGGGGGATTAAAAACTTAGACTGGTTCACTATGTCACTTAGACTAAAATATTTCTGGATGGTCCTAAATGGGAAAGGCATATGGCCCCAGGTGATCACCACAAAATACTTGAAGATCACAACTCTGGAATCATGGCTCAGATCCAAATGTTTCACTGTTAGTGGTCCCTCGATTTTTTGGAATGGGTTCCTCCACACACTCACATGGCTGGGTAGATCACTTGCCTGGAAGGTTGGTAATGGAAGCAATATGCAGGTGGGTATTGACCCAATCATTGGCACTAGCTTGTCTCCATTTCTCCCCCAGGACCTTATCATCTTTTTGCAAGATTGTGGTATCACAACGCTGCAGCATGCACGTAATCTATTTCCAGCATCCTCAAGCTATTGGTTATCATCAGAGGATCTGAATTTGGGAGGTGCCCGAGCCCATTCCTGGAATGACTATGTAGCAGGCTTGGATTACGGGGGTATAAGGTTAAAATATCACGCCGATAAGCTCCTTTGGACTGTCAATCAAAAGGACGGGAATGTTACTGCTACCCTAGCATATGAGCAGATGATCAATGCGATACTATCTCCAGTCGAGGACTCATTTGCCAAATGCCTTTGGAAATGCAATTTCCCATGGAAACTTAAATGCTTTAGATGGCTGTTATTCAATGGTAAGATCCTTACTTGGGAAAACCTCATGAAAAGAGGTTGGTCAGGACCGAGTATCTGTGGGTTATGTAGGGCAGGAGAAGACACGATAAACCATGTTTTTGTTGACTACTCATTCACGGTTTCAATCTTCTCCAGATACTGTAATCTCTTCAATTGTGACTCGCTGGTGAATGGTATGTCCCTCAGGGATAGTATAGAGCATTGGTTTTCCTCACAAAACTATCAAGCGGCCCATGGGTATCTTCCTTTTTGTGTACTGGTGTATTTGGATTGGGAGGAACAAAGCTCTCTTTGAAAATAAACTTGTCAGGATTTTGGATGTTGTTCACCATATTGATTACTTTCTGCATTACTTTCTAGTCTCTGGGATAAAATCCAGAGTAAGGAACATAGGCTCGGCCCCCGTTATGTGCTATCCATGTGGGTTTTTCGATGGTGTTGCTGCTAATTCAAAAGGTGGGGCAGGTTCTTTTATAGCTATCATTAATTTACATGTGCTCACATTCAATATGGGATGTGGTCCATCTACCAATACCAGAGCAGAGCTAATGGCCCTCTGGACCCTCATTATGATTGCCAAGTTGATGGGTTTGCCTTTAAAGAAAATATTTGGCGACTCTCAGGTCATCATAAACTGGGCCTGTGGTAAATCTGAACTTACTACTATTGAATTTTCTCATTGGTGTACTGAAATTAGTGGCCTGATCCAAGATTCAGCAGATGTTGACATCAGTCATGTATTCAGGGAGCATAACCAAAGAGCAGATTGCCTATCCAAAGATGCTTTAATTTTGGAACCCGGACATTGTGTTTTCTCTGAATTTTTTGACAACACTCTATGTTCGAGTGGTATTATGAAGCTCTTTTGAGAGCTAGTGTTGGAGCTTTGTCTCCCTTTTCTATGAGCACTGATATATGGATTTTTTTTCTGCCTCTCATACTTCATGTCTCAGATGGGTATCATCTTTGGATCAGCAATACAGGCTCGTGTGCTTCAGTATTAGTTGATCACCATGTCCATCTGTTGGCCTCTTGGTTCTGTGGGAACATTTGACTCTTCTTCAACATCTCTTTGTGGTTGTTTTTAGCTTTGGTTTTTCGGTTTCTAGTCTGTAATTTGGTAGAACTATGTTGTATTTCCCTTGGTGGATGGCACATTAGATGCCCTTTGATTCTATATGAATATCAAGGACAGGTTTTTTTGTGCTGAAAAAAAAGAGTGTATCAAGGATTGCATTTGATTTTATTTTTTTTAATAATGAATTTTTTTCTTTTTTCTTTGTATTTATCTATCTTTAAATATTTATTTAATTCATTATTTCAATAATTTTCCAACATACTTGTTTGAGGTAGATTGATTTAAATGTTTGTTTGGTATGCGGTTTAATTGTAGATTTAATTAATTTTTTCTTTATGTTTACGTCGTTAGGTGTTTGTTCTCCGGAGTCATTTTGAAAAACATTGTTCACCTTCATCGTCCCTTTGGCTAATCATTTTCTGCCACATGTAACTATCCTCTGTCCACTGGTTTTCAAGTGAAATGATGCTAAATGTGATCGTTTTGGTTTGAAATTGAGAACTCCACTGTTTTGCAGGTTTAAGATGTCACGGGTATGGTGGTATCTGCTCATACTGTCATTTTTATTTCTTGCACCCATCCCCAATATCGCACCATTTTGCAGGTTCAAGATGTCATGGCTATGGTATCTGTTGATCTTCTCATTTATATTTCTTACTCCCTTCTCCAACTTCTTGAAACACGAGAACCATGTGATTCTTCTTTGCCCGATTTTCCTTCACAAATCAATTTCCATTACTTTTCATAAATCTTATTACTTGCCATAAATCTTGCATATATAACGTGGCGAAGATAAGAGAAAATAAGTAAAAAATGTAATACCAAATGTCTGCGCTTTCTTGGGTTTTGTTGTTGTTTGTTTCTGTGGAGACCTTGAGCACATAAATCTTTGCAACAGCTAATGGAATTGTAGAAGCAATTGATTACCACAACGCACTTTCAAAATCCATTTTGTTCTTCGAAGGACAACACTATGGAAAGCTTCCTTCAAATGAACGAGTTACATGGCTAGACGAGATTATGCCCTTTCAGATGACAGACTTGCCAACACAATGAACTAAATAGATCGATTTAGTACTTCAAATTGATGCAATTCAATGGATTTTTAGCAGAGATTGTTATAATTCTCCCCTCTTACATTGTCATGTATTTCAATGACTTTGCGGGTAGATTTGACAGGGGGTTATGCCCTTTTAGACGACAGACTTGTGAACATAATGAACTGAATAGATTGATTTAGTACTTCAAATCGATGCAATTGAATGGATTTTTAGCAGAGATTGTTATAATTCTCCCCTCTTACATTGTCATGTATTTCAATGACTTTGCAGGTAGATTTGACAAGGGGCTACTACGATGCTGGAGACAATGTCAAATTTAGATGGCCCATGTCCTTTACAGTGATCTTGCTTTCTTGGGTTGCTTCTCAGTGTATATCTAAGTTATCTTTGGCAAAACATCTGGACTACTTGTTGCGAGCAATTCACTAGAGCGCATATTTTATAATGAAGGCCCATAGGCCTCCTACTATGTTATGGACTCAGCTTTAGAGATATCTAGAGAGAAAGATCATTATTTGTGTGTATAGTGCACTAGCTGTTGTAGGATTGTAGGTTTGATCCTTCTCTAGTTCAAACCAAGTTTGGCCTTGATTGAGGTTATAGGATCATCCTATAGATGTGGAGATTACTCGTCCTAGAAAAAAACAAATATAGAATTGTAGGTTTCATGTTCTACAGTGGCTTGGAGAAATTGAAATTAACCTATGTTCTGTGTTCAATTTGACACTGGAGAAATTGAAATTAGCCTAATTTTGTGTTCAATTTGATGGAATCCCGGTGGAAATTATCTCATGTGGGTGATGGTAACACCGATCACCAATGTTGGGAGAGACTAGAAGACATGGATATGCCTCAAACATTGTACCAAATCAACTCATCCTCTTCTAAAACCGAAATGGATGTCGATGCTTCTGCAGCTTTGTCCTCTGTAGCCATTGCTTTGGGGAAGTCTAATTCTTCCTACTCTAAAAGTTTACTTCGCCATTCTCAAGCTTTGGGTGTCTACTATTTCTTGTTAGTTCATATTTTTCGCCATGTGGGTGTATATAGTATATGTTATTATCTTGCCCTATTCTTGTAGCTCTTCAAATTTTCAAACAAATTGTTGGAATTATGAATCCTTGATGGTAGCAAGAATTCCATAAACAAGGTAAGAATCTAAGCACACAATTAACCTCACTAGGAATTGTAGAGAATTAGCATAAGGAGAGAAGAAGAGGAATAATGAACACACATTAATGAATGATCAATAAATGATAATTGATATTATTACAATGTACATCCCTATAAAGGAGAATTGAGTTGTATGGAGAAAACTCATAAAGCTCATAAAGCTCAGAAACACTGACTGACTAAAATATAGCAAACCCCTATAGGTGGCTAAAGAAGTTCCCAAATATGTCAAAGACCTCACGAATTAGCAAAAGCATGAGTGAGTTGTAAGGGAGATGGAAAAAAATGCTAATCCTGGAAAATGGAGAGAAAGCCATGAAGGATGGGTTGACAACAAAGGAACCTAGTTTCCTAGTTAACTAACTTTACCTTATCCACACAAAAGCAGGATAAAACAGAATGAAGCAGAATATGTGGTAAACTACTTTCAACTAATTTTGGATGGCCATAAAGTGGTCAAGATCAACCCAGAATCAGAAATAAAACATTCCCGGGGTATAAATGGCATGTGTTGATTTTAAGGTGCAAGTGGATGCCAACTAATTAAGCTAGTGGGTAGGTAATTAATCAGATAATGATTAATTATTTTATCCTAAGTATTGAGTGGGTTTAATATATTCCAACACCCCCATTTAAGTCTGACTTTATGATGGTATGTCAAAAATATAGATGCATATGGATGCATAGAGGGCCCAACAACAAGGCTATGGTCATTCTTTAACAATATGATTATGTCCAGAAAAGTGAGGAAAGAGGCAAAACCACATGGGGAAAATCCTCCCTCAAAAAAGGAAAAGGCACACAATTTGGAAATAATATGTCTTCAACATATCTTTATCTTCACTTTAATGAGTTGAATGAACTGCTTTTGGATGGAAGACTTGATGAAGAAATCATGAACTCCATGATCATGTGCTATAGTGTATAACCTGCAAGAAGGAAGATGAGAGACTCCTTGTGGGCCTGTGCAAGAAGATGAGGGACCTTTTTGGCGCGTTAGATGCAATAGAAACCTGAAAAATCAGGCATCCCTCAACTTACTTGGATTTTTTGAGATACTTATGCAAAATATCTTGCATTGAGTAAAAAACATGAAAAGTAGAAAATTGAATCACCTTTCCGAATATATAACTTTTATGTATCGAAAATTTGCATAGCTATGTCAAATTTCATTTTTCCTAACAGTCACTTTTTATTTTTCAGGGAAATTATAAGGTATATGTTTTTGTGGGTGCAACCTTTGAGGGCCTAAATGATCGAATCAAGCTACAAAAATTGAAATCCATGTAGAGAACCCATAGCACTAGTGCGGAATTATTTTTTGAAAATTAAATTAGTAATTTTATAATATTTTTATAATTGCCTAAGTGAGAAAACCTCAAAAATGGTACGTGTTTTGTGGGTGCAGCCTTTGAAGGTCTTAATGCAAAAATCATGAAATGGCGTTTTGATAGAACGTAGAGATTAGTGTCTACTTGTGCAACATACAATTTTTGTTTGAAGTGATCAAGAATTGAAAAATTTATAGAAGAAACACTAACAGTGTGTTTCACGAGTTAAGGAGGTAGGAGAGAAAAGAATTTGAAGAAAAATATGAAAAATTAATAATTTTAAATAAAAGTTACATATTTGGAATCTATAAAAAAAACCATATTTGTGTTTAAGATTTCGTCAAAAATGATTGTGTGTAGCATACTATAAAGAGTGGTTAAACACAGGTTTCTTCAGAAACTAGA